>VSDK01019919.1:0-76048 GCA_009767595.1 Symbiodinium kawagutii | reverse complement strand
GGAGGGGAACCCACACTCGTCGTTGATCTCCGGGTGGGAGTACGCACTCTTGCAGAGGCTGCCCCAGAGGGGACGCTCGGCATCTCACTTGGTATTTCCCAACCGGCAGTCTGACTTGTCAGTACAGTTCCATCCCCAGGGCTCTCATTGCTCGCTGACGCAACTTCCATAGATCCAGTCGCAGCTACTGCAACGACTCTGTCGCTTTGCAGTGATATTCCAGATAGGTCTCCTCCTGACTCTGCCATGGCGATCGATGTGAGCCGTTACGGCTGATAACCTGTTATTCGAAAGGTGCCTACGAAGTAGAACCTCGAATCGTGGATTACAATCACCAGGAAGATTCCAACTGTGAATCACAACGAAGCGACCGCGAGGACCATTTTGCGCGTTCTCAGCAACGATTATGTCTTGAGCCAAAGTACAGTAATATACATGTGGCTCACACTGCAGTCCTATTCACAGAAACCAATATCAACCAAGCAAACAGTCAATCAATCAACCAATCAATCAACCATACGCTATCAAGTAACCATAAGTCGACCAACAAACAAAAGCCATATCAACCAGCAATCACTAAAACATGAATAAACCACCCTCATATCAGTCATGAACAAACCATCAAATAACCATAAACCGACCAACAAACAAAAACCACGTCAATAAACCGTCACGCAAACATTGATCAACCACCCTCAACCATCCCCAGCCCATCTGCCACCGCTCCTGTGGCGCCATGGGACAGCACAGTGCAGCCGTGCTTCTTCATGGTCTCCAGCAGACCTCTGGCAGTCACCTGAAGGCCACCAGTTACCGTTGTTGATAGCAAGCTTCGACTGGCCATGAGCAATTTAACAAACTAATAAGGTAGCTATAAGGGAAAAAAACACAATAATCAACAATGTCATAAACTGTTCAACAAAAGAAATAGACAACAATAATCAACATGGTTGGTTCATATTTGCCTGAAAAAATGAAATTAATAATTACCATTTAACATGAGCCATCAACAATGCTATTGATTGTTCATTGTTATCTGAACGTTAATATTGCCACACTACAGCATATCTATACCTTTGTCTTCGTATTTTGTTCATACAAATAGTTTGCAACTGTTCTGATTGCCGTACAATCGTCTAATATTGCTATAGTTTTCTTTTTCATTGCGGAAATTTATCATTAACCACTATCTTGCTTGAGACCCACGCCGTGCTCAGAGATCCCAAGATCTTCCCATAGGTCCGGCCTACTAATGAAGCGCATATTGTGCACACTTACCATGACGCAAAATTAACCGTTCACTATTCATATAAGTAATTTCATTGTTGCTCATTATTCTTAACTAATAATGATTTCATCAATGATGCAAATATTGCCTTGTCAAACATCATTGACTAGTAACCAATTTTAACTACTGGCCGTCAATCATATTTGGTCGGTCACTATCAAACAGTCTTGCTTTAATCCTTAACCATTCGCATCCGTTTGCAATTGATCATGACTCCTGCCATTTTGAAAGACAGTGTTTGTCAGCAGGCATTAGCTTACGAAGGCGGGTCGACAGCCACGTGTTTCATCCTCAAGCCAAAGGAGGGCATATGTTTGCTATGTGGCGTGGCAATGATGTGATTGAGAAACTTATATTCGGGCCTGAATGGCGAGCTAGCCATAGCAGCTTCATTAAGAGCTGAGCGGTTTCGCCAGCCAACTGTCATGGTTCTGCGTACCCTTGCGGGGTCAGTGCAGCTTCTCTCACAAAAGATGTGTCGTGCACCTTGAGTGTCTTGCCCAACTGGTCTTCACACAAACGGAACTTACGCTCGGTTCACTTCGATGGAGGCCAGGCCCTGCTCTTAGACTGGCGATGGCCGCCGTGGCACTTGACTTCAACAAGACACGTCGCTGGTGCCCTGTGCACAATCCGCAGAAGTCATTGCCCCATGCCATCGCTTCATGCGGTGCATATCAAAGGACCCAACAAGCGGGCTCGATCACCTGCCTGCTTGTGAGCACAGAGCAGAATATCATTGGCCATCTCCTGGTGGACCTTGGACCTCATTGTGGTCATGTAGCCCATTGGCGGTGGAAAAGCTGGAGGACACAGTGTCCGCATACTGCATGGTGGGTAATTTCCTGCTCAACTGCAGCTCTTGCTACCCCTACCGCAGATTTCGGCGCAGCCTTTGATACAATTGGTCACTTCCCCCATGCGTTTAATGCCCCCCTCGTGAATCCTTGGTTCCTGAATCCATCCGGTGCCAGCGGGCTTGCCGGCGCCACTAGCCCGCAACGGGGAGTGGCAGTTTCCAGCCCATCTTGAAGCAAGACTGCCTGAATCGGATGACTCATCGGTTGCCCCTGATCCCCCTGATGATGACAATATCTTTGGTGCACCCTAAGGACTTGAGGACGCCCCGTCCCGAGTGCTGAGAATTCGCAGCCCGATTCTCTGTTCAACTGGCTCATCCATGTCAAAGGCGTCACCTGGGAGATTTGGAGGCTTCTTCATGAGGTTTTGCCTTAGGAGCGTCGTCAAGTCCTTCGTGTGCACCTAAGATTTTTGATTCCAACCAAAGAATATGATGCAATTTGGTGAATACCCCCCGTTTTATAGTTTGCTCTGATTTACCCATTAGGCAACCATTAACAAATGTCAACGTGATTTAGCCCTATATTCATTGGCAGCTACCCGCATTGACCCTTATATAGTTGCTATTCAGTACGAAGGTTGTTATTCAATCTTAATATGTCTGTATATCCATGATTTAATTCTACTGACCATTCGCAAAGTGACCACTATCATGAGCTCATCTCATCAACCCATTCATCAACCATGATCAATTTTCAACCAGTATATACATTAATCTACCATTTTATCAACTAACCATGACTGACAGTTTACTGCTTAGTCATCAACCAATGATGAATCAACCATGAGTTCATCTTCAACCGTTACTTCATCCACCATGTTCAACCAGTAGTTAATCCACCATCATCAACCAATCGTTAACCATTTAACCCTACTAGTCGTCAAACTTTTGAACTTCACCCATTACTTCGCGTTAAACAATAGTGTGAAACAAATATAGCTTAATCCTATTGAGTCAACAATTAGTTAATCCACCATTAGTCAACCATTAGCAAACTCGTGAGTCAACCCATTAAACACGGCTACTGGCATCAACATCCACCATCTTCAACCACCCGTTAACCAGTTAACACTTTTAGCTAACCCATGATTCCATGAATCAACCATTAATCCACCATTCAGCCATTAGTCAACCATGATTTAACAGTATCAGCTAACCCATGGGTTTGTTGAGTTAACCCATAAAAAACCAGGCTACTGCTGGCATAAATCCACTTAATCCACCATTATCAGCTCTTAGTTCACCATTTTCCACTATTGGTTAACCCTTTGAACTAACAGTAGTTAATGGAAAATCAATGATGGTTCATTGATGATTCACTTCACAACTAGTAGTTAACCATCAGTAGTTCCATTCAATTAACAGTAGTTAATCCAGTAGACCCAGTAGTCAATCATCAATTGACCATCAGTTGATCCACCGGTCTAACCCACGGCCCCACGAGGCTCAGGGACGTATCGGCCGATGCCCGTGGATTGCCAGTAGCCCCCGTCGTACATGGCCTGTGCGGCCACAGCCTGGAGCGCCGTCCGCGGTGCGAAGGGTCAAGGTCCAGGGGTTGCAACGGTAGCGATGGTAGTGAAGTAAGGTGAAATGAGATTTCTAATTTCTAATAAATTTTATAAGGTGAAATTTTTCCATTATCACGTAATATTATTTATTATATTTGGTGGTTTCTGAAGCCATAGGGTACCCCAAGAATGGTTGGTTTATCACTATAAATGACTATTAAAGGATGATAACTGGGGGGTCCCCTATTTTGAGAAACTACCATATTAAGGTGATTAAAAAAAATTTAATACTCCTTTTCTGATTGACCTTAGATCTTAGTAGCAATAGTCCATATTCACTAAGATCTAAGGTCCATTAGGGATTGACAACCGACAATAATGCTGAAATGATGGTTAATGCATGTTTACAAATGGTTAAACGGATCTGGCGGGCATCTTTGTTCCCTGGTTTTTGGTACCCTTACTTAGTTGGCCAGTCTGTTGAAGCTGTCCCTGTAGCATGCCCCAAACGACAGGAACCACAGAGGTTCTCGCACCCTGATCCCCGTCCAACTGCTGGAACCACCAGATCTGACTATGCTTCAGTATAAGTGGTGCACCCGTATGTATCAGTATAGTCAACCATCCAGCTATTCTCCAACCAATGCGGCCAACTGGTTGGTGGTTTCAACCACTATGAAACATATGCTTGTCAATACTGGGGCAAATGCTCGGGAACACTAAACAATGTCAATACTGGGAACATATGGTGTCCCAACCATTCCCAACCAACAATTCGTCAATACTGAGGAAAATAAAACATGTTTGAAGCCAGCCACCAACCAGCTGAGCAGGAAAATTCATGGAAATTCACCATCCATTTACCAACAGCAAAGTGGTGAACCCTGGTGGTGAACCCTGGTTGACATCAGGTAGATTGGGGGCCTCGAAGGCTCCCTCGGCGATTTCGTTCTTCAGGTCCACCACGATGGTTTCAACACCGCACGGGGCCATCCTGGTCAGGTCACTTGGATCTGCAGCGCCCGAGGTTCAAACTCGGACATACAAAGTGGGCCCCCAGCAGTTGTAAGTTGGTTTATAATCCCTATAACTGGTAGTTAATCCTAGTTAAGTCAGTTATCAACCATCGTATAAGTGGTTGGGGGGCCACTTTGTAACCATGGTTGGTTGCACCCTATAAGGTAGCTGAACTGATCCCTATAAACCAGCGATGACCATGGTAAATAGCCATATAGGGCAGCTAAGAACCCATATAGCCACGCATAGTCACCAGCTATAATCCCTGCGAAGCCGAACATCCACCAAAGATCGGTGGATTTTTCCACATCCCTGATCGGTTGGTGGCAAGTTGAGCAGTGCTTGGCCTTCAACAACCTGGAGAGTGAACAACATGGAGAGGTTTATCAGATCATGAACTGGGAATATGTTCATATTGGGAGGAGTATGTTCGTTGATCATTTTCCCACCATTTATCATATTCCCAGTGATCATGAGTTATGATCAACGAAGTGGGAAAATGTTCAACGAACTGGACATTCATCAGTGCACATTTTCCAGATAATCATGAGATACTCCAGCCTGGTATGTTGGATATTTACCTGCAAAGTGCGTCGGCTTGTTTTATTGTTACCAGTTACAAGTATGGTTATACGCCATGCCATTGAGTTTCCGCGTAGTGAAACCATCAGGTACAAGTTGGTCCCACTTAGCTAAGTTAGTGTATAACTAGAGTAGCAAAAACAAAATGGCAAATATTAAACACAGTTCTAGATCGCTTATATTGACAACCAACTGAGAATTACTATGAACCTGTGTTAATCACAGTTAACCATAGTTGACCATAATGAATTGGCGTTAATCATTGCTACTGTAACCATGACTGACCAAACTCATACACGCTTTTGAATCACCTTGTAATCAGGGGGTCCCACCTTCCAGCGGCTCTATACCACCCTAACAGGTGATTACCAGGAACTGTTCAATCTTGGGATTCTTAGTGGCTCGTTACGAAAATGTACTTGGCTACCATCCCTGAACTTTAAAGATCATTTCGTCACGACCAATTTGACAAAAGTTCAACGGATAAAGTTTGTCGCTCAGGGCGACCCAGGGTGTCCCCCAAGTGAACGTGCGCGCTCCGGCGCTCAACGGTTGGTACCGAGCATCTTCTTGACCACGTCATTGACATCGTCCTCGTCCTAGCGGTCAAGCGTGGGACAGTGCTTGGTCAGGGGTCTGGAAGCTAAACATCACCAATTTTGAGAGATAGACCAGCGATTTTTATGGTGGATTGTCCATTCTCAGGTTGGTTTACCAGGTTCATAATCCCGAATATATGGGAAACAATAGGCTAATGCTGGTGAGAATCACGAAGAGAGTAATCAACAGGCTTCAATACTACAGGGTTTAATGTAATGACCAACAATAATAACAGGACAATGATCGTTGATGATGTTTGATAATAGAAAAACAGGATCATAATCCATAGTAAATGACTATTGACAACCAACAGTAGGTTGATTTAGCTGCGGGTCAGGTCACCCTGTGCCCCTGGTTCCCCCATCATCAACCAGCAAGTTTTCCCTATGAAATGGTTGATGTTTATCCATCATTAGTTGGTTGATTAAGGCCTTGACCCAGCTCCCCATTTCGTAGTAAAGCAAGATATTGGATCCGGTCTGACCCAGATCCAAGGCTTGATCCAGCGATCCATGTTGCAACATTGACATTTAAGGCTGCAACCGGCAATGAGTCATTGTTGGTTATCATGCCATACCAACCACCAGCACTTAGCATGATGAGTAGTGCTATACCAACCATCAAAGTGGCTCATGAGCAGTGCTTAGTGTGAACAAGTGAACAATGAACCACTATGAACCATCAACAACTGCCAAGCATTGTTAACGTGCACCACGGGAGCAACCATTGTTGGTGACCCCACCAGGCCGCTTGTCCCCACCAGAAATCCATGGTGATGAAGCGATGGGTTGATGGTGATGATCAGCCCTAGCATTCCCAGCTGCATCCAAGAAACCGGTTGCCCGATGTCGGCTGTGAAGCACTTCACCTGGTATGGTGAATCTTGGGTGTGCGAACAACGTGAAATGCTGATGGTTGTTGGTGGTAGTAAGGATATAGTCATGCTCATAAATTAGTTGGTAGTGATTACTAGCTCTTATTGGCTATGGTTCCGACCATGAATGTTGATGATTGTGATTTGGCTTCATTGTGATGAAGCATTGGGTAATGTGATATTTCAAATCTCCTAACATGGTTGTGTATGATCAATCAGCTTATGAAGCAAGCATCAAGACAGAGCTATGCTATTGATACCATACCAGTTTTATATCTTACTGTCATTGCAATACCAGCAGTTACCATCCACCAAATCTCCACCAAATATATTGTTTGCATGATAAAACCATCATCTTTCATCCACCCCGAATGGTTGATTAATAACTATTTGAAGAATACTTACATCAACTGTTTGATAGTATTGTGGTGAAATGCACCAGCAGTCAACGTCACATTTGAAATTGGCATCTTCCAGCCGTTGGCATCCATGATGATCCCCCATTCATCAACCAGCTCATATCCACCAACTCCCATCAACTGCAATTTTCTCACCACAAACAAAGCCGTCATCTCCCAGTCGGCATACTCCATCCACTTCAACCCCACTCCAGCAATATGGCCACCAAAGTCAAAAAAAAGAACACATCACCAGCTCATGCACCAAACTGATCCCAACTCATGAACCTCCTGAGTCACCACCTCCCCTTGCCGCATCCATGGCGCTCCCCTGGTGCTCCCTGACTCATCCATGGCACCACCCACCAGGCACCACCAGGCACCACCCACCGTGCCC
Organism: Symbiodinium kawagutii; assembly: GCA_009767595.1. Classification (NCBI taxonomy): domain Eukaryota; class Dinophyceae; order Suessiales; family Symbiodiniaceae; genus Symbiodinium; species Symbiodinium kawagutii. The sequence continues at coordinate 68,519 of VSDK01019919.1, read as the reverse complement.
CGGGCCTTGACCCCTGCGAGGCGCAGACGCAGCGCCACGGTTTTGGAGTCCAGGCCGCCGCTGACGCAGATGCCCACGACATCGCCGTTCTCCACCTGGGGCGCAGCCGCGAGATGCCACGGGGGCGCCACGGTGGTGACACCGGGGGAAAGCTATGGCTGGATGGTTCGTTGATGGTTACTATAGCTGGTTAATGGTCATATATCATGAAAGGTTGGTTGAATCAGCTATTATATTTTGATTAATGATTCATGATTCATGATGGTTTACTATAGCTGATTGATAATTAATGGTTGGTGAATTGCTCGTTGAGCTGCTGCTGAATGGTGCTGGTCCTGCGGTTGCCGAGTGACATACTTCTTGAGGATGGGAGATTCTTTCAGGCCATTGGTTGCCATGGCGCGCGCCGCGTCCAAAGATCACCTTTCGATTGAGCCAAAAGACCTGCGGGCATCTCCTGGATGAGGGGTTGGATGAACACCTATACCTATGGCTGGTTGGTGGGTTGGTTGGTTGTCCCATCCCCAGAACAATACTGGCGCAAGTCAAGGGAAACCATCATCCCAACAAAAATGCATGAAATCACATCATCATCATCATCATCATCATCATCATCATCATCATCATCATGAAATCATAAACCACATAGTTTATGCATGTTTACAAATATCACGCTTGTTCATACATGATGGATATTCCCAGCTATCCCAACATGCTCGCTTTTTTAGCGAGGAAGCTCATGATTTGGGTGTTTTGATTGTGGACACCACCATTGCAACTTCACCGTGTAACTTGCCGACTTCAAATCTCATGGTGACAACTAATACCCAACAAGTACGCAGGTAGCCGCACAAATTCATGATGAAACCTGCGGTGTTTGTATACTGGATTGTAGTGGTCAATAGGGAACGACATATATAACAACCAACAATAACCAACAGTTGCTGGGTAATGCACCAAAACTAAAGAAAAAGAAGTTTTGTATCCAATTGGTTCAATTGACAGTAACACAAGTTGTATTGTAGTCTTTTTTCTGCAATGGAGAATGCAATTGGTGCACTCGAGGCAACATCAAAATCACATCACACAAAATAACAATCAACCTGCCAGCAACTGTTCATTTCGTGATGTTCTGCGTAGTTGCACAGTGTTTTGGTACCCTGCAAACTAGTCATGTTGTAAGCGTTGGTGAACATGGTTAGACTCTGACCAAAAGCCTTGTGCACTTCTCTGACAATAGGTGATCAAAGGAGATTCCTTCAAAGGTCACGTGACAATAAACTATGGGACTAAATTGCTCGTGCTCGCTCCATATTCCCGTATACCGTGCCAGTTTGCATGCATGATTGTGGACTCAAAAATGTACGATTTACTCATTGATGACTCAACTCATGTGGATCGTTTTAAACATTAGTTGAGCGAATACAACTCCAAGAGTCCAAAAACAATCAAAGACACGACTAACACCAAAGAGCAAAATAGAAACCTTGCACTGCAATAATATATGTTTCCATGAACCCTTGGTTCGTGACAAAAAAACGCTGACAAAATTGGTTTTCTCAAAATTGGGAGCAGAACCCCAAAACTACGGTTGGTGTATGACTATAGATTTAAAGGATGATAACTAGGGGTACCCTCATAATTTGAGAAACTACCACATATTTGGTACATCAACTACTATTGTTGGTTGTTATCCCTAGCACCAACGATTGTTAATGGTGGTAACCCTAGCAGTAACGAGTATAAATTATCAATGGTAATAACCCTCGGTTGATGACAAATAAATAGTGATATACACATCAAAACAACCTCTCAAATCACTGCAGCCAGCAGTGCTACCCGCCCTCGGCGTGCGGAGCACGTCCTGCTTGCAGGACGCGAAATGCTTGAAGTCTGCTGATGGAATCCTGGATTTGCCAGAAATGGGTCATTGAAAAATCACTACAGTCGTAGGAGATTGATAGTTGATATCATGATTAGTTAGTATATAACAGTGACTCGTAGTTTAATATCACCGGTGGTTCATGAACTGAATGCACCCTTACTGTGGCTGTAGCTTATATCCATAGTCCTTGGAGATTACATTTTTTAATCGGGTTTCATGATGCCATTAACAGTGATAGGATGTGATAGGAGGTTGACTGCCAATTTACTAGTTATAGTTGAGTTGTAGGTAAAGCAACAATTATGAGTATGAGTAGACATCGAAGCGTACTGTAAAAGTTTCCCAGCTACGTTCTCTCGCGAACAGTTTGGAAACACCAATTTGGAAGGACACATTTTTTTACAAGTCATGATCCGACTAAGTTCGAGCCAGAATGCTACTTGGCAGGTTGCAGGCAATGCCAAGATCTCAAATCTATGTTGTCTCTTTTGATCTAGGAGTGCGGATAATCAGTCGCACCATGATTCAATCACCAACCCTCCTGTGTACCCTCGCAGTTCTTAACCCCCAAATGGACTTAGTGGATCGATTCAGCACCGTGAACAGCACCAGTGGTCAATTCGGTCATTCGCTTCTGAACTCGTCAATATCAAGCACCTTTAAGTGTAGTTAGCCATTACGGTATAAGCCATCATATCCTTTATCCTATTGACCAGCCTATATTTCATGCCTTTGTGATGGGTAAGACCAACTTGGCCTTACTTTGCCCGTGCTAGAGCCAGCGCCGGCACTGGGTTGCTCCAACTCTGCCAGATCGGTACCAAGAGATCGCACCAATTTGGGGTGATTCTACGTCAGCTTACCGTGGACCTCTGGTGAATATCCGAAGAGCAGCGTAGCCCGATAGTTCAACTTGGTACGATTGGCATGTCTTCTTCCAAAACAGCAAACTTTTTACATATCTGGTATGCCACATATTTTGTATATTGCTCCACATGGTCTTTGAGCATAATTGGTTGTAACTTGTTCGGGTGCAAGAAAGAGCAAGTTTCATTTGTGTTTTCAAGAGTTCTTACTTGTGTGTTCAAGAGTTCTCTCCCAGAGTCATGCTCCTGGCTTGCCAATCTACTTCTCGCAAGTTGGGTGGTTCCTAACCCCACCGAAAACTATGGGATTCATGAGGGATCGCTTGTGAACCACCTCATGTTTGTCCAAAAAAGGCCAGGGATAGACCTCGGAATATGCATAACCAACTCATTGTCATAAATCATCCGGGTCAAAGCTTATTTTGATCACAAATGGTCAGTAATGAAACAGCTCCTTATCATGAATATACCCTTGCTCGGGTCAAAATCATCTCCAGAGTTAAGCAATCCTATATGGTGGTTTCTCAAAATAGGGACCCCCAAATCATCCGATATAATCATTTATAGCGATAAACCAACCATTTTGAGGGGTCCGTATTTTGAGAAACACCCATATCTCAGTGGCTTCAGCATCACACAGGCTATCGCCTGTGCACTGCATGGGGGGTCAGTCACTCTGGGAGATACATGGGAAGGTTATAAACAGGTCACCAATGTAGCTGGAAATAACATGGGAGTGATACGAGATGGGCCCCCAACCACTTATAAGTTGGTTTATAATTAACTTAACTAGGGGTAACAACCAGTTATAGGGGTGAACTAACCCAACTACTGGGGGTCCACCTTGTACATGGGGGGGATACGTGGGGGTTCTTTCTTCATTTTACACCATTGGCTTCTCCAGGGAGCTGCAAACCAGTACCAGATTGGGTATACCATGTTATGAGCTGAAAAGGATTGACCACCTAGGAGTTGCTGGGGTAGTCTCTCTGGTGCAAAATGATGACTTTCAGGATTTCAATGACTGATTGTTATTAGACTAACGATCATTGGTAGTTTTAGTCAACAGTCATGATTTGATTAATCACCAGTATCACTTTGCGTGTTTTTGATGATCGCGATAATCTCATTGATAAAAAGAAAACAGGAGAGCCAATTGCTGACAAATCACACCCAACTCACAATGAATAGCTGGTGTTTCCTATCTAAGGTGGAATATTAGTCCTAATATCTCATTATTCACTGTGCGAGTCCTTTTCCCTTTGGATAAAGATCAATCTTCTAGAAAGGAGGATCCAAACCAAAAGCCAGGCATGTTGATCCAACCTGACCTCTCCTGAATGGACTACACTTCCGTGACTTTTTTGTTTCCTTCCGCTAGATTTTTGTACAGCTAAGCGCTGCAAGTGCAGAATCCACCCGTTTTGGCGGGATGGTTCCTGTCTTCAAAAGATAGAGGGTCCGTACCCTGACAAGGCCATTGGCCATGTGAGAAAACTTTCCGCGCAATGCGAACGGATTCACCGCAGTTGCTTTTTTTTGGATCACGACTGGTTACATAGGCTGTTTGGCCCATCTTGCCGTTCATGAAACGCTTGGAACAATTTGAGCAATGGTGAGTGTGCCCTTGACAACTCTGTTTGATCCTGGTTGCATATGTCGGAAAATCATACCGGATACAGTGATGGAAATAAGCGATTAAATTGTGATTATACAATGGGAATGGCAAATACATCAAATCAACATAAATCAACATCATCATTCACAGAAACGCAACATCGCCATTGATCCGCTGCTGTGGCTGTTGGGCAAAAAAACACTTGTACGCCCAGTAAAAGTATCCAAAACCTGCATTAAAAACGACACATACAGCGCAATGTTTTGAAGATGTATATATTCAAAAATTGGGCTCATTCAGATTGATGTGTTGGATGTTCACAAGTACCTCCTCTGGCTGAGATTTGGTGACTAGAGCACCTTGATCAGAATCACTATCCAGCTGAACCAAGTTGAACAACATACAGATTTGTGAGCCATTATTGGATATCCCACATCCCCATTGTGGTTTGCTGTTTAACAAATTGCTTGTTGAGCTTCAATTCGTTTCATGATCCTCAATGATCAATAGTGATCATGAGTGCTGCAACACTTTATTGCCGTGAACCCTTGACAATCATGAACCGTTGATCCTGATTAATCTAGACTTTTCAAGCTGATAATTGTTCAAAACATGTTGATACTCACGCATCATCACTTCTTAACATCAATGAACCATTCAAGTATCCTTTCGGTTTTATCAGGCCGTTGATGGGTGCTAAATGAGATCCTTCGGTTTTGAAGTATTAAAGGTTTTTGACTATCTGAGCTTATTCATCCTTAGCCTTTTGATCCGTAGGTTTCAAACCCTTAAAGGGCAAGTTTTTTGAGCAGAGGCATCCTGCATGCGCGATCTTATGCGGCGCTGTCGGCAACCGCCTTGGTCAGTACTTCCTCCACCTGTCACAGGACCATGCGACTTCCATGGGTGGCGCGTGACCCACGAGGAAGTTGTAGGAACATGTTCAGCAATTTGTTATACATAAAGTATCACCAAAATCAAAATGAGACTGGTGAATCCATGTTTTTCGAAACATTGATTGTAGTTGATTGAGCAATATCGTGGGCGGGCCCAATATCAGATGGGTTTTCCCTCATACCGTGGGTACCGTGGCGTCAATTCATTCCCCCTTGGATCACTGGGTTGTCTTGCGAGTGTATTAATGGTGCACCTCGGAACCATCCCTTGTTGGTGCGCCATGTTTGGATCATGAGAAATTACAACCATCTCAACAAGGCGGGCCCCCAGTAGTTATAAGTTGGGTTGTAAGTTATAACCCCCTATAACTCGTAGTTACCCCTAGTTAAGTTAGTTATAAACCAACTTATAAGTGGTTGGGGGCCCACCTTGAACACTAACCATCGTCCATCAACATAAGCCTCCAAGAGCCAACACTAACTAACCATCACTGACCATGGGACACGACAGCTCGTGAAGCGTCACTTAACCATCATGAACCTGCTTATCAGCCAATAAACCAAAACACAATTAGCCATATGGCGAGCTGGGTCAATATTAACCAACCAATACTGGGGGATAATGACCAACAATAATAAGGCAAACCAATGGTTAATGATGGGGAACCAGGGGTACGGGGTTTTCACCCACTGCCATATCAAACCGTTCCTGATCAAAGTAGTCATTAAGCCGTCATAGACATCTCGAGTGGTATAAAAGTAAATCACTAACCATCCACATCATCAACGATGGTGGTCAATGATTAAACATTAACACAAATACCTTGTTTATCATCAACCGCCGCATGAATCATTACAACTAATATCAATTCATGGTGATAAATCTCAATGCATCTATTATCCCCTAACACCAATGTTGATCAGGGGAAATTAACATCAATTAACCACTATCAACCATGGCTACATCAATCGTTACTTGCAATCACTATCAACTATGAACCACTATCAACCGAATCAATAATGGAACATCATTAATCGACTCAATACTCAACTTGTTAATCCAAATTACTTATTAACCAACTGTTTAATCAACTTGCTACTCCAGATCACTTACCAATCAACTCAATAATCAACTTAACCATCAGTAATGGTTATAACCCCTATGAAATCTGAAACCGCCAACCAGGATTACCTGTTAACCAAGAAACCGCCAACCAGGATGGCTTGTTGACCAACTTATTTATCATTCTTGATCATATGGGTGTTTCTCAAGCCATAGGGGTACCCCCAAATCATCCATGAATAGTCATTTACAGTGATAAATCAACCATTTTTTGGGGTCCCCTATGGTTTGAGAAACCACCATATCAACGACCTGTTCACTCCCCTCCCAGCCATCCACCTGGGGCGCCACAGCTTTGATCACATCTGCTCCCGCGTGGCGCACAGGATAGGACCTAAGCGCGCCGCTGCGCAGCCGCACGCGTGGTGAGGAGGGGAGCTGGTGATGCTTGGTGCGGCTTCAGCCACGAAGTGGGCCCCCAACCAGTCAGAAGTTGGTTTATAACTGACTTAACTGGGGTGATTTCTACCAGTTGTGAGGGTGAACTAAGCCAACTTTCAACTGCTGGGGGCCCGGCTTGCAGCTGTAGCTAGTTGAACATGGTGAGTTCATGATGATTTGACGCATAGCTACTTGTTTAATTGTTTGCTATGTCTGATCGGTCAACTGATGCTGGTTATAGCTAGTCGGTTCTGGTGAGTTCATGATGATTTGAGTTATGGCTAATTGGTTAATTGTTGCTAGTTGTAGCCAGTTGGCTATGGTTAGTTCATGATGATATGAATTATAGCAAAGTGGTTGATTGTTGTTATAGCTAGTTGGTTAAGCCAACATTGCGGCCACATATCCGTGTCACAGTTCTGAACCTTCTCCACCACCATCAACCACGTTGAAAGCAACACGAAACACCGGGAAAAAAAAATAATCAAACATCATACACTACTTGGTGGCTTCTAGATAGTAGCTGCATTCCACCCAGCCTATATATTCTTAAACCCTATTCATACCTGGGTATGTGCCAAGCCATGACGCGGTACCCCAGCCAACCCATGGTTTCCGTTCGTAAGATGGTTATTTTCAGTGGGTTCTAACAGTTACCCCATCCTGGCACATACCCATCTGGCAGTGGGTCAGAGCACCCTTAGTCCCCCGGGTTCCCATCATTCACCAGGCTGTTTTCCCTATGAAATTGTTGCTTACTATCTCCTATGATTGGTTGTTTTTAATATTGACCCAACTGGACATATATTATAGTGGGTATATATATATATATACATATATATACGCCGATATGCCCTATGATTGTTAGCTATCATCCCCTAGCTAGTTAATCCCCTATTATTGTCTTTGATCTATATCCCCTATAGTTACATAATCCCTATCATTATCCCCTAGCTAGTTTATCCCCTAGCTATTATCATCCCCTATCATTGACCATCAACTGGGTGTTTCTCAAAATAGGGGTACCCCTAAATCATCCATTTATAGTCATTTAGTAGCACTAAACCAACCATTTTGGGGGTCCCATATTTTGAGAAATCACCATTTATCATCAACTAGCTATCATTGCTTGGTTACCTGCTTCACCCGCTATCAACTCCAGGCACTGGGCACTCGAATGCCATTCGCCCACGTCGCCACCGGGGAAGACCCGCACCACCAGCACCGTTCATCGGTCGTGGCGACCGCAGCGCCGAGCTACTCCAGGTACTGCTCCACAACCATGGGACCAGTGAAGACCTGGAGAGACGATGGATGATGAACAACGATGGTGGTTGATGGAGGTTGTTCATTAAGGCTATATCAATGGAGTGTTAAAACTATTATAATCACTATTGATTGGAGGTTGATTGATGGTTGACATATTGATGGTTGACATATTGATTGATAACTCTGCTGATTGATTGATGGAGGTCTTTGAGTTCGTGAATATGGTGTTAATCAATAGTGATCATAATGACTATAGTGATTGATTGGTGATTGTAGGGTTAACTCTGGATTGTAGTGATTTGTTGAATGAAGGTTGTTGAATAGTGAATTGTTGAGTATAAAACCCAGAGTTCTTGCCATTCATAATGGTTGACAAACAACCAACAATAGTATTTGATATACCGTTGTTCATTTCAAATATAACCACTCAAAAGTGGTAATCAACGATGTTGATAGGGTTACGGGTGACTGCTAATTGTTGATCATTATAGTGTTGCTATCTGTTGATTGCCGTTATAATCAACAATTAGCAACCTGTAACCCTATAATCACCAAGTGTTGTTATACCGGTGCTGTTATTTGTGGATTATATAGGCCTCATGACCAAGCTGGTAACATTGACCCTTTTAAAGATTCATGGAGGTTTTTGAGTCGTGAAGTTTGATGGCCAAGGATCAGCAACAAGGAACTAATGGTAACCATGGGTACTGGTACCGATAGTACTGTGGTTAAGCATTGATACCCAATTAAAAAGTGATCATCATAGGGTTGATGTTGCGGGGTGTATGTCATAAGAAGAGTGATAAGTCTATAGGGTTAATTCCTGATTACGAAGTAATAAAACACATCGCAGTGATTGTTGGTGGTGCTCAATGTCTCTCTCGTAAGCTGACCTGGTTGCGTCTGTAAACAATCAATATATCTTAATTCTTTGTATTCCGAAAATGCCAGTAACAATTCTAAATATCCAACAACAACCACATCATGGTGGTCCATATGCAACGATGATGATGCTTAGAATTGATGGTGAGTCATCATTTTGAATAATGCTTATTGATGGCATTTTATGATGGCTGATGACCGGTTCATACTAGAGGAGAACCAGAAACAATCACCAGCCCAGCGCTGAAACAATGATACTCAATGACTCAATGATGATAGAAAAAAATCCCATATCTGGTAGAGTGGTATCTACCGAAACTCATAGTTGTACAGATTGAATCACTTAAGATCAAACCGATGTGCAACCAACGGACAATGGTAATGCCCACTAATGGCTAATCTTCATACTGAGTCAATGGCTGGCCCAATGAGAGTGGGTAATGATGGACAATTGATTTAGAATCAGCAAATCCCGTAACGAGGGGACAAATGGTGGATGCATATCAATATCAACGGAACAATCGGTCAATAAGACCTGATAAGCATCATGAACAACGCTGTGATTAAGTCATCCTGCTGCCGTAAATGAAAGTTGCTGCATCACTTTTGTGGTATTCGGGTCTGGGGACCCCTTGATCAGTCTTTGATGTCATGCTTGGATTCCACCTGAACTGGGTGAATTCGATGATGATGAAGAGACTACAAACCATCTTGAACGGGTCAGAACCCGTAATTCTGTGATCTATATATATAAATATATATATATATATTTAGTTGATGGACTACATGACCTTTGGGATTATCAAAACCTGAAAGTTTGTATATGGCTCTATAAGTCAAGCCACCAACCAAGCAAAACATCGATGGATGAACATCCCAACAGTTCGACGATTTACTGATCATTTCTGGGATAGCCGACCCAAAGGCATTTATAGCTTCCGAAAGTACTTGAACATTTAACTGCCTCGAACCGCGTCCTGAGATATTACTTGTGTCTAGATGCACAGGGTTTGCCATGATCACTGCAACTCACCAATTTTCTACTTTAGGCTGGTCGTTTGGGATTTCATGACCCAAGATATCAATGAGGTCATCTTGCTCGGCTCAAAGCCATGGATTGCTGGTTACTGACCATTGATTGCTGCTTGTCAGCCGATATCAATCGTTGTTACTTGGTAATAGATCGTGATCTGTTATAGTACCTTCTGGGTGGCTAAACTGGAACATCCACCCTGTATAGATAATTTTCCCATTGAAATTGGTGATGTTTCAAGTTGGGGAAAGATTACCTATATAATCTATATATATATATATATAGGAATTATAATTATGAAAACTCCAATCTCATGGGCAATTACTGCCATCCGGCCGTCCCGGCCTCGGCACTGGACAAATGATGTGCTGCATCTCATTCACCGACGTTTGAAGCTATAGCTGAAAATTGATTAGCAACCACTAATCGCGATTCATAATCATAGCCCTGCTGAGGGTTTACATTTCATCAGTAATGGCTTTGGGGTGATGAGTCATCATTCACCTTTGATACAGGTGTTTGTTTTTCAATATCGTTATCTGGCCAATAGACGTCACAAGGTCAGCAAACGCTTGCTATCACCTCATTAGCTCATGACTTGTCAGTGTAAACTGGGTGTTTATCAAGCCAGTTCCCCAAAGTTATGGCTGGTATATTACTACTGAATGACTAATAATGGATGACAACTGGGGGTACCCTTATCTTGAAAAACCGCCAACTGGTCATACTCGATAGCTCGAATAATTGATGGGCACCACCCAGCACATCTGGCTCCAAGGTGATGTTTCCCAATTTGATGAATCAAAAACCCATTTACAACTTCAAAGTGGGTCACATAGTTGGCAACAAGTTTTTTTGTTGGTTTACAACCAGGGTAACTACCAGGTTGATGTACATATAGTGAAATGACTTGTGATATCCAAATCATAGATTCAATGTCAACCACCATTCGCCACTACTGACCATGATTGACCATAGTGAAACATGACTTGTCATCTATTCACATCTATTAACATCTATCAACCATTAAGTCAACACAATGGACCAGAGTGAAAATAACGTGTCAACCAGTTTGTTAATGTTGAGAGCCCCACCCTGTGGGAACCGCCACGCGGACTCGGTATTGCACCTTCGTCACGTAGGAAGCAATCTTGGTGCTGAAAGTCTCATCCTGTGAGGAGACCCTTTGGGAAACCCTGGGTCATGCCATCAAGTGATGGATTCGTCCCGAGCACTTCGGAAAGGTCAGGTACTCCAGTTTGTGGATTTATAGTTTGGAAATTGTATAAGTAATGTATGGTAAATGTGGTCGATATAAAGGCAATTCCCACCATTTGCCCCAGAACTGACAAGGATGCACTCGCTGGTCAATCTCGACCCGCAAATTTTGGCGCCGGCCCTGTGCTTCTGCAAAATGTAAACCTTAAACCCGAAAACCCTAAAACCAAACCCCCGCACCCTAAAACCCGAAAAACTGAAAGCTTAAACCCTGAAACCGAAAACCTAATTAAACCCGCAAATCTTTCACTCTAAGCCACAAAGTACCAACACACAAATCGCTGCATATGCCACCATTTTGGTTACTTTTCCTGTTTGGTGAATGCTCTGATATGTAGCAGTCTTGCGTTGCTGGGGCAAATGTTGGCAGTTGCGCAGATATATACACATATGTATAGATATGTATGAATATATATATATATATAAACCATACCAATGGTTTAAGTTTTTGGTCCTGGATTCATCCATATTCATCCTTGGGTACCAAATCATCCAGAACAAGAAATAGTTTAAATCAAATGGATCCTTAATACTGATACGCTCTGGGAGAAGGTTTCGTCCTCAACCCACATGTAATCACGATGGACCAATTGTTGTGACAACCAAATATCAACCATATTCCCCAGAAGAAATGCATGGGGTCTTAAGAGTGAAATTTGGGCGGCCACAACAGTCCTTTTCGATTATCAAGTTAGTATATATGGTCATCTGAGGCATGCGTCTCGGTATGTCTGTGTTCACCATGGGTGGCATTACACCACCGTGCGCGTTCCGCATTCTGCGTTGGATGAGGAATCCTCAAATCCTCAGTGGAGTCCTCGTGCTGCAGATCCTCTTCCTCCAGGATCTCCATGTGATCTCGAAGTCTCTGTCTTGGAGCCACCATCTGAAGGTGGGTGAGCTGCTTCAAGGAGACGTGGGAGTCCGGCGCATCGGTTCCTCCACATGGTCTCTTGTCGGCCGTCGGCCTCGACGACAGAAGAAAAACTTCTGGACAGCCATGAGTGACGCCAGGCCTTCAGCAAACGAGCGTTTGCGGAACTCTATGCTAGTATTTGGGAAGGTCAACGGCTACGAAAGTTCCGCATGCCATGGAGATTCGGTATAGGGGGACCCTCCCAGCAGCCACGAGGATTCTGGAAAGCATCCCATCAACCCCACGACCAAACCAGCCAGGTCACCACAAGCGAGCTATCTACGCAGCCAGCCGCTTCAGCTGGGTCTGATGCAAATAGATTGAAAATGGTCGAAGTGACAACTTGAAACAACCTGATGACTAATTGTGACTTCGGCATTTTACAGCAACAATAGCAACCATCGCAACGCCCAATGTTTCGTATTTGGTGATACTGCTTCAGAACTGGGGGCCACTGGAACCAACCAACCACACGGATAAACCTTGATAAACAACCAACCACTGGTTTTTGGATAGATCATCCTACAAATAAAGTGACGACTTCAGGAACAAAAACCAAACCCAACGAGTGGGATTTACCTCCAAGTTGTCCTAATTGTAGGTGTTATCATACATGGAGCATCTCCAGTATCAACCAATATTTTTTGTAATCCTTGCATATCATATCATTGTCATATCACTCTGAAGTACTAGAAACCTTTCCTAACCACTATTAAGCGTTGTCATTGACAATTATTGGCCCAACCCTTTGGGCGGTTCGATTCCCACAGCTTCTGCATGGGTCCGCGCCAAGCACCTTGTAAATGGTGGCCATGACGGTGTTGCTGCCCTTGTCATAGACGTGGTGCATGAAGTTGATCTACCGCAGCAACGGAACCAAGGGCCGCAATGAACCAACCATTTGAGACATGGATGTGGGTCAATATTAACCAGCGTGAAGGGTATTGACCAACAATTAGCCATGGTTGATAATAGGTGATATGGAAAGTGACAAAATAAAGGGCAAGTTAGGTCAAAAATTTCACCATCCAAAAGACGGGGTAGATGAACATCCCAAAAAATCCACTAGATTGGTCATCCAGGAGATGTTCAGGAGCACAAAGTATTGACCCAAAGCCATGTAATGGATAGAAATTTGGCATTAAAGAAATAGGGGTTGTTCGAAATAGGACACCCCCCAAAGTGGTTAGTTCATTAGTGACAATGATTTGTATGGAGTGATTTGGGGGTACTTACCAAAATTAAAAACCAACAAAAGGACTAAGTAGTAATAAACCATGGTTGCGGTTGAAAAAAAATATATCACATTGAAACATAATTGCAATGATATAGTTGACCTATACGACAATTATACATGTAACACTTAGTAATGATGGTCGGAGTATATAAATATATGACCGTATGTAACAATTTGCAATTATGATTGATAACGGCGAATGGCTGCGGATGGGGAACCATGGTGCTTAATAGCAACCAACAGTAATTGTTGATCTCATGCTGGGTTGTGATTGTCAAGGATGGATGATAGCGATCAATTGTAGAGAGTTCATGGTCGATCGTTGCAACCATAGCCGCAAGAAATCAAGGGTCTGTCATCAAATGATGTTTTTTTGGATACCCTCCGATAATCAAACATAGCCATGGGACATACTGCACCCCATGTCGAAATTATTTATCATTGAACATGGTAATTTTCTGTTGCTATGATGTCGTTTTCTTTAAGTTACCTATCGTGTCTGGACAGCCCCATGCCTATCAAAACTTGGGCACTGAAGGGATCTCACAAGTGGCTAATTAGCTCGTTCGGGCCTTAAGAATTTCCAGCACCAAAGTGGCGGTTCGCACCAGCGTTTGAAAAGAACGACTGGTTGGTGGTTTCAACCCCTCTGAAAAAAAATAGTCCACCAACATTTCTTAATGATTACTAGGGAAATGAAACAATGTTTGCAACCACTACCCAGATGATGGCAGGAAAAAGAATTGCGATCCCAGATTCAATCCAGGGATGTGGGGATGGGCGGACAAGGCTTGCTCCGGCGAACGGCTGCTAACTTTGGACCCAACACCGAAATGATGCTGAAAATGATGATGAATGCTGGTGCAGGGATGGTTCTGTTTAACCAACCGGTGAATGTCAACAACAATTCATTGCATGATCAAAGCTCAGTGGTCCTAAAACTTTTTTTGTTCATCCCGTTTTTGTCTAAGCCACGACCATGCATGACCTAACTGCCAAGAAAATGAAGACTCGAATCTTGAACCTGCGCTGAAGCAGCCGGCTCGGTCAGTCTTCGCATCAGGCTGCTAAGCAGGGAGGATCTTCGCATATCCTTAACGGGCCCGACAAGCTTTCAACCACACGTGTCAGGTCATTGGGCATTGCAGAAACCTTTTGTCAGGAACCTACCGACCACCACACAGCCTCTGAAGAAACCTTTGGTACTTTTGGAAAAATTCCACCAGGGCAAGCCAAGAATCTGCTGAGTCAGGATAATTGTCAGCATAATGCTGACAATTTCGGATCATCTTTGAAAGAAGAGACAGCCGGGCTTGAAGGAGGGTAATGCAAGAACATTGGAGAATTCCCCAAGACACCGCACAACTCATGCTCCAGTGCCCATAATTTTTGCACTGCCAGCATTGGCCCCATTTGCTGCAAATTTTTGGCCATTGGATGTTTTTTTCGCAGGGTTTGGAAACAAAGAGAAATAAAAACCAACTCCGGGTCCGACTCCCATACACCCCCAACCTCCAATGACTTGGCTTCACCAACCGGCCGCAGGCCCGCTGGGGAACTGGCAGCGTGTTGTCAGTGCTGGGGCTGCGGCTTGAGAACTTGCAAGCAGCTGGTCCCCTTTGTTCTTTATATACATCATGTCTGGGAAAAACGATGGCCAGCGACTGAAACAGTACAGTAGTTTTTCACCAATCTATTGCCAATACATTCATCGCAGATCCAATGGCTGAAGTAGCTGAAGGCGCAGTTTTGCACAAAGCACAATCGACAGCGAGACAAAGCTCATGTGTTGCAGCATCGGCTGTGGCTGCAGGATCCTCATTTCGCTGCGTTGCGTCGCCAAGTTGAGCTTCTTGATAATAATGGGCGGCATGTCAGCAATCAGGCACATTACAAGCCCGAACTTCAAGTCAAGATCAATGTCAAGAACACATGAGCAACTATCAAAATCACTTGCATAATCGACCTAATGGATTCAGAAATGCTGATAGTTCCTACCGGCAAAACTGCATCATGATCAACCGAATCAATACGCAACTGTTGTAACCAAATTCAAATGTGAATCATATGAGCCGGTCAATATGTGATTCCAAAATAGTTTCATCATCAGAACAAATGAGTTACAATATGCACCACTATGGTTATTCTTATGATGCACTATGCACCAATAATCATGGAACTCATCATGGGATATTACCACTATGCACCATGAAATTCACCATGGCATTCACAGCTTGGTATCCAGCCAGCGCCAGCTCCGGACCTTGACATCGCCCTTGCCTTCAAGGTCGATGCTCTCCTGACGGCGAGCCGAACGAAAATCCCAGGGAGTTTTTGCCGGTTTTGCTATAGGAAACCCTAGGAAACCCTAGGAAACCCTAGGAAACCCTAGGAAACCCTAGGAAATCAGCTATAACTGGCGGAAATCAGCTATAACTGGAGTTTTAGAATTCCGGTGATCGAACCATTTTTCTTGGGAAACCCTAGGAAAAACCACCAACTTTTCTTGGGAAACCCTGGGGAAAACCACCTGCCGGTCTAACCATTTTTCTTGGGAAACCCTAGGGAAACCCTAGGAAACCCTAAGGAAAGATAACCATTTTTCTTGGGAAAGATAACAATTTTTCTTGGGAAAGCCTCGGAAATCAGCGATTTCACTGGTGGATTTTCCAGCCAGCTATGTTGGACCACAAGAGGGTAGCTGGTTTTCCTATAGGAAATCGGCCAGATTTGACTTCCGGGGCCATGTTTGACTTCCGGTTAGTTTACCAAAGGATAATGAGAATTGTCAGTTCATGGCTAATCATGTGCTGGATCACTGGTATGGTTTTGATCATGGCTTTCATTATGGGTTTGAATCACCAACATATTATGGTTTTCATAATGGGTAGTAATGATAGTAGTAATGGGTTATAGCGGCAAAGTGAATCGATGACATTTCATGACTACTGCGATTGTCAGCTAATCGTGCAGCTAATCATGGGTCTGATCATGGAAGGAGGGAAATGGCTCCACTGATGCTGAATCATGGTCATGGTTGCAATGGTTGATGCTTAGTCATCGTTATTCAAAGAGTTTAAATCGATGATGGTTGATGGATATGATCATGATTCACCCTTTGTTATTTGTCAGCTGATCAATAAATATCAATAATGGATACATGGTAGTTGATAGTTGATGTAAAATAGTTAGTAATGATGGCTAATCACGAATACTATTGACTATTCTACTATTTTATATCAACTATCAACTATCATGCATGGTAATTTTACGTAATTTTACTATTGAACACATGGATAGTGATTATACTGTCTCGCCACGGACAATTAAGGCTTAGATCCCTGATGAAAATGAGATTTCCAGGTGTTCAGGCATCGAGCCAGGCAGCAATGGAATCAATCGGTAACCACATTGATTCAACGCGTCACCATGCAACCAGGCAGCAAATTCTGAATAGAAAATCTTGAAATACAGGTGTCATGACCACACATCAATGATTTGGCAACAAAGGGATTTTTATTCATTCATCAATCATGAAGAATACCTATAAACTAGGAATCCTAAAGTATACACCATACAATCACTACAGTTGCGCTGTTCGCCATCAGCATGCAATCCAATCGTCACAATGACCATGGTTTTTTCGATACCGATACTCCTGGATGATAATCATATCCAAATATTATATTTCTGTATCTGGTTGCATGATCTTACACAATCTGATTGCATACATCCTTTATAAGCAGCATTTGGTGTGGCACCCCGCTTGTAGCTCCTCAAGGTTCCCTTATGATCCGGGATAGCTATGGATCCCCATGGCTCCCCAGCCCCCGTTCCAACCATGCGGCAGCCTTGGTCTTGAAGTTGGTGCCGTTGTCTTCCAAGATGCTGAAGTCCACCTGGGACGCGTTGCGCAAGGGCGACGAGCTGAGGGGTCACCGACCACCCTATGATGGGATCTAAAGCACAGGGGGTGTTGAACCCAACCATGGGATCTAAGGGTCACCAACCCCAACCACAATGGAACCAGCTCCTTTGTAACAAAAAAACAAGATCAACATGCAGATCCAGCAGGTGGAAAATTGGTGATACAACAAGTTCATGATCGCCAGCAGCCAGCTTGCATGGTGCTGCCAAAAGCAACAACGCAGTGATACAGCCAACTATGCATCGACCAAGTGATCAAAGTATGCATGGAAACTGCAAAGTGGATAATGCCATACCTCAGCATGTCAGCACGTGGCTTAAATGCAGGAGTAATCTTAGACACACGATCATCATGCCCCCAAAACCGGTTGGTTTAGCAGTGAATCGTGGTAAAAGTAGCCGCGGCCATGCTGTGCATGGCATTGGCCCAAAGTACAGCTGCTAAGTCGCCCTGGACCCTGCTGTCGGCTGAGAAGATGGCTGCAGTTCGAATCCTCACAGGTGAAGAAGTTGATTTGCTTACAACTTGCATCCCCTTGCCAATAAGGGGTTATTTATCAGCTTAGCTGACATGTACATGAGCCAAAATTCTGTAAGAGTTGGAGGCTAAGGAATCAACTTGTCGTGAACACAGGCACCACACAGTCCCTTCCAAGGCGGCAAAGCCAAAGGTATTTACCAGGATTAACCATCTTTGGGGCATTGTATGTTGGCACCACTATCAACAACAGCTGGGCGACCGGCTTCCAGTAGGGCTAAATTCGTTCACCAAGGTATGTGAAACCTGTGTTCACATGCTGGGCGGTTCAAAGCAATAATTTGGTTGGCATCAATCAAGCAAGCAAGCAAGCAATCAAGCAATCAAGCAAGCAATCAATCAATTCATCCAATCAATCAATCAATCAATCAATCAATCAATAACTCATCATCATCATCATCATCATCATCATCATCATCATCATCAAACCCCATTTATACCCTATGGTTCGTTATGAACCTCTCGACTCAACCATTACTAGACCATGGTGCCATGGTGATCATCCCGATCCATATGGTGGTTTCGCAAAATTGGGAACCCCAAAAAAGGTTGTTTTCATACTATTCGTGGTTTCGGTTGGATGATTTGGGGGTACCCTTAGAAGTTGGTTGATCAATCAATTAGCTATACTTAGTCATCTGGTTGGTGGTTTCAGCACTATGAAAAATGATAGTCAGCCAACCATTTGTCAAAAATTACAAAGGAAAATCAAAAATGTGAATCAAACCACCAACCAGCAGTTGTTTAACCATTATTGTTGCCTATCATCCCCTATTAGTAAGCATTATTGATGGTTATAACCCCTTTAAAACCACCATATCTAAGTTATAATCTCTAAAACACCACCATATCTACCATCCCTGGTAGTTACCCTAGCTATCAACCAACGGCAGCTGGTCAGCCCACCTTGAAACAACGCATCGTCCTCTGGGGATCGCACCATGCCAAAGGCTCCCTGGCACCGTGAACCAACGGTGACCCCCGACGATGAAAAACGCGCAAGTGTTCAGGGGCCTTTGATTCTTCAGTATATATTAAATTACTTTACTAAATCATATATGTAGCAATACAGATACATGTAGTATTAAATTAAGTATCAAATTATTGTGTATCATGTAAAAATTAAATACAAATTTTGATGATATATGTAGTATATTTCGAATGACACAATTAAGAGATAAAACTTATTGTAAGTGGCAAATGATTTCAATATTTATTGTCACATTGTTGGCCATCATTAATCATCATTAATCATCATTGACCAGCATGAACCATCAATCACTATAACCACCATCAACCACCATCAACCATCATGAATTGACTACCATCAACCATTATTAACCACCATCAACCACCATCAACCACCATCAACCATCATTACCCATCACTAAGCTCACCATCACCAGGTCCTTCCCTCAAGCAGGACCTCCCAACGTGGCTGCGTCGCCTTGCCGGCTTTCACCAGCTCCATGGAACTGTCCAAGAACTTCTCGGCACCTCAAGGCCATGGTGAAGCTGCCGGTGATCCGAGGTGCGGGGTAGGATGCATGGCGGTTGATGGTTGGAGGATGTGGCAAATGAATGGTTGTTAATGCTTAAGATAGGTTAAGATGTATGATTGTAATGTTCAGTTGGATGGTTAAGGCTTACATAATCAATCAAAATTATCATGGTAAATGGGTAGCAATCGTAGGAATGTTGGTGTGTCCACAACCATTGGCCATGCGATTGTGATGGTTTGCTGCTAATGGCTAGTGGTTGCTAAAAATGAAGATACGTTGCTAATGGTTGTTGATGCTTAAAAAAGGTAGATTAATGGTTAAAACAGTGGCTATGGCACCGGCGACGATAACGGTTGATATCATGCTTAATGATTGTTGGTGATACCTGGCTAAGGTTCAACAAACAAATGCAACAAAAGTAATGGCATTTAGAGGGATAATTAACGTTGGCAACAGTCCATTCTGGCATATGATGCAAAACCAACAAAGACAATCACTGGGATATCTACAGATCAGTTTGCATGGTGATGGCGGAGCGGGTACAGTGATACGCAAGATATCCTCACCAAACATCCACTAATGATGGGCTTAACCATGGTGTATACTTGTATACATGTTATCCAACCAAGGAATGAAACAGCCGGTGGCTCATGGGTTGGCATCAACAACGGAACTAACACAATACCAGGGACATATGTGGTGGTTTCTCAAAATAAAGGACCCAAGAGAAATTTATTTTGATAAATGGTCAATATTGGATGTTTTGATGGTACCCCTATTTTGAGAAACCACCATATGGATTTATTTCAAGTACAAACTACGCAATTTATATACTATGTATGTATATGAATCTGAATACATACATATAATAAACATGTAAGAATACATCTGCGGGCCATGGTGAATGTGGCTACTATACTGCTGAAGTCCTTGATTGCCTAATCAAGATCCAATTCTTCATCAATTTGATCCAGCTGGATCAAGCATCTGTAATGGGATGATGCCAAAATATCATAATCTAATTGTTCATCAGTAATACTGGATCAAACCACACAGAATTGGCGGATGATGAATGACAACGGTCTGGTCTGGCAAAGGTTGCTGATGCTAGTTCAATCTAATTGTTAGTTTAGAGAATCCTGTTGAAGAAAAAACAACACCCGCAATAATGAGAGCTGGGCTATATTGCACTTGCTGTTTTATCCTAGCAATATCTAGTCAGTCTGGATTGTAACTTTCAACTTTCTACTGCTTCTGCATGAAAAAACACAACATTGGTTTGTCCACAACTGGTATACCCGACCCTATGGGTGATGCTTTCCCCGCAAACGGTCAACACTTCTATAAACACATATTCCAATAGTCCACTCCTATTAGATCTGTTTTCCGTGCAAAGCGCCATGCTTGGGTTCCCTGGCTGGTGCACACGCTGTCGATGGGTGCACTAACTGCACTCAGCTTGCCTGGCAACGTGGACAAAGTGTTTCAACATGTTTGTGAGAATGCCATGATGAAGGATTCCACCCAAAGAGAGACCTAAAAGAAACTACCAAAGTCACGTACATGTATACTCATATACACTTACATGCAAATGAAAAACATGTCAAATGTACGTGCAAGTATACTTTATTACACCAAACAGGAGTGAGCAGCTCAGTGTGGATGATTACGCGCGGTTTAGACGGAGTCATAAATGGCATCGCTGAAAGCGAATCGATGGTTCAGGAAGTCTGGAACACAACAAACAATGGCCGAGTGCGGTCACCACTCTGCTGCGTCCGTGTGGCGATAGCTTCTGCACCCCCAAATGAGAAGGCTGACGGTGTCGTCGCCTAACACCAAAGTAGGTGTCGGGTAGCCCATGATCCTCATCTGTAGGTAGCGCTGTCGAAGCAAGTTGATGATTGAATCAATCAGTAGGTAAAGTATGATCCGCTTGGGATCAGGTCCTTCAAGGTGTACAGGTTTCCGTCAGGAGCTACAAGCCTAGATACTCGAAATGAATCTCTGGAATACCTCAGCGCCTTTTTCGTGAGGCTGTTCGGAAAAATCAGCTTCTTGCTCAAAATCATAAACGCAGTGTCGATCTCCCACCGGGTGCATGTCGTGTCGAAGCCACTCCAGTCTGTTGAGATATAGTGTGGTGTAACCCATGAGTTGCTCATCAGGACAGAGGCCTTTCATGGCTGTCACAAATCCTTGAGAATCGAGGCCGCAGCTAACTGGCTGCTGTCACTTCTTCTTGAGAAATTCTTGGATGAGCGGTTGAGCACAAACTCCTTCTGTAAGGATCGTGTGCAATGGTCGGCCACATCGAAGCTTCCGGTCGCTAAACTTAAACATCTGAGTACGCGCAAACCCCAGGTCAGGAGTGAGGTGTTTCTCCATGTGCCCGAGTTTGTCATTTGACTCGGTCAACCAACCAATTGTTAATGATTACCAAGGAAATTAGAAAATGTTTAAAACCACCAACCAGTTGTGTTCTCACTTTTCAGTTGTTCAACAAAGGACACCAACTCTTCCATCAACTCTGAGTCGTTTTGCACACAATGGTGAAATTTCCAAAGCGGATGGTTCCCCGCGCGAAACTGACTATCAGTTGAAACATCTTCAACTAGAAACCGGAAGTGAACAAACGTCACCATCTTCAACTAGAAAATTATGCCGGT
This sequence comes from Symbiodinium kawagutii, assembly GCA_009767595.1. Lineage (NCBI taxonomy): Eukaryota > Dinophyceae > Suessiales > Symbiodiniaceae > Symbiodinium > Symbiodinium kawagutii. Next base: position 46,499 of record VSDK01019919.1, on the reverse strand, counting down.
GGAACTGAAACCAATTCTGTTGAAACAACCATTGTTGCACTGGCTGATTGACAGAGTCCCGTGATGCGTTCGAGTCATTTCCGTTTGATGGGGTAGCTTTGATACCCAGTCAACTAGCCAGTATACTGCCCCAAATTCCTCTAAACCATTATGCCATGGTTATCATTCAGTCGGTACTTACACTATTCCGGTGTGTAGTAGCCGCCCTTGTCACAGCCTATCAACCAGACTGTCAGTTCGCGACACAAATGACCGGCACACTTGCACTGTACCGGCATGACAACGCCATAGAAATCAACAACGGAGTGGTACTGGGCAATTCAGATTGTCGGTACAGGTTCAACTTGCATCCACAAGGATTACATAGGCTCACTCTAGGACAAAACAACTGTTCAATCTTGCGACCCACAACTGCTCACTCCAAGTTCTACGGTTCTGACCAACTGTTATATAGAACTTACCTGCAGTCTCCTACAGTTGCAAAGGGTAGTGATTCATCACCATGGATGACCTGTCACTAGTGGACCATAAGCAGCCATGGTTCACACTTGGAAGAATGGCACGGCAATTCTCAAAACTTCAGTGCCCAACCATTGCCCATCATAGGAATATGTTGCGCCCCCCACGTATAGATACCCAACTAATAAGCCAACTAGATCTCACCAAACACCCAGTGTTCGAGTGGTTTGCTGATAGGCACAACTGATAATAGTTGCTTTGCCAGTTGTTATCCCTTTTTACTAACCACTAACTAGCTAGTTAACCATTGGTTCATATTGACCCATAGCCATCTCTTCTGAAGTTTGCTGATGGCTTCCAGCGCACACCATCAAAGGACACTGCGCTGGGCACCTGATCCATCTCTGGACGCTGTGTCGGCCTGAAGCTGCAGGAACGTGGCCTCCCCTTTGCAATCGGACCCTGCGGCGGATGATATCAAGGAAATACAGCAAGTCATACAGTCATACATGTGCACAATATGAATCATTCAAATCAAAGTATACATATACAATCATATATACTATACATATGATCGCATAAGAATAGGCATGAACAGAACCGCGGTAGACAACATGTTTAAATTGTATCTTTGATGCAACAGTGCAGCCTATGACTACACCCTGCAATACCTGCGGGCATTCTTTTGGTGGCTTTCGATCAGTTTCTGACCGAGTCCTGGTCCCAACCACGGTATCTTAACCAAAAATGCAAGGGACGTCCACTACGGATGGCTAATTGATTAATGGAGATACAAGCAAATTGAAAACAAATGTATGTACGTGTGTGTGTGTATATGTGTATGTATGTGTATGTGTATGTGTATGTGTGTGTGTATATGTATGTGCATGTGTATGTGTATGTGTATGTGTATGTGTGTGTATGTGTATGTGTATGTGTATGAGTATGTGTATGTATGTGGATGTGCGTGTGCATGTGTATGTGTATGTGTATGTGTATGTGCATGTGTATGTGTATGTGCATGTGTATGTGCATGTGTATGTGTATGTGCATGTGTATGTGAATGTGTTTGTGTATGTATGTGTATGTATGGATGGATGGATGGATGGATGGATGGACGGATGGATGGATGGATGGATGAATGGATGGATGGCAGGTAGATAGCTAGGTGGGTACATAGGTAGGTAGGTATGTATGGTATGGTATGGCATGACATGGCATGGCATGGTATGGTATGGCTTGGTATGGTATGGTATATGTATGCATGTATGAATGCATCTATGGATTATGACGTATATGTTTTGGCAAAAATAAAGACACATGTAGCCATAGAATAGCAAAATGGTTATGATAAAAATAAATGGTTGGTGGTTGTAATCCATCCCACAGAATACAAGTAAATCAACCAACTATTCCAATCGCTGGGTCAGATGAAACATGCTTAACACCAGCTAAAAAAAATACTTTCCTCCAAAAAAATATGAACTATCATAACTACCTGGACCACTCTTCAGAATGGCCAGGAGTACACCATAGAAATTTGAACAATATTAGCCAGCCATCCAACCAATCACTTGCTCAACCAACCATCATAGATGGGCGTCATTAATCAACATATTATACCGTCATCATCAATCATGGACCATCAAACATCATTCACCACAAACCATCAACCATCATGGACCACCAAAGACCGACATGAACCTCAGATTACAAACCACCATTAACCATCATTAATCATTAACCATCATTCACCACAAGCCATCACCCATCATTGACCACCAAAGACCGACAGGAACCGTTCGCACAGCCCGTATGATCGAACCAAGCATCGGGCCTTCACCTCGATGTCAGTACCCTCTGGCGCACCCATGTTGGCGAGGATGCCACCTGCAGTTTCCATGGTGGAGGATGGTGGTTGCTGGGAATGCCAGTGGAGTAGTGCCAGTGTTGCATGATGGCCAATGGCTCATGGATGCAAATGGTGACTGGATTTTGAGTGGTTGATGATGGTTCATGATGGTTCATGATGATTCATGATGGTGAACGATGGTTAATGATTCGATCGTCAATCATAGTTAATGATGTTCAACGGTTGATGGTTACTGCATTTGTCAGTGGCTGATGATGTTCGAATACGGTCAAGGGTGGATGGTAAATTGTCAATGATCAACGGTGATCAACGGTTTCTTGTTGAAGGTAAATGGTTGATGGTTGATGGTGGTGAAAAATAGCAATGGCATTGCTTGATGGTTCTGATGTCATTTCATGACAAGGAGCAAGCGATGGTTGTTATTGGCTAATGATAGCTGATGACTCATGACAATAAATGGTTGATATTCACGATGGGCAAAGCTGGAGAGTGATGGAATATTGTGTTTCACTGATCGTTTATAGTGGTTGTCAAAGATGGTGATGTGTGGTTCACATGTGCCCCAATCACGATGGCTTAGTGGTTGTTTGAAGTCTAAGTCTGTAGTTTGCTCATATGGCTGTGGGTCAAAACCCAGTACCCCTGGTTGCCCTATCATTAACCATTGTTTTCCCTATAGTTTGTTGGTTATTATACCCCAGGATTGGTTGGTTAACTGCTTGACCCATAGCCATATAAAGCGATGGTGAATCATGGCTGGGGAATGCCAGGCCGCTGGTGAGTGTTGGGCAAAGATTTTTGGTAGTGAAGAATGGTCTGCAGTGAACACATGTGAACACTAATGGTCCTAGTCCAGGGCTGAAGATCCAGTAATACTAGGGAATACAATCATCACGGATCATCATTCTTGGCAATTACTGTATCATGGATAGTTCTACAAAATCTAATCTAGCCAGAGACCAAGTGGTAGCAAAAGCATGTCGGGCCTGCCAATTGCATGTCAGACAATTCATGCAAAAATCCTATTGGTAAGGGGTGGTTCAATACAATCCGCTGGTTGTTTGAGTAATCATATATCATAAATTAGTTAATTTCATGCCTATTGTTAGTTAACCATTATTCTTTGCTACTATAGCTACTACTATCATAACTATTATCATTGTTAGTTACTACTACTATAGTTACTAATTATTATTATCAATTAGTATCATATATCGATTGAATACTAAGGCACCAAATCAAGCGGCCGCACCTGCTACATGAAGGTGTCATAGAGAGAGCTTGATGCGTTGAACATCAAACCGTTACTACCATAGTTCTGGCTCCGTCATTAGGCAGCACCCCCCCAACTGATCGATCACCCGCCTACAGCAGCCTTGAGACCCACTGCAACCTGCCAGAGCTGGCCGTGCGAAAACTTGCATAGTTGGCTGGTTGATGGTTTCAACTCCTTTGAAGCATATTAGTTAAACAACCATTAGCTAATAATTACCAGGGAAAATGAAACATGTCAATCAAAAAACTAACCAGTTCGTGATTCCAACACTTGTTGGTGCCCTATATTGTGCGCAGAGCGCACTCACGAGACTTTTGGGCCTTATGGATAACTATTGTGTTCATAGTGGTGTGGGTCACCACTTTATGGGCTAAGGTGACCAAGCATAATATGACGAATCTTTGTGACATTTTATTGGATATGTGAATGTCTACATTATAACAAGAAGAACAAAAGACACGCGTTGAGGCATCTTGTTTGCCAGTGGTCACTGACGAAGCATGTTCTCCTAGCCAACAAAGCCGTACCCTGGTGTCTCAAAGTTGCCAAAAGCCCTTTGTATGCTTTCGTCTTTGACGGTGCACCATGGTCTTGTTTGTCATTCCGCCAAAATGGCATGATATCATTCATGTACATGTTGAGTGGCCAGAAGGCCTTACACCACTCAAGTGGTAGTTTGGTCTCAAGACCAAATGGTTTGTACCCATATGTAGTATGTAGAGTGGCCGGAAGGCCGTTTACCGCTTAAGTGGTTGCTTGGTCTCAAGACCAAATTATTTGTGCCCAATACGTAGTACTTCAATTATCAGAACGTCTGGCGACTGGCGAAAATGAAGTTCTATATATCCAGTGATAACAAGTATATAGGATATGTTGACCCTATATAAGAATCACTGATCACTACTAATCACAGAAACATTAGTTTCCAACCATGATAACCATTAGTAATTTGTTGGCTGCTACAACCATCATCAACGATTAATCACCATTAATAACCATACCCATTGGAAATCACTACCCACCAACCATTAATTCACTAACACTCTGGAAGTTGTTGAAGTCATCATCTATGATTCGTTATTCTCATTGGTTTAACCATCATTCATATTCACTATGAATCACCATGCACACCATCACTACCAGTCATCAACCATCAATTGACTAGTAATCAATCACTGAAGTAATCACTTGATTCTTGCTACACTCGTCACCTGTAAACTCGATGGAACTGTTGAGAGACGGACCGAGACAATCTCCGCGCGAACATCGCCGCCCACCTCCATTCCGGAGTTTCGGGCTTCGTCGTTGACGCACCACACTTCGATCTCGGTGGCGTTTCGTTCGGTTGGGGGCTGAGTTCACTGGAGGGCATATCCAGGGCTTAGAACCATGCTTGCAAAATGGGGCCCTCCAAACGCTATAAGTTGGTTAATAAGCCACTTCACTATAGAAATATCCACCTGTAATGTGCACCTTAACTGGTGGTTACCCTAGCTATCAAGCAACTTAACCAAATATGAGACCCTCTGACTGAAGGTGGGGCTCTCTAATTATAATCTGGTTAAGATTTGCCATTGAACTATGGGCAACTGGGGGGCCAACCTTGTAGGTGACCAAATCACAACCAGGGGGCCAACCTTGTAGGGATTATAATAACCACACATGGCAAATATTTTTTAGCCAACCAACTAGCCCAAAAATTGGGGAAGCAATGCGTTTCAAACCACCAATTACAAAGACCATTATTATACAATTACCTGCTAAATCTTGATCATGATTGATGATGGTTTACAATTAACGGTTGATAAACAAAACATTTGGTGGATATGCTACCTGATGCTACCTGATTTCTTCATTATCCAATGGACGTCTATGACAGAAACTGCAATCTGAAGATTGGAACCTGGAGCACTGTGATCGTCCTAAGCTGTGAATAGGGGTATCAGGTGGACTTTCCAGGGAATCAGCATTGCCGGGATAGTGTCAAGGGCCCACTGCCATCGGATGACCCTAAGAGCAAACAAGTGCGAAGCTTGCTCCGGCTAAGAGGCAAAAACAGCTCGGTCCTTGTGACTCCACTCGACCGTGAACCCTTGCCATGGTTTGAAGGCAAGGTGTTTCTTAACAGATACGGGCGTGGGTCAATACCTTGTACCCTTGACGAACATCTCATTCACTGGTCGATTGGTATACCATTTACTGTTGGATTTGATTTGATTGGTATTTATACCCATGATGAACATCCCATTTATATGTTCGCTGCTTTTGAATGCTATTGACCCAACCCCAAAAAACGGAAGGTTGCGCATACCCTCGCCGGCATTCCGAACTTCCACCGGGGCGGCCGGCCGTTGGGGTGAGACCACAGGCGGTCTAGTGCGAATGACAAGCATTCGCTTTCGCCTGCATGCTGCATGTGAACAAGTGCAGCGCACTTGTTGCACCAGCCGCCTGCTGCTGGTCCAGCCTGATGATTCTGCTGTCAAGCTGGCACCTTAGCGTGATCCTGGTCGGCTTGCAGAAGGTGGCGCAGAAGGTCGGGTTGCAGTCGCTGGACGATCTGATGACTTGTGTGTCCCGCCAGCGGTGCCACACTTGGTTGCCGTCCATGGCATCTCTGTGCCAGCTGATGGCACCCCTGGGCAAGTAGGCACCAGCAGGTCTAGTGCCAGCCCCAGTACTCGAGGAGCTTGCTCCACCAGCATCTCCTGCATGTGGATCCTGCCAGCTGTGCCACTGGCCTTGAGGATCCTGCCACCACCAGAGCCCAGCATGAGCAGGGTCTTGCATCCATCGGCGCACTCCACTGGGACCAGCACCAGAACCATGAGCTCCTCCAGCATCAGGTGCTCCTCCAGCATCACTAGCCCGCAGCAGGGGCGGAAGCTGGGAAGCCGCACCACGCGAGGCTCGGAGTGCAACCTCTGAGCCGCAGCGGGTTGGCAGACGACTCGCAACTGCTTGGTGGTTGGTCGCCTCATCCCAAACATAGCTCGTCAATGGGAATAATCATTCCAAAAGATCCAAAAAGTTTTGGGAAAACAGAGACATGCTAAAACAAACAGCAGCCAGATGTGATTTAAACCAGATGACAATATTAGCGATAACAAATCAACCACGGTTGATCATTGCTGTTGAATTGGCAATAGACTGATCATTGATTATAATAATGTTTTCTCATACCAAATCTTGGGACAGCTGAACTATGAACCATCAACTTTTTATGGCAAATCTATGGGTTGATCATCGGTTCATAATGCTTGATGTGATTGCGGTCAAGACCTGGCTCACCCTGGCAAAGGAATAAGACTGGTTCCCATATTTGAAGGTGAACGTAGCCCCACGACGCAAGTATTTGGTGACATTTACCATGCTTTGCTTGGACTTAGTTCACCTACCTCATGTATCATGTTGAGCCCCCTGTTTCTGTACAAGTACTCAGCACTGCCACCAACAAGGGATCCCTAAAACATGAACACATTTCAAGTGGCCGCCCTTCGAAGATTCGTACCTGTAGAGCGGTGCTCAACATGTCCTGCTTTCTCCATGCGGTGTCCATCGCATGGTGCCCTCCAACGAGCCAACTGTCAGGCACAACCTTCGACCAGTTCCCCGGTGCACGACGTATCGCGCCTGAAGCAGACCTTGTTGCTGACCTTTTGAAGTCCCGGATCGCGATCGCACTGTTGGGTCTGGGCGCGGGTGGAGGCCAGTGGGGCCCATGGGGCTGGGGTTTAGGGGTTGAGGCGAGTTGCAACTCCCTGTGGAATGGCTCCAGTCGTTAATGTGGGCCCTGTATAAGCTGTGCCTAGACGTGATTAGGGTGGAGTTGTACGAGATATGAACCATATCCACATCAATCAACCACGTTGGCTATAACATGCTATAACGAACATAAGGGCAACCCAAAATGTTGAAGTTGGTTAAGGGGGTTTTAAGGGATAATTAAAGATACACCAACATTGATCAACCATGTTGGCAGTTGGTGAACAGAAGTAGGGCCACCAAACATGGCAACTATAACTTTACTTCGATGGCATTTTTCAACAACCCTGGAGCTGCTGAGATTAACGAAGGGTAGCGGCTCAATGGTTTGGCAATTCAACACAAATGCTCAATGGATACCAATATAATATGTGCCTATAAAATAGTCCAATTATGCAAGTAAGTATAGCATACATGGAGCATTTGGGAAACACTTGAAAGGTTTTGTCTTTGAACAAGAATTGTTCAGAAAAAACAATCCACATTCCATATGCGTGTTTCTTCATATAGGGACACTCCCTAAACCACTCGATTATCATCAACCTGCATGGGAAATCAGTGAGAAACCATTACCTCACCGGTAAAAAATCATTCACGTCACGTCACAGAAACCAAGATTCGTGGCTAGCCCCGACCGTCCACCACAGGTTCACCGGCTGATGTCAAGGATCAAACGACAGACATCAATGACTCTTGTGGAAACCGCAACAAAAGGTTTATACGTTTTGTTTGAAAAAAACCTGAATATATGTATAAACCCAAGTAATAATGGGTCCATGGTTTTACATTTGAGAACAATGAGTTATTCAACCGATTAACACATGTATATTTTCTATTTAGTACCCAAGTTGGCACCTAACACCAACCGATGGACCCCTGCAGTGCTGCAAACAAGGGACCCAGGTGTTGGTGTCCGGGTCGTAGCTGTGTGTGAAGTTCACATCCACCCTGGGAACGGCCAGCCGTGATGGTTACTGCCAGGGGTACAGAATCATGGCACTGGATTACACACCACAATGAAGAAACAAATGAATTTTAAGTAGAATTGTAGTCAATGAAAATGGTGTAACGGTGAATGATAATGTTTAAAGAAAAACTAATGAAATTTGACGGTGCAAAGTATTACTTTCGATGGTTTAGTCGGCTAAAAACCAGTCTAGTATAGTTACATCACTCACATCCAGCAAAAATGATAGTTACCCTAATCAAAACCCAAATTAACAACCTTGGGACACCACTCCGTAAGGCTTAGTAAGGAAGGGGGTCTGTGGCGTTCGAGAAAGAACTGGCAATTGTGAAGTCAAATCAAGTTTCGTTGAAAAATCCATGGTTGTTTCCCAAAATGGGTGGTTTACCCAGATGTGCATGTGCTGAATGTTTTGCAATGGACACACCAAAGTAAAGATGTTCTCATTTCCCATTGGTTTCAACAAATATTGTCAACGAAAACAGCGTGCATCTGCAAATGTAATATGTGTGCAAATCAATTATAGATAGGTAGATTCCGCTCAATCAACAAAGGAGATTAAGATTAACCATTGTTAACCACCTGCGATTAGGCAGTTTTGACCACTACTTCTTTATCAACCATGTGCCAGCTCTGATCAACCACCATCGAACATCATGCAAAAATCACAGCAGTGCAATAGAAACCATTCAAGCTACGGTGAGACACCAGTTCCCAGTGCCAGGGTCTGCCTGATCTCAGGCGCAGCGCGATCCAGCAGAGCAGACAAAGCGCACCACCATGCTTACTCAGAAACTGCCACTATCAACCCTGGGTTTGCACCGACCATGATATCATGTAGAATTACCATATCAATCTAACATTCGTTCAATATAATTTATATATATATATATATATGTGTCAACTATATTTGGTGGTAATTTTAGAATTTGATTACCCATCACGCACATGCACTTATCTCTCTCCGCACATCTTGGATGCTGGCGCATCAGGAGCAGTGATGGCTTCCAAGTTCAGACAAGCATCCCGCGCAAGATCGGCAACATGCTCAGCATATAGTTGCCCCACAAAGCAAAAATATTGCTCCGTATTGCGCTCAGTGGCGTCTTCCAAAGTCAAGCGACCAAAGCCGATCAAGCCACCCGTGGGCGACAGAACCGCATCAGGATGGTTGTGATTGGTTTTGGCCTGCAATCGTGCTGCGAAGTGCAGTGAGTCCAGCCGGCAGTCCCGCTGCGCCGAAAACTTGCAACAAGGCCCTGCAAGCATTGTGACACATGGTTGCCACAAGCCTTGGGCCGGACTACCCTAGCAGTCCCAAGCCCTTGTATCCAAAGCATATGATCCAGAAGCCCCCGGTTTCTGCACCCAAAAGTCAAAATGAAACCCTTTATGTCACAACCCCACATTGCCTATTTAAACCTAAAAGCCTAAAATTTTGCCCATATTGTTGATTAAACCTTGTTTACACATGATATTAATCTAAAAAAAACATATCCAATTAAACCCAAAATAACACTGATCCATTGTCAAGTTCTCGGCGACCAAGGCACTCTCCGCCGTAGTAGCCTCCGATGGTGCTGGTGACCAAAAAGGTACCATCTTCCCGATCCTCGCAGCCGCGAGCGTTGCGAAGTTTGATGAGAAAGAGAACAGCAATGACCCAGAAATTCTAGAAGTTTCACTCGCAACCAGCACCGCAGCGGCGCTGCTCATGGATGTGATTCATCCAACAACAGGCATCCTGGTACTCCCCGTAATGTGGCTATGGGTCACCGTTAGTCCCCCTGGTTCCCCATCATTAACCATGATTTGCCCATTGTTTTCCCTGTGATTGTCGGTGAATATCCCCCATTGAGATGGTTGATTACTGGTTGGTGGCTTCAACCCATATGAATAATATGAGTCAACCAACCAATTGCTCATAACTACCAGGGAAAATAAGAAAAAAATAGAACCACCAACCAGATTCATATTGACCCACAGCCATCTTCAACAAACATCTGTTGGCTGATCCTTGTGCCTCGTCCTTGGCCTGGAAAGCCAGGAAAGGCATTTCCAATGAACTATGGTAGATGTTCGACGCAACCAGGTTAGTTTATTCAAATAAAATGTCTATGAGTCTATGAAAGAAAATCAATCCGGATAGTAGATATGTCATTTCTGGCTCCTATATCAAAATCCAGGGTCTCCGTGTGTGAACCAAACCGAGCATCATCGGGTCTCCTATTTGCCAAGCAAAAATCCTGATTACTGTATTGTTGGTGAATTACATTTGATGGTTAATAGCCATATGGTTGTTTCTCAAATGAGGTGTGCCCCAAAATCATCTAGCTATCAACTATTTAGTGTAGTCAATCCATTTTTGGTGCTTCCCCATTCTGACAAAGAACCACATCCTCAACCAAAACCATGACCTGGAGTACGGTGACCGGCGGACTTGCATCCCAGTGGCAGTGACTTCGTGCTTCGCGATGTGCACACCCAGGGCTTTTGCAAACAAAGGCCTCGTTGCATGCAGGGTGGAACCCGCTGCCTAAACCACCCGGAGCCTCCGGAAATTCTTGTATCCAGCCTTGGGATTTCATCAGATTGCCTATCAAGAAGCTGCCGGGGTACAGCTCGGGGTCACCACTCACCCACCACGAACCCAAACTGGGCCGCCTTCACAGGTGGATCCACCGTCCCACTGAGATCTCGACAGCGACAAAGGCTCTCGTTTCAGGGCGCCCAAGTGCTTCCTGGCGCGTCCGCTGGAGGCACGATATGTGGATAGGATAAGCTATGCAAATAGGGTTCACATGGTGGTTTCTCAAGCCATAGGGCTACCCAAAAATCATCACTATGGGTGTTTCTTAAAATCAATGTGTCCAAAAATCCAATATCGGCCATTTATGGTAAACCAACCATTCTAGGGGTACGCCTACTTTGAGAAACACCCATATGATAATGGATTATCCACATACTCTAATATTCAAGCATATCTTTTGAGAATACAGAATACTATCCGAATACAAGATGGATGGAGCTATCAGGATAGGGTGATGATTCTGGTAGATACCCTTCATATGTCTCGAAAAAGGCTGAGATTCAGATTAATAAAACTACCACAGCTCAACTCATTTCCGCGCGAAAACACCAACCTTCAACTGGTTGGTCCCCGTGGATTTGATGACTTGTCCCGATGGTCGCCGATGGCTCGGGTGGCTTGATCAATTCGCCTGATGACTACTCGTTGGTGGTTTCGACCCCTAGTTAATGAACATTACCATTGTTAATGGTGGCTGATAATGCTTATATATGGTTATATATGGTAATGGTTGATTATGATCATTACTGGTTGGTGGTTGAACCACCCCTATGAAAAATAGTAGTCAATCAACCAATTGTTAATGAATACGTTTGGGAAAATAAACAATGTTTGAAACCACCAACCAGACTATCAAACCATCTAATATTTCTCAGTGCTGTAGACTCTGAAGAGTATGAACTAGAAACTGACTTGAGTTGATGACTGCACTATCGGTCAACCTCCCTCATCAGCTTAGTGCCTCACCCATGACATCAACTCCCCTCTCCCAGCGCGTTCGCAACACAACGCCAGGGACACCAAAAGGCTTCGTCGGTGAACTTGATCCTGTGCACCGTGCTGGCTGAGGAGAGGTGAATTTATGGCGGTTTGGGAAGTCAAACCAATAAACATCTTCAAAACCACCAGCGAGCTCATGATTGATTGATTAAGGGTTTGTTGAGTGATATAGCAGTGGATTATTTGTCAGTTCATGTTCTTTATGAATAATGGTTGATAAAGGCTTCATTGGTCACTGTGCGGAATGGCTGATGACCACCAGCATCAACAAGGTTGCGAGAAGTTGACTTGCGAACACCTTGAAGGAAATTAAACGCATAGAGGCTGTGGGTCAGCTACCGCAAGCGGCCGTTGACGTTGCAAAGCTGTGACCAAGGCACCGAACTGTTGGAATGGATTCACTGCTACGACTTTTGGCTGGTTATAAGTTATCAATCTGTAATGGACCATTTTCCACCATGATTTTGTTGTAAAAAATCCACCATAATTATCATTAACCATGGTGTATATATATATATGTATATATACACTATATATCCAACTTACAACTGATCAGAAGTGCACGTTGGCTACAACAGTGGTGAACGTAGCGACGCAGACATTTATCATTCCATTGAATGCTTATGATCCATCCCTCTCCGGGTGCAGTCATCGTCTCAGCAATCTGGTGGCAGGTCATTTCACAGTGGTCTAGGATGTCCAGAAAAGTTGTTGATACAAAAAAAAAAACCGAGCATTTCCCGGATACTTGCTATTTGGTGGTTCAACAAATAAACACCCACCATCAGCCAGCTAATGGCTAAGGCTGTTTAGATATGCATAATTTGGAATAAACAATTTTTTAGACACCGAATACTATACCAATTATTTACCAAATAGTTCTCCAGGTCCCAACTACTAATACAACAATGACAAGCTAGCTATACCAACAATGAATAAGACCCTTCTAAGCTTGGTACAACTCACTACTTTTCATATCTTTTCATATCCAACTTGTAAGACAACTAGTCTTGCACCATACCCAAAGCTAACCATCATAATCTTGGTACCCAAAGATCAGGCCTGCACTAGCCCTGGTTGCCCACCTACCTCGGTAGACCCCGCCGTTTCTCCAAGGCGCTCGTCCAAGGGATCCGAAATGGCGCTCTTCACCGAGGGGTCCGCAGGGGACGCCTGGTTCTCCTTGAAGGTGGCCTCACGTTGGTGTCGGTCCAGGCCCCAAGGGCACACGGTGGATGTGTGGCCATCGAACAGGTGGTATATAGGTGGCCATAATAAATATAAACATATTGGTATATGTTTGTCATGATCATTGGTAGCCCTTAGTGGTTTGTTATTGAACAGATATATTGTATAGGTCTATATCTATGTCTGCCATACTTGGGTAGTTTTTGTAGTTAGTTATGTGTTTAATGTTTTTACATATGCAGCAAAACCAACCAGAATCAAGAACAGGCAACAGAAACCATATCCCACAAAGCCAAGAGTAACCAGCAATAGCCGACATTGATAAACACAGGTATACCGATAGACCAAGTCTGAGGATAGATTCCGAAGAGAGGATGCTGCACTCAAATTAACCAAAAACCCAATGTGTGTGTTGGTCCACAAAGGTGTACTAAACCGCACGAGAGATCCTTCTTTCTGCCAAAACCATCATTCTGGACATGATGAGTTTGTGGACTCGGTGTACCCCCGAGATTTTCCTAGTTTGAACAAACATGAAAGGTTCATGAATTGCAGCCCACAACAACCAAGCGTCATGAGTCAGAGTTCCAAGTTGACAGTGATTACCCAGCGCTGGTCAACCCCGAGTGAGTTAACACCACAAAATTTACTTGTTACCTGAGCCCCCGGGTGGCAACAGCTGCTTCGATTTTGGCGGCAGCACTTGGATAGGTGCTGTTTTGCTATTGGGACACCTGTAGGTTGATCAAATACAGATGCTCAATGATGTTCATCAGTTGAATCTGCTCTCAGTGTAAACTGGTTCGTACTGGCAGTGGTCAATGGTGGATAGGGCTCCAGGGCACACCCCTTGGTTGATTTGTCTTGTGGAAGCATTCCAACTCCTTACCTGCGAGAAACAACCCAGCTACCAACACTGACGTTGGATCCCCCGGTGCAACTGGGGACACCCACCCTGCTTCCACCGCTGCCCATGATTGTCAGTGCGAGGTGGGAAGGATTGTGACTTGGACCGCTGAGGCTGCGCTGGAAATTCAGCATTAATCGGCCCTTTGGGACTCTGTTGGAGTACAGCTGCAAAAAGCTCAGCATTGGTAGGGATATATCAACCAACCCCGTGTCCAACCATATCATTAACTGTAACTGATCGTTAAGCAACCACTATCACCAATGCAAAACACATTATATTGCCATGTGCAATACTATATCAACTTGGATCACCAATGAATCCATCATCCACCATCCATGCACCATCACTTCTTTGACAGCTTTGCTCAAGTACCCGGAGCTTGTAGAGAAAGCGAACTTCCAAAGGATTGTCTTCGATTCGGGGTAAGGTTCTGAGCTACCAGGGGGTATCCACCATCGGGTGTCTTTGGTCATAGCTAGTCCAGTTCCAAACCAACATTTTGCAATTTCACTCAGCAAAGGTCACTCCATGCTTCAAGATTGCTGAGGTTCTTCATAGTTAATAGTTGGATTTAAGCCTTAATCATTTGTTAGTGGTTGGATGGTCAGATTGGTTGCTCCATGTTGCGCCAAACAAATCCACAACAATCAAACAATTATCCGCCAAAGCCATCACTCACTGCCTGACCAGCCGCGATGGCATCAGTTTTTTCCAAGGCGGTTCCGCAGCAGGGACGCGTTGAAGACGCTTTTGAAGAGCGCTCCTTCGGTCTTGGGAAGGCTTTGCCAAGGAGGTCGGCTGTGGTTTACCTGTGGTTGAGTACGCTGTCTCAACTAACCAACTCCCTGGGAAGGTTTGTCTGGGTGCGGGGCGATACCTCATTGGTTAGATCATCAACATGGTGGTCATCATCCTCTAATCATTGCCATACTTTTGCAACCATTATCAGGGTGTGGTTACACACAGAATAAAGGGGTTGTGTTCAGTGTACCGTGTGTTTGTCACACCCAACGATTGCAGGCGAACTGATCATCGAAGGTGTCCAAGAATCCGGAAGCAGCTGTGCATGTCTGTGGTAAAATTGGATGGTATTCAAGTCAATGCAAAATATCACCCAAAAATCGATAGTATCAGGAAAAAGACAAGACAAGTCAAAAAGAAAAGGGAAAAGAAAGGTTCGAAAACAAAAAGTAATCATTAGAAATTATATGGTAAAACAATGATTGACAATTATGGCTAATTACTAATTCCTAATGATTGACAAAAAGGAACGACGCAAAACCACCGGCACGAAACACCAACCCAAAGTCACCAGCGCGCGACGAGAACACCAACACAAAACCACCAGTGCACTTGACATGCAGCGAGCAACGCCCACGACATAGAATCGACACGATCACTACCACCACGAAACCACGTTATTATACAGAATCACCAGCGCACCAAGAACACCAGCAGACCATCACCACGGCAGCGAAAACACCAGCATGAAAGTCATCAATGCAACAAAGACGCCAAATACAAATCACTAACGACATCAGCGCAACATGAAACATCTGCGCGAAGGCTTCCACCAGTAGCTTCTTCATACAGGTGCACCAGTAGGTTCTCCGAATCTCTCGCTTCTCCTTCCAAAACGTAGCCATCACCTCGTTCGCGGGCCACTGTTGAAAGCGGATTCCCAGCAGGTCCGACATCTTTGAGCTTCTGGGCTTCCCAAGGCAGTGCTCAAGCGGCAGCCCGTGCTGACCGGCGGCAAAGCACTTCTGATCCGGCGTTTCTGACTTGGTCATGAGTCATACTTGGCTGCAAGCGACACAGCCAAACACCCCCAGGGCTCCACGCAATGGATGCCTCTGCAGCGCATGTTGATCATACGTGTTCAACCAAGCGTTACAAGAAGGTTGGTATTACTCAGAATCAATTAGCTGAGAACATGTTTCGTTACAAGTTTCATGGTTGATCTTGGTCTTGATAAACCATGATCAAACATAATCATCAGTGTTACTCCTTACCAATGTTGCTCGTCTAAACGATTATATATGTTTCTTATGTTTCCTTAAAATGTTTGGTAATGATCATCACGGTTTATACTACTCTCGTTGTACTCGTATGGCAATATCATTAGACCATGAATGCAAACATGTTTCGGGATCATCACCCTCAGATGAGTCAATCTGTTTGCAATCCAGTTGGGCTGTTGTCGGCTGTAACCATACAATGTCCAATTTTTGACCCTGTCGTGTGCTGCTTATTGTCTCGACATGGCAGTGGGTCAAAACCCTGTACCCCTGGTTCCCCTATCATTAACCATTGGTTTCCCTATCATTGTTGGTTATTATCCCCCATTATTGGTTGGTTAATATTGACCCATAGCCACATGGTTAATAACCTGCCGCCTAGCCGGCTCTACAGTGGCTCTGCCGGTTGAAATTGGTTGACAAATAACCCACCCAATCATAGTTATGTTCACCAACGAAGCGTCATCCCAATCGAGCATCAATTAGGGGCCTCACAAAATCCTGGTTGGTGGTTTCAACCCCTTTGTAAAATATTCGCTTCACCAACCAACCATATCCCGAAACATTGGGGGAAAAAACATCAACTATGTATATAACTATGTCAATCAAACCACCCACCAGGGGTATACATAGTTCATGAATGGTAAACATTTGTTCATACGAGGGAAAATCTCATTGACCAACGTACATTAACCAACCACATTAATGAACCAACCGACCAACCATAGCTGGTTGGTGGTTTCAACCCCTATGAAAATCAATCAACCAAACATTTGCAAATCTGGAGAAAAAAACATGTTCAAAACAAACCATGATATCACTAGTTAACCAACCAAAATATCATTAGTTGGTCCAACCATGATTGTTTCCCATTGTTACTCCTCTAATTGTCCCTACATATAGGGAAAATTTCATTAACCAACACTAACCAACCGTATTAGTGAACCAACCAACCAACAATATCCCCACATATAGGGGACACAACCATCACCTAGAGGACTACCTCATCGGCGTCCTCATCGGTGCTGCGCAAGCGCGGAGTGGCGAAGCTTCACTACGGAAGCCGCCTCGCCTGCGCAGTGGGACGCAACCAGCCATGCTGAGGGCTACATCAAACAATCATGGGAGTAGCTACAACCAACCAACCAATGGTTAACTAGCTGGTTAGTGGTTGATGATAGGGGATGAAAAGCGACAATAGTAGGGGATATACCAAGTATATGGTGGTTTCTCAAGCCATAGGGGACCCCAAAAATGGTTGGTTTATTACTGTAAATAAGTAGTAAACGATGATTTCGGGGTACCCCTATTTTGAGAAACACCCAAATCTGAACTCAAGAATGCTTGATGTAGCCCTCAGGATGCTTGGAATCAAAAAGATTCCTGTTGCTTACATTCAAACACATCCCAACTTGGAATCACGACAAACTGGTTGGTGGTTTCGATCCCTATGAAAAATATGCTTGTCAACCAACCATGTGTTAATCATTACTTGGGAAAATAAAACAAGTTTGAAACCACCAGCTTGCAAATATATCTTACCTCAAGTGCCCTCCCCATAGGCCACAGGCCCTTGAGGGGCGCCTTTTTGGTGGGGTGATACGCCTTGGGGCAGGGACCCAGTAGTGGTTATTGAATGATGTGCCATTTGTTCACAATTGTCGCCATCATTAATTAATTACCAAATATATAACCGAATGAGTGAGTAAAAACGGCTATGATTATTAATGGACTATTCATGGACATAATGGTTAATCTCTGTTATTAACCCTATATCCCCTGCTGTATGTCCAGTCAATTCCAAAATACTGTTTGGAAGAATTAATCTAATCAATGGTTGAATGGGGGCAAATAGTTCTTGGTGGTACCCCCAGTTCTTGGGGTCATTCCAAATGGTTACCATCAAATAGTACCAATGTGCCCATCAAATAGTATTCCATGAATAACCTAATGTGCTAACAAAAATCCCCCCAGGAATGGAAAAACCAGTGGTTTCCGAATAGGACAAAATCATTGTTTTGGTGGGGCCCATTGGTTACCCAATTTTGGCACATACCCAAATGCAGCGGATCCATGGTTCAAGCCGTGTGGGATGTGCGCCCTGGGGGAACCAGCTTGTAGCTGGACTGGACCCTTGAAACAAGTAACATTGGAGGCTACGCCAACTGGGAAACCATGAGAAACACTGTGAGGGTCTCACTTACAGGGACTTGACAACATGATGATTTACACCAAATGAACTATTTATCATGGCTGTACGGCTATTACATTAATTGGTACTAGTGGTCCACAATACCTGCAATGATTGTGAATAATGTGTAGAAAGATGGTTTGTAATGCCCATCATGAGTGATATGCTTATACCTCATCGAAATCTGGGGACAGCTTGGGTGTACATGAAAAAAAATGCCCACAATCTCAGGGGCACCATTTAGTTCCTGCCTGAAGGAGTCAAAGCTTGGCCCTCTCCCGGACATGTTGGCTGCTTCATTTCCCCATGAACTTGTATGTCCAGAACATGAGCCAATTGTGGGCATCTGCTAATAAACAACCGAGCGGAAATGGAAATCAACATAGAACTTAGGGAAACTACAATCTATTCAGAGGTTCCTCTGAATGGTCTTCCCTTTGACTGTGGTGCACCTTGATCTGTCCATAACCACCTCTAAGGAAGGGATACCCCCTAAATCATCCATCAATAGTCATTCATTGTAATAAAGCAACCATTTTGGGTTCCCAATGTCGAAAAACTACGACCTGTATGCTAAAGAAATCATGAACAACCCTACCTTTCCCACAGAAAAGCGCGCAATCGGCCTCAGTTCTGTCGGGCCAGCGCATTCATCATGTCTTGTCGGATGGAATCTAAAGCTCTTTCCTTGGCGAAGTGCAGAATCCCTGCGATTTCCACCAAGCTATCACTTGACAGGTGTTCTCCTGCGAATTTAAAGCAGTTATAATCATTAAAAATGGTGAATAATAGGGGTTCATAACCAACATACCAGCTATAGTATGGTGATTTCTTAGAAAAGGATACCCCAAAAATGGTCAGTTTATTACAAGAACAGAAAGGCTTGTTGTGAGCGGTGAGTTTTACAAGTTTTTAGGGAAAATTTGGGGAAGATATATACTAAGTTGATGGGATTTACATTCATTACAGGAGTTTCTGCATATATGCAATGTTTATCTTAATATAATGTTTGTCAATTACTTTCTAACTTTTCACAAGCATCTGAAAGCATTCAGAATAATCCAGATTAATCATTTCCAAACTAGTTTGCAGAATATTGTTTTTTTTGGTTTTTTTGTTTTTTTTGGTTTTTTTTGGTTTTTTTTGGTTTTTTTGTTTTTTTTGTTTTTTTTGGTTTTTTTGGTTTTTGGGGCTCCAGATTAATCTAGATTAATCTTGATTAATCTAAGTAATAACATTGTTTTCAGATGAGGAGACTGCTAGCCATGAGTAAGCCTACCAGAAATTTTATTTTATTAAGAATAATGAATGACCATAAGTAACTATAATAACCGAACAGGCCTTCTCATTTACCCATGAATTCTTAGTAGCCACAATAATAATGGTTACCAATAAACCTGATACTTATTAGTAACCACAAGTAGGTATAGAAACCATAGCAGTCATATTCATGTGTTTGGCTGGCTAGTTTTTCATAACAATAGTAGTCATGGTTTGTATGATGGTTGTTCTGAATATAATCTGATAATTTAGGCTGACTGATATGTTATGATGGTAGCCAAATGATTGGCTATGATGTACAGATATTTCTCCTAATTATTTTGAACTTGTACTTTGGCCACCATGGAAATGTCGAAGATTACCAGGAATATATATATATATATAAATATATATTGCAAACCATAATGCCCATAAATTAAGAGATATACACCACTAATTCTGAATGACCAGCAAAGGGCTACTGCTATCAAATCAAAACATAAACATTTCAAAACCAAAACCAACAAAACATAATAACCATAGTTAATGAGAATAATTTGCATATATCAATGCCAAGCCTGTCCTCCTGGATGCTTTGGTAATTTAGTAGGGCATTGTATGGGTTTCTATGATTAAATATTAATTTGAGGTTTAATATGGTATATATGGATTCAACCATGGGTATTTTCAGTGAATTATGGTCATTTAGTATTATTAAATATTGGAATTATGGTTACTAGGGAATTAATCAAATCGTACCAAAATTCTTTCTTTATTTATGATCAAGATTGATATAATCATTACAACCTGTGTAAATAAGCCTATAGGGGGTTAAAACTAAAGGATAAAAAATAACACCTAGATTATTGAGTCACCATCTGTTTTAGTATCATGCATGTGGTAATAAAAGGCTATTACCCCAATAAAGCCAATCTGAATAGATAATGCCAGACCAAAGGATTACAACTCAGTGTAAAGAAATTATATTTTCAATAGTAGCTCTACCCTCAGCAACAAAGAAACTAGTATAACTATCCTAATTTATTTAAACAATTTCATCCTTTTACAAGGCAATACTACAAACAATGTACATGGTACTACCTAGTAAATGCTGGCTAGTACATAATAATACTCTTACCCTAGCTTGCATGAAAAAATCACCAAACTATTCATAGTACAAGCAACCCAATGAAAACTATGCACATACAGGGTAGTTATACTATAATACAAGTTCAGATGCTGCACAAGAATCCATAGATTCCATATATTCAGGAAGCTCAGAGACTTTATAAACTATTATTGCCATACCCCTTTGCTACCATTGTATGTAATATAAGACCTTAAAATTATATCTGAATTGTTAAATTTTCACCGCTCACAACAAACCCCTCTCTACAAGAAATGGTTTATAAACTGGATGATTTGGGGGTACTCCTATGTTGAGAAACCACCATCGGAGAATGCGATGGTACACTTGTCGAGTTCCTACTATGAATCCCGGCTAGGCGCTACTATTTCCTACAATCAAACACATGTTTTCCCACTATATGGCAGTGGGTCAAAACCCCGTACCCCTGGTTCCCCACCATTTACCTTTGCTTTCCCTATTATTGGTTGCTCATTTTCCCCATTATTGGCTGGTTAATATTGACCCATAGCCACTTGTTTTCCCACTATATTTGCACATTCTAAAGCTTGACTTCATCAGCCATCAGGCTTTGTGTTCGTGCCACAGCAGTTGCTGGCAGTTGCTGCGGCCTCTCGCAGTCTGACCGCTACAACTCGAAACAATCACATGTGAAGCTGGTTTTCTGCAAATAAAATCATATAAAGATATGGCATGATACCGCAATCAGTAGAGCATGTACTTGGCGTCATTGGGATAAACAAACACTTTATATAAAGCATGGCCCCTCAACGCTACTCCTGTTCAAATATGGAGAAGGACACTGCTGGACGTACAACACCTGGCCCCGGTCCAAAACGAAGATTCAAAAACACACCAATGGTAACGAAACACCAACTATGGCATAAATGTCAATCAATGGCAATTCAGTTTTGCAGTGGTCAACTGCAGGCCATTGACAATAATTGATCCGACAATAATTGTGAATAGACTATGGCTGTCAAACAATCATGAGCCATCGGATAAATGGCATCGTGAAATCATGGATATATAATGATATATATGTTTTTCTCAAACTAGGGGTACCCCAAATCATCCCATATTAACGGTTTATAGTAATCAACCAGCCATTTTTGGGGCCCCCTATGGCCCGAGAAACCAACACATGGCTCCAACAAACTCATGGTCCCATGGCCACCGCCCACTGAGGACCTGACCGCACTAATCATCTCCCAATCCTCCAGGGGATGCGTCCGGCACTGCATCAACTGTGTGTAGTACTTGCTGGGTGGTTTAGTGGCATCAAGGTGGAACAAAAAGAGAAATGTGCAGGAATAATGTGCACGAATATGTATTTAGGTGTACTTGCAAGCATGTTCATAAGTATATACATAGATAGATTTCTATGTATGCAGAATGTACATATCAGTGATCATTAGATATATCTGTATGCAAAAGCAAATCATACATATTCACACATGGAAGCATACAAATGGCAAACGTCAACAAAATAACATAATTTCATAGATATATAGATAGATAGATGGATAGATAGATAGATAAATGCATAGATAGATAGGTATACTACGTGCCACTAAGATAGAAGATATTCGACCAATTTTTCATATAGAAGATGCAAATCCAGGGGGGTGCAGAAACCAGATCAAATAGAATAAATGCCTGTGAGCAGAAGTAGCTCATTTGGGCAATTTTCACGTCATTTTTGCACCAATGTCAAATGATTTATTCCATTTGATTTGTTTTGTTTTTTTATATTGATGCATCAAGGGACCAAATTATGTGGTATTTACAGCAAAATCTGCTATTCAGGCCTTCCCATGGACATCACACCAGAAGCATCAATAGATAGATAGATAGATAGATAGATAGATAGATAGATAGATAGATAGACATATAGGTAGATAGATAGATAGATAGATAGATAGATAGATAGATAGATAGATAGATAGATAGATAGATCGATAAATAAGTGAATAGATAGATAGATAGATAGATAGATAGATAGATAGATAGATAGATAGATATATAGACAAATAGATAGATAGATAGATAGATAGATTGATAGATAGATAAATAAGTGGATGGATAAATAAGTGAATAGATAGATAGATAGATAGATCGATAAATAAGTAGATAGATAGATAGATAGATAGATAGATAGATAGATAGATAGATAGATAGATAGATAGATAGATAGATAGATAGATAGATAGATATATAGACATATAGATATATAGATATATAGACAAATAGATAGATAGATAGATAGATAGATAGATAGAAAGAAAAAATGGATAGATAGATAAATGGATAGATAGATTGATAGATAGATAAATAAGTGGATGGATAAATAAGTGAATAGATAGATAGATAGATAGATAGATAGATAGATAGATAGATAGACATATAGATATATAGATATATAGACAAATAGATAGATAGATAGATAGATAAGAGATAATCAAATCATTAGATGATGCATCAGTAGATGCATCAATAGATAGACAAACAAACAAACAAACATACATACATACAAACAAATGAAGAAATAAACAAATAGATAGGTAGGCTGGTAGGTTGGTGGATAGATTCATATATAGTGTTTGTTCTATACAGTAATACTGACATACGCACAAAAACTACGGCTTGTGGAACATCTAGTAATGATAGAACAATTGAATATGTAAATTGATTTATGATCCCGGCAAATTGGACTTGGTCACTTATGCGTGAATACACCAATTCAATAACAACAAAAAAAACAACATACATGCAATCACATGCGTATAGCAAAGACACATCCTTGATTTCATTTGCCAAACAAAACCAAAGACATCCTAACCCCCTCCTATTTCCACACAAACACCAACCTAAGAAAATCTGGTACGCAAACTGTTTCCCAAACGCGCAAAGTTTGCAGCAAGGTTCACCGCGAATCGGGCGCTGTTTGTGAATGGGATCAACATCATCGGCAGATGTCGTCCGCTGCAAGCACCCGTCCAGGGCATCGGGGCATCGGGGCTGAGGGCATAGTGAAAGGCGGGTGTGAACAGTATCTGCAAAATCTGGAGGAAAATTTCGAAAGAGGAACCAACTTTTCGCCCGGCTTGCAACATATCCCAGTCTATCTGATCGATTCTTCTGCACGAACCCAGGTCAGACTCGTGTGTTTCAGAGCTCGGCCAATCCATACGATGACCATCAATTTTTCCGGCAGACGACCCTCATGAAGGAAGTCACACATCATTCGATGAGGGTCTCAGCCTCATAGCCAAGCCATAGCCCAACCGCACCACTCTACCCCGTTGGAACCCTGTGAACCCTGAAACTTGGGCTGGAACTTTGGCTCTCCTCGACATTTGGAACCTGATCACTGATAATGTCTACCCACGGTGGAGCTAAACCCCTGGTTGATTCATTGGGGGTATCCCCCAAAAGCCTTGGTTTCCCTTTGAAATGATAACCCCCCCAATTAATCAACCAGGGGTTTATTAATCCTGGGTTACCATTAACCGAATTTCCAAGTCAAGTTTGCCGGGCAAACACAAAGGAGCAGAAGGGCATGACTGAGGCTTCCTGAAACCAGTCTCTGTTCTTGTCCCGCAAATCTCCTGGGATCAAAAAACTATGACATTCATATGCGCGAATAAACATCTTCTTCCGCTGACCTACTCATTTCTGGCGCGCAACTATCTGTTTATGATAAATAGATGTTAAAGTCATATAATAGATTTTTTGTGTCTCCATATATCCCTGTTGCCATTGTTTAATCATCCCTGATTAGGCGGCTGATTGAACTGGACTAGCTATGACCTGTAAGATTTTTTTGGGGTGCTGCCGCCAATCATCTGGCTTTGGGTCAAAACCCTGTACCCCTGGTTCCCCTACCATTAACCATTGTTTACCCTTATTATTGTTGGTCATTATCCCCATTAGTTGGTTGGTTGATATTGACCCATAGCCATCTCTACTCTCATCGCACCGAGCCCCCAGAAAACCCCGGGAGGAGCAGCCTCCAACTGCGACTCTCTGCCTGACCTGGAGCAGAAACTCTGTTGGGCAAAGAAGCGTTGAGTTTGTTGGACAAGGATAATATATGTTAACTACATAGTTGATATTTGGCGGTGTCTCAAAATAGGGAACCCAAACAATGGTTGGTTTATTACTATAAATGACTAATAATGGATGATTTGGGGGTACCCCTATTTTGAGAAACCACCATATATATGAACCATAAATAGTTGGTTAATTTTTATCTATATTAATAGTTTGTCGGACAAGGATATAACATTAACCAACTGTTAATGCTTTGATAGTTGATGGCATTACCAACTATTTGGAAAAACCATTGCAAATCATCAACCTGATTGGTGGTTGAACCAGCCCATCATGAAAAATGTGCGCAAATCAATGAATCAACCATTGCAAATATTGGGGAGGAAAATCTGAAACCACCAACTAGCAACATTCTAGCCTGATTGGAGTCACAGTTCCTAAACAATCACCAAAGCAAACCAGCTTGATGATCTTTGATGACAATACTACTAAACCAAAATACTTTGATACAAATCAGCATGAACAGCTTCATCATTTGTATGACCCATGGCTTGCACGGATGTCTATAGCCGGATTCTTCGCAAGCCATTCATGCTTATGATCCTCCGCAATTCATCGAATCGATCCCGACTGTTTGCAAGATTCAAATCTGTCCTGCAGCTGAAGGAAGACATCCCCACTACTTGATCACTGGTCTATCCGTATCCACCCTGCTGTGAAAACAATTACCTGTCCTCTGGTAAACTAACCTGGAACCTAAAAAATATCTGAAAATCACCATTCTTGAAAGGTAAACCAGCCATTTCTATGGTGGATTTTCCACGCAACCAGGTTACCAGAGAATACCTACCTATCCTTGCAAGCCCCTTGACAGATCCTGTCCTCCAAATGGCTCCCGCAAGCCGGCTGCTCTGAGTTTTGTTCTCTTATTACCATGCCAGTCGTTCGGGGACTATGGGTGGCCTAGGGCTCGGGATAGTTCCTGGGATTTCACTATTGAAAATTTGCCCTGTAACGGAGGTGAACGGACGCCGATCAAACTATGAATGCCACCCAGTTTTCAACCGGTTACTTCTGCTGTGTGGCGACACCAAACCTTCAAGTAGGATTAAGTATATGGTGGTTTCTCAAGTCCCAAAATCATCCAATATTAATTGTTTATGACACTAAACCATCAATTCTCGGTGGACCCTGGATGAATGAACCCCTAGTTGATTAATAGATATTAATAGAGGGTATCCCCAAAAAAAATTGGTTTCCCATTAGAAGGTACCCCTCCAATCCCGGGTTAACATTATCTGGCTATGGGTCAAAACCCTCTACCCCTGGTCCATTAAGCATTATTTTAATTATGAAATTGTTGGTGATTATCCCCCATGAGTTGGTTGTCTAATATTGACCCATAGCCATTAATATAGCTGGTATATCCCCTATAGTAGCTAGTTACCTATTATTAACCATTAACCAGCTAGTTAAACTATGGGTTGGTTGATTAATACATAGCCAAATAGGATTCCCACCATCCACCATTTCTCCAAACGCTCTCCCACCTGATGGCCAACGCAATCTCAGCGGGATCGCTGCTACTCAAAGTGCCTGCAGGGTCGCCGGGCCAACTTGGACGACCCCAGCAGTGAAAATGCCAAGGGTATGAGGGGGTTCTGAAGCCACAGGGGAGCTCAAAAGTCATGGTTGGTTTATTTGCAAGTAATAAATGGATACGGGTCAATATTAACCATCAATAATGGCTTAGAATGACCCGCCAAATCATAGGGGAAACAATGGTTAATGATAGGGGAACCCGGGGTACAGGGTTTTGACCCACAGCCAAATGAATGATGAATGATAAATGATAACCTTGGGGTTCATCATTTTGAGAAACAGCTCGGTGGTTAATTATTGGTAATAAATTTAAAAAAATAATGTTGGATGATTCGGGCTCCTCATTTTGAGAACATCCATAGAATCTAGGGCTTTCCAAATCAAACAAACAGCTGGAGACCTGGTAGAACCATGATAGAACAAATAAGCAGGGAAAGCAAGTCAGAAGTCACTTGTGTGGGATGTGAATTGGAAATTGGGATCTGCCTGTGCGAGTTGACACCGTTGTTGCAATAATCAAACCACCCTTGTTAATGCGCTCGTTTAATGATGAATTCCGTGTCAGCAGTAAGTCTTCGGACAAGGATGCAGTTGGATGCATACCACCATTTCAAACATGAGATGGTTTACAATAATTGAAGACATTGAAGGGCGGACAAATATATGACACAGGGATTGGAAAAGGAAACGGGACAAGTGATTGCAAACAACCGCTTTCCAACTGTTAAAAGCAAGCAAGCAGGCAGGCAAGCAAGCAAGCAAGCAAGCAAGCTAACACCTTTTTTATGAAGTGGTGAACTCTCCTGGATTATTGCATGGTTGGTGGTTTCAACCCCTGAACAATATGAGTTAATCAACCAACCATCCCAAGTATTGGGAACATAAGAAGGGCTCCAAAACCACCAACCAGCGGTGGCTGGTTACATAATTCACGGATGATCACAGTTCATTGTGGCTATAATGAGAATGGCACCATCAAATAGTGGATGAACATGTTCATCTGGTGCTCTGTCAGACTAGGGGCATCCCCAAATCATCTACGAGTACTTACAAACCACTTATAACAATAAATCAATTTTTGGGGGGGGCTCCCTACAGCTTGAGAACCCCCCCATCGGCCAGCTCACCCTAGCAGCACCCGCCGTCCACGCCGGCCCCAGCAGCACCTCGAAGTCTCAGTCGCGCAGCATCTTTCTTCTCTTCTAAAGCCAGGCGTTTCTTGGCACCTGGAGCGAGGCCAGGTAGCAGGGAACGACGCCCCATGGGTTGAGGAGATGGCCCATGATGGTTGGCGCTGTTTGATGCAAATGGGGAATCGTCAAGCCATGACCCCCAGGAATCGTTGGTTTAGTGCTATCAACTATCAATCACTTAGTCATAAGGGGTCACAATTCCCATGGTTCCTACGGGTTATAAGCTAGCTTGTGGGGCTTACAACCATGGCTATAACCTCAGCTGCACATCCAAGTAACTATTTTAATATGTAAATACCAAACTTAAACTGTGTGTTGCTACATGTCGCTAGGGCGGTTCACTTCTAGCTGGCTTCGGAGGAGGATGAACTGCAAGAACTCGTTCTGAGAATTCAAGGATGCAAGCATAGGAGAAAGATTGACCATGTCGTGCTTCGTTCCCCGCACTAGCGGCTCCAACTTTCACTTCTTGGGAAGCTGGGACAAAATGAAGATGTGAAGAAAGCGTCGTGCATGTCGCTAGGGCGGTTCACTTCTAGCTGGCTTCGGAGGAGGATGAACTGCAAGAACTCGTTTTGAGAATTCAAACATTCAAGCATAGGAGAAAGATTGACCATGTTGTGTTTCGCTTCCCACACTAGCGGCACCAACTTTCACTTCTTGGGAAGCTGGGCCAAACAACAAAACGAAGATGTGAAAAAAACGTCGTGTCGAGGGATACTCAAGGACAAGGGGGTTCTCCTGAACCCCTTTGCTAGCGCGTTGCTAGCGCGGAGCTAGCGCCGAGCTAGCGCGGATTTTCGGGACAGGTTTTGGCGTTCGCACAAGTTGCATGAACACAACAAAAGTTGTGGTGACAGAACAGAAAGAAGTATAGGGCATTGAGAATCAAATCAACATCATCATCAACATTATCATCATGATGCTAGATGCTAGCGCGGAGCTACCGCAAACCTAGCGCTAAGGTGGGGAACCATCGTATTTAGCTGGGGGCCCGCTACTTAATCTATTTGTCAAAGCCATCATCGTTAGATAATTTCGCTCCTTTCATAATGTTTCCTTGGTAGGGTTTTTGAACGGACCCCATATCCAAAAGGTAAGTCTAGCGTTTCATCGTCAGCATGAACAAGGTGACACCATCGATCTCAGGGGAGTCACACAGATCAAATCCATCACCTATGATGACACCAATGCTGCCCCATTGGTAAATCACCATGAATCCGTATCATGTTGTAATTGTCGGTTATTATCCCTTGGATTAACCAATGATTAAGGATAACTAGACTGTGTGTCAAGAATCTTTGCTTACCAAAAGTAGTGGAGGTTTCGGCACTGGTTTCTGATTTTGAGTCCTCATTAATCACCAGGTATTCACTTTGGTCAATAACCAGTAACCAATATCAACCATGAATAATTACCAATATGAATCACCCTGCACACCAATGATTCATCATCACATATTTATCAATTTGAATTATCCCGCGTCTCAAAACAAGCCTTTATTGTTAACTAAACGTCAACTCACATTTATTGACTCCGGATTAATAAACCCCTGGTTGATTAACAGGGGGTATACCCTCATTTAGCGACATTGAACCATCATTGAACCATCATTAATCATCATTTACCTTGGTTGTTCGCATCTTGTTACCGTGGTTCCAACCCATATCAAGCACATTTAACGACTATAAACCAATTATATAATGGAATTCACCTTAACGCCCCTTTTCATTTCACTACTATGATTCCAACCCTTATCAAGCACATTTAACCACTAAAAACCCATGGAATTCATCTTAGCGACATCGAAACGCCACGACATCCGTGTCTCCTGCGTACCGTCCCCCACCTTTCAGCTGCGGAAAATCGGGAGCCCATTCTTCGGCCTCCTGGAAGGGTGACAATGGAAGTGTCAAATGCCTGGGGGTTGTAAGGGTGAATCATGGTGGTTAATGGTGGTTAATGGTGAATAATGGTGGTTGATGATGGTTCGTGATGGCTAATGATTTTTCATGGTGGTTCATGATGGTTGATGATAGTTATTCATGGATGACAGTTAATGGTGGCTAATGATGATCAATAATGATTGTGATTGTATGAACATGGTCGGTAACTGACAATGCACTAATCATGGCTATAGTTACAGTGAGGGACAACGCAGTTTGAACCATGATTCGAAATGTATCAGATAAAAAATATTTGTTCGCATTCGGTTTTGTTTGCGCCAAACAAAAACTTTCGTGACAACCAGCAAGCGACCTCCAGGTAGCAATTCTTGCGCCGGACCCATGAGTTCTCTCCAGGCTTCCAAATGCAAAAATCATTTCTTGCTGGACCACACATCGAATAACTGGTTGGTGGTTTCAACCTCTATGAAAAATATTAGTCAACCAACCAGCTGTTAATAACGACTAGGGAAAATAAAACATGTAAATCAAACCACCAACCAGAAAACATGAAAATAATTTTCCTGGCATTCAGAGTATACAATTTTCTCGACAAAGCGCTGATGTTCTTCCAAACGACCTGCTTGGGTGATTTCAATCAGGTTGACCACCATGGCTTCTGGATCATTCGCCAGGCCACAGTGCCGCACCAAATCACTGGCCTTGTGATCACGGTTGATTCATGGCCACCTTTGCCAAGGTTGACGTCCGAAAAATGATCATACAAGGGTCATTTCTTGAGATGTTTTTTGGTGGCTTAAATTTAACGTTAACAGCAGCATGGGCACCCCGACCCTCTCTTTTTGGTGCTATAACAGTGAACAGAATCCTCATTGTTTGTGGGTTACGGTTACAGGCCTTTTTTTGCGACTGTGGTATACCTAACATTTCGGGGCACCAGCAAACCAAATTATACCATGATTTTTGCGAACATGCGTTTACATCCCCCTAAAACATTTTGGCAAGACTGCAAATATGTGATATTATCATTGTAAAAACCTGCAA
Source organism: Symbiodinium kawagutii (assembly GCA_009767595.1). Classification (NCBI taxonomy): domain Eukaryota; class Dinophyceae; order Suessiales; family Symbiodiniaceae; genus Symbiodinium; species Symbiodinium kawagutii. The sequence goes on along the minus strand of VSDK01019919.1, from coordinate 16,051 downwards.
TAGACATTCGCAGCTACATCATGAATATGTGCATGAATGATGAAATTATGAAAACCATGTTTCTTGAATTTTGAGATTCAACAACTGTTGCTAGCCTGTAACAGCTAACAATCCGTATCATTCAGGTTAATTATGCCATTCATCTTATGTTCATAATTCTTGCTAAATATGCCCTCTTTTTGACCATGATCAACCGTGATCAATTGTAATCGATCAGAAAAAATGCCTGAATATCGAAGATGGTTTCTTGATAAATAAACTGATTGCAAGTAGTCAATCAGCAATAAGTTGATTACTTCAGAAACTTGTCGCCAAGCAATCGACTAATTGCAACCATTGATAACAATTGGTTGATTACTAATCAAAGTAGTTGCAGCCTCTTGATCAGCAATCAAACACGACTCAGAACCTGATCCATGGAGCCTCCATGGCACAAGCTGTCCTCGATTGCTTCATGCAAGACCCGTGCAGGTAGCACCCCTTGGTCGGCCTGCAGCGAGGGGAAGTGATGCAAAGCAGGGTTGGCATGGCAAAGGTAAATTGCGTTGTATAAAGAAATGGTTTGAAGGCCAACTGTTTTATATTTGTCAGAACTGGCAGTTTCCTTATACCCTAGCTATATGCCACCAATTCTAACCATCGTAGTATCATCAACCACACGAGTTCACCATCATTACCATCATCATTGTAGTACTCACCATCAACAAAAAACACACAAATTCACCATCATCAACCATCAAAACCCATCACTCATCCATCATTCACCACTCAACCACCATAACCTCAGCCTTAACCAACCTCATCATGACCATCCATGGGTCCATCACCACCACCCCCAGGGGGCGCCGTTTCGGGGCGCCACCCCCCGTGGCGTCCCCCGGGGGCCCTGCGCCTTCTCCAGGAGTTCCTCCGCCATGACTCGGTACTCGCGCAGCTCTTCAGCGGTGCCCTGGACCTCCGAGAGCCTCCGAGTGGTGAAGCAGCCAGGGGTGGTGATGATAAAGTGGTGGTTAATCAGTGGTTGGTGGTTGGTGAGTGGTTGGTGATGGTTGATGGTGGGTAAATGATGGTTAGTGATGGTTGGGGGTCACTATAGTGATGGTTGGTGATGGTCAATGGTTCAATGATGGTTGGTGATGGTTATGGTTCATTAGTGGCTAGGGATGCTTAGTGATGGTTAGTGATCGTTAATCTGTGGTTAGTGGTTGGTGATGGTTGATGGTGGGTAGATGATGGTTAGTGATGGTTGGGGGTCATTAATGATGGTTGGTGATGGTCAATGGTTCAATGATGGTTGGTGATGGTTATGGTTCATTAGTGGCTAGGGATGCTTAGTGATGGTTAGTGATCGTTAATCTGTGGTTAGTGGTTGGTGATGGTTGATGGTGGGTAGATGATGGTTAGTGATGGTTGGGGGTCATTAATGATGGTTGGTGATGGTCAATGGTTCAATGATGGTTGGTGATGGTTATGGTTCATTAGTGGCTAGGGATGCTTAGTGATGGTTAGTGATCGTTAATCTGTGGTTAGTGGTTGGTGATGGTTGATGGTGGGTAGATGATGGTTAGTGATGGTTGGGGGTCATTAATGATGGTTGGTGATGGTCAATGGTTCAATGATGGTTGGTGATGGTTATGGTTCATTAGTGGCTAGGGATGCTTAGTGATGGTTAGTGATCGTTAATCTGTGGTTAGTGGTTGGTGATGGTTGATGGTGGGTAGATGATGGTTAGTGATGGTTGGGGGTCATTAATGATGGTTGGTGATGGTCAATGGTTCAATGATGGTTGGTGATGGTTATGGTTCATTAGTGGCTAGGGATGCTTAGTGATGGTTAGTGATCGTTAATCTGTGGTTAGTGGTTGGTGATGGTTGATGGTGGGTAGATGATGGTTAGTGATGGTTGGGGGTCATTAATGATGGTTGGTGATGGTCAATGGTTCAATGATGGTTGGTGATGGTTATGGTTCATTAGTGGCTAGGGATGCTTAGTGATGGTTAGTGATCGTTAATCTGTGGTTAGTGGTTGGTGATGGTTGATGGTGGGTAGATGATGGTTAGTGATGGTTGGGGGTCATTAATGATGGTTGGTGATGGTCAATGGTTCAATGATGGTTGGTGATGGTTATGGTTCATTAGTGGCTAGGGATGCTTAGTGATGGTTAGTGATCGTTAATCTGTGGTTAGTGGTTGGTGATGGTTGATGGTGGGTAGATGATGGTTAGTGATGGTTGGGGGTCATTAATGATGGTTGGTGATGGTCAATGGTTCAATGATGGTTGGTGATGGTTATGGTTCATTAGTGGCTAGGGATGCTTAGTGATGGTTAGTGATCGTTAATCTGTGGTTAGTGGTTGGTGATGGTTGATGGTGGGTAGATGATGGTTAGTGATGGTTGGGGGTCATTAATGATGGTTGGTGATGGTCAATGGTTCAATGATGGTTGGTGATGGTTATGGTTCATTAGTGGCTAGGGATGCTTAGTGATGGTTAGTGATCGTTAATCTGTGGTTAGTGGTTGGTGATGGTTGATGGTGGGTAGATGATGGTTAGTGATGGTTGGGGGTCATTAATGATGGTTGGTGATGGTCAATGGTTCAATGATGGTTGGTGATGGTTATGGTTCATTAGTGGCTAGGGATGCTTAGTGATGGTTAGTGATCGTTAATCTGTGGTTAGTGGTTGGTGATGGTTGATGGTGGGTAGATGATGGTTAGTGATGGTTGGGGGTCATTAATGATGGTTGGTGATGGTCAATGGTTCAATGATGGTTGGTGATGGTTATGGTTCATTAGTGGCTAGTGATGCTTAGTGATGGTTTATCGGTGGTTGGTGGTTGGTGAGTGGTTGGTGAAGGTTGATGGTGAATGGTGGTTACTGATGGTTGGTGATGGCTCAACGATGGTTAGTGATGGTTATGGTCCTGGTTAATTAGTGCTTGATAGGGGTTAACGTGATGGTTCCAAATGCTTAGTGGTGTTTTGTGATGGTTGTAGTGATGGTCAATGATGCTTCGTGATGGTTAGTGATGATCATTGTGAATAATATGAGATCAACGGCATGATATGAGACAAGTAGGCAACCCTCTGTATACAATGGGATGCCTCGGATAACAAACAATCATCATAGGGATATATACCCTTAAGTATGGTTCCAAGGAATCAGCAGTCGACTGTACTGGGGTTGATCATGGCTAATCATTGGAATTGATGGTGAGCAATTGTGGGGAATATCATAAACAATTGAGGTCAATGATGATTGATAAGGCTTGTCGATATTCTATGTTGGTTGGCCAAGGTTCATGATGTTTCATCATACTTGACTGCTCGGAGCGGCGGTTCACAGCAAGGGTTGATGATGACTGCTGATTACTATGGATACTCACTGACACTCAGTAGTGGTAGATGATGGTTGACGAGGTGATGCTTAAGACTGGTACGTGATGCCACAACTGTTCATGGCGGAGACTAGTCAAAATTGTTCAAAGTGATGCTAGCGAACAGTGAGGCTGAAATAATAAGACTACAACGTATTTGGTTGGACAATAATGGCATAGTGAGTTGAACATGATGATGAGTTGACATCAACCAACAGGCTTCATTATGTTTGGGCAACAATGGTTGATGATGGTCTGTGCTTCCTGTTGATGGTGACTGATAATGGTCAACAACTAGGTGAGGTGCCAGGCTTCCATCTTGATTCGGTGGCACTCTTCTTACAGTATAGATCGGCGGAGACCGTAACATCCATCATAACAGGTGTACACATATCTACATAGCTTATCAAACTATCTATGTAAAATATTATGGATCTTCAAACTGCAATTAACATCTTCCAACGATAATTGCAAATCATCCACTACGATGCACATGTGAATCAGTAGCCATTTGAGGTACCTGCTTGACGCAGACGTGCAGGATCCCCAAAACCTTCCATGAAACAATGATAGGACAACGGACAACTTAACGTCCTGTTTCAAAGGGAGAGATCATCTACAGCAAGAACCCCACAAGCATCAACAGCCACAGCCTATTTGGGTGTTTCTCAAAATAGGGGGACCCCCAAATCATCCTTTCTATTAGTCATTTATAGTAACAAACCAGCCATTTTTGGGGCTCCCTATTTTGAGAAACCATCATTTTGTCATGGTGAAGCCAAGTGATCCAAATGGGAAACCCTGAGGTCCAGCTGGACCTATAGTTTTTCCGGAAAGTTTTCAAGCCTAGAACCGTGAAAGAAAGTCATTTCAAGCGGAAAAAGAGGTCTGGCACTGGCTGAATCAACTAGCAGTGGATTAAGAAATGCTTTATGAGGATTGGTATTGAGTCGCTATGATGGTCAATATCATCTTTGGATGGTTCTGGTTAATTAATCATTACTACGGTCACTATGGCTAATTACAATGGTTAATCATACAAAAACGACATTAAATTCAGTGATGGATGAGATGAATCCTCATTATGATGGATAGTCGTGTTTATATGACCCTCATTGCAGTCACCGTTCAGAATCATCTGGCACCTGAAAGCAATTGCAAATTCACGAGGATCCTTGTCCCTCAAGGCACCTTGCAAGGATTGGCAGGAGTTGCAATTGTTTTGGTTTGTGAGGCACAAACACATGCTGTTTGAAATGATCAACACTTGCTTATAATGATTCAAAAAATGTGGCTAGTGGTTGACCACAAAAAAACAATAATGGCAAACAATGTCAATTCAAATAACTAATTAATAGTCATAATAGGGATCAAAAGCAATAGTAGTGATGGGAAGCAGGACAATAGGGATTATCATGTCAGTAACATTAATATTGGCAATCCTGATTGCTATAATACCCATTAAAACAAACGTCATATCTCTCAATAAAAAAACAATTCAAAGTGATGATGGGGATTGATCATAGTGGTTATATAATGGCCTGTTAAAGGAAAAACAAATGAGGTTAAATATTGATCAAACATGGTTTAAATAGTAGTGGTCTATGGGGCAAGTGTTCGATAATTCACAACTGACAATCGGATAGAATATGTGTTTTTTTTCTACTGAACAAACATGACTAACTATTTGGTTTGAGGGCAAAAGCCATGTTTGAACATAACGATAGTTGTTGATTTAGTGTCGAAACAATGTCCGATAACAACAAAATTGTAATTTATCACCGTTAATCACAGGGGTTCGCAATCTGTAAAGGTGTCCCATCCTGAGAGCACCAATCATTGGAAGATGGGAGTTTCATCTTTGACTACAGCCATTGCAATCTGGGAACATGAGTCATACTTTGAAGTGGCGGAAAATTAAAGTGGCGCGAAATGCCATACCAAAATTTAAGTGGATTTAAATCCTGCTGATGAAACCGATGGCAGCAACCATGTATTCACATGACCTGGGGTACTAGATAGGTTCGAAGTTCCCAACTTTCAAAGACAAAACACACAATGTGAGGAAAATTCAGGGGCGTAACAATGGTCGGTCAACCATTAGGATGCTACATTATGGATTGGAAAATGTGGCCTGGGTTTGCCGGCAGCCGTTTCCCAAGGTGTCGGTTTCCTAATCATTGCATTGCAATACATACCTAGTACATAAGATTACATGTGTATGTGGGAATGTGTCTGGAAACAAATGCAATTTAGACATGTACGCGTTCCGTCATACGAAAAATAAACACTTTGCTATACATGAACATGCGACCATAGCTATACATACAAGTCAGCAAAAACAAACGCACACACACACATTGTGTATAAACTGACATACTCCAACAGCTATGGGACGTACTAGCTGCAAGCTACCGTTGAAGGGATGTCTCCTAAAGTGGATCTTCCCAAATCGTTCGTGGTCATTTTTGTGAGGGATCCTCTGCTTCCGGCCAACGATGCATAGTCAATGGAACTTGCAATCAATGCCTTCTGGGGCTGGTACTTTTGCCAGTTTGCTTCTGGCACATGTTTCAATTACATAGGCCCAGTCAACTACGCAGTGACTTGGTGGTACATGGCCTTTCGCGCAAGATCTTCGCCTGCGCGGTATTGCTAGCAGGCCCTTCCCGCCACTCGCGCGAGAAACTGAGTGGCGGCCGGCGCCCCTTCGGCGCCAAATCTCCTTCAAGTTGCTTCCAACACAAGAGCGAGAATCCAAGAAGCATCGGCTTGTCACTTCACTCTCTTTGTTGGTCAAGGCAAACGAGAGTGGGTTGAAGGTGCTGCGGCAAACATGCCATCCTAATGTTTGGTCAATGTGCCACTTCCAGGCCGCAGACCTTTCTGAACCACCACCGAGGTCTCAAGCCGTTGGCGCCGGACAAGGCGATAGCAACAGCAAGCCATATGGGTTTGTCCATGGCGATACCAACCATCCAGCTGTTCACATCCTGGACAAAGCCAACTTGAAGGGTTTATAACCATTAATAAAGGGTTATGATAGGGGATAATAACCATGACTTATTCTAATAATGGTTGAAACCAGCTAAAAGAGCCATTTAGCCTGTTGGTTCTCGAACCTTTTATGCATTCTGTTCACATCCAAAAAAACAATCAACATGTGAGCTGTTCCAAAGCATCCAATTTCGATATGGCAGCATCAATCTTTCAAAACCTAATCAAACATCGATAAGCGACTACGTCATTATGACCCAACCAAATAACGATTTTGCGATTAATTCAGCATGGAATCCAGTAACTTGAGATATCTATGTAATTTCCAAGCATAGATCACTTACATGTGCATCCACACTCATCCACTCAGCACTTGGTCACTCACCATGGTTCTACAGGTTGATTCATCCAGCCACCCTCGCAGCTAGCTTCACTATGCCAGGGAACAAACCCCCGTTGCAAATCCAATCAAGTTGACGACGATCAGCTACGCACTAGCCCCTTGTGATCATAGCCAACCTGGTTACTACTCACCTGGGTAGGTGTGATCATAACCTTGTTAGGACTGACTGGCTACTCACCTGGCAGTGGGTCAAAATCCCGTACCCCTGGTTCCCCTATCATCATTAACCATTGTTTTCCCTATCATTTGGTTGCTTATTATAAGCCAGTATTGATGGTTAATATTGACCCATAGCCATAGCCGGTATATTCCCTGTAATCTAATTTTTAGTTATCATCCCCTATTGGTAGCCATTAACCAGCTATTATTGTTACTACTTACTGGCTACTCACTGGGGTAGGTGATCATTGCCAGTAGCTGGTCATTCCTCACCATCACTCGCCACCGCATTGCGGTGCGGCCTGGCAAGCGGCTGAACTCGGGCTGCCACTGCTGCGCGTCCTGGGGTGCATGCAGGCTGCAATGGTTGAGTTCAATCGAGTGCTTACCTGGAATGGTTGATAGTGAGTCATCATGCTTAATAGTACGAAACAATAACCAACAACATATAATGGTTCAACAGCTATAATAGGAGATAATGAGATAATAACCAACAATAGTGGTCATCATGGTAAATAACCAACAATAGTGCGCAATAATACAAATTAATAATAGGAGATAATAACATAATAAACTGCTAATAGTGGTCATCATGGCTTAGTGGGTATTGATCATTGGCAATAGGAGATGATACTATTGGTATTGTTGGTCATGATGATTTATAATAGAAGATAGTGAGATAATAACCTACTGATAGTGGTTAAACAACTAGTGGTTGGTGGTTTTGGCCGATCAAAAGTGATCATGAGGGAAACGTAACACATGTCAATGAACGATGGTACATCCAATAATCATTGGTGGTGGTTTATCAAAGGTGCTTGGTGGTTTTGGCCGGTATCAAAGATACAAACTAATCAACCAATCATCCCAGATAATAGTGGAACATATTCAATGTCAATCAAACAGCCGACCTGCTTTCCTGGTGGTGAACATTATTGGATACTAGTGACTAGTGCTAAAGCAAATGCCATTGGTGATTGATGGTACATGCACTGATGTCAAGAAAATTGCAATCATTTACATGTCTTGATCATGTCTTGATTATTGACCACCCTTGGCTAGTAAGTAGCGATTGCAAAGTATTGGTCAATGTATTGTTTAGATTAGATATTGGGTTCAGTCTTCCCATTGGTGTGTCATAGACATGTTAATCACTAGTTCACATGGGCGTATAGTCGGGGTGTATGTTAGACATTGGCTATCTGATTGGATGAACACTCTTTACAGGCAGCTAATTGTGGTCAATTGAAGAAACCAAACCATTGGCAAGTTTCATTGGTCATGAACCACCATGGAGTGAAAAATTCGGGTAATGATCAATGTTACTCATTAGCTTAACCTGCGTTGAATGATACAGGTAATTGCTCAACACTTGTGGCTATTAACATTCGCCACTGGCTTCTCGCTAGCTGATTTGCAGGGAAAAGGGATGAGCTGTGGACAATGTCTTCGAGACCATGGTTGCCGGAAGGTGATTTACAATTTTGACATGGTTGGTAGCCATTAGGGATGAAACTTGCCGGTCATTTCTATTGACCGTCATCAAGCACAGGATTAACATGTGTCAATCTTCAGTGTTGCGAACGAACATGACAAACTGCAACCCACATTCATTGATGGTCGTTAGGAAGTTAGGAACATAAAATCTACAGTTGGGTTTAGCGACAACATACTGTAGTTGGATGATATTGCGACCAATGTTCATGATGCTGCGAATGTAGCTTATGATCCATGAATCCTGAATTATCAAATTAACGAAACATAGCTAATAACTTAAGCGAACACAATTGGTCTAATGCCAATTATCAATTCAAATGGCTAATTATTATGATTCGATAATAACATTTGGACAACTATTACCTGGTAGGGGCACCAACTGTCTTCAGTGGATATTGGCCAAGACTTGCTATCGGACACCTTAAGTTTCTGAATGTCGAACTCGACAATGAACTTGGTCATTTGCCCATTGAACACATATCATATTTGTGAATGACTGATCTTTTTTGCCAGTATCAATATCAATCAATACAGCGCCGTTCTTCCATGTCATCCACCATCTTAAGCCTCTCTTACCCGTCATTCACCATCAGAAATCGTTTCAATGATTGTCACCAATCATGCACAATCATTTGCCTTCAATTGGACCATCCATAACAATATCTAAACTAAAGATCATTTGTCAACCCTGGCCACCACAACTCATTGTGAAGCACTATTAAATACCCATTACCAATCATCACCAACCATCATAAAATATCATTAACTGGCTGTTACCCATCATGAGCCCGCAGTCCTTTACCGTTAGCAGTTGCCCAAAAATCATTCTACTGCATACCACCACTGTCCACAATTACCCATAAACCAAGCATCAATCATATGCAAAATCAACAATCAAGTCTCAATCAACCGTCATTGAACCATGCCATATCCAAAATCAATAACGAACTAAATATGACCATCATCTAACTGTCATCTAACCATAATTTACCTATCATTTAACCATCCTTGAACCATCGTTTATGTCCATGACCCCATGCGCACATCCCGGGACACTGTCCCTGATGGCACGTCGAAGATCATCGTAAATCATCAAGCCTTTGAGCGCCTCGGCGCATGGTCGGTTACGGATGGTGACAACGTCGGGTACTGAGCAACCGACCGGGTATACAGCACCGTAGCCTAGGGTGGTAACTAGGAAAGGTTGCTGGCTGACAAGCTTGGTGGCTTATTGACTAGGTTTGTAAGATGTAGAAACCATTGATGGTTAAAATGCTAGTTGCTGATTTAAATATATATATATAATATATATATATAATGTTTAAATATTAAATATTGAAATATTAATATATATATATATATTTATATATAGTTATTTATTTAGTTATATATTTATATATTAAATATCTATAATTATATATTTATAAATTTATATATGTATAGTTAATTATATATTTAAATAGTTATATATATCTAATTATATTTAAATGTGTATATACCAAATATAACGTCTCAAAGGATGGTTATAAAACGTTATTACCATGTATGGATGACATAAATAAGTAACCATTGATAGGTCAACACTTTCATCCAAAATCAATATTTACTCCATAGTTGGTAAATAAGGGTATCCACCTCACCTCCAAAAAACAATCACTATTTTCAGGTGATCACTATTGAGAGTTTTTGGAGGTGAGGTGGATTCTGAGAGGTGATCTGCCTCAACCAGGTGTATCCATAGAATAAGAAAAAATTCAAGCGGTCAATCACTATTCTGAGAAGGGGCTCTGATCCTTCCCACACAATAAGAAAGCTAGTCGACTTCCCTGAACCAACCAACCAATGAGCCAACCAACTGATCATTCGCAACCGCAGGCCTAGTCTCCTCACGTTCCCGATGCCTTGATGTATTTTTCCTCTGAGTTTCGTTGCTGGTTGATCATGATTGGTAATGATGATCCAATGGTGATTGGATTCATGGTCGGTGAATCGATTGATGACTCAATATAGCCATGATTTTTCATGTTCATGATAGTTCAAACTACCCGTGCCCTCTCACAGCCCATTGCTGATATGATTCATACTAGCACTCGTACCTTCAAAAGGCATGGCCCTTGTTTAATGCAAGTGCTCATCCCCAAGGGATCCGCTAGTGCCTCCGTGACTATCCCTTGGGGATAGTACTTGCTGGCGGATCCCTTGGGGATCCCTTGGGGATCCCTTGGGGATGAACACTTGCACTAAAGAACTCCGCCAGCAATACTTGAATCAATACGTTACGTTTATATAATTTCCACTTTTGTTCAGTCCTTATGACTTCTGGAGTACTTATAACTTTTGAAAGTTATCCACTGAAAAAAAACGTAGGTGAAAATGGGTGTTTAGAACCCAAAAGTAACGTATAGGTACCTAAAGATTCCCCTACTGCGACAATACATAAGAATATTGTTTTTTTTTCCCGGGAGTTTTGGTAGCGAAGCAAAGAAGTAACAGGTCAAACAAAAAAGAACACATGTTGCGGTGGAATGTTCCAAAAAAACAGGTACGATTGAGTGACGGTATTTTGTCAAATCTGGTTTTCACAATTCCCGCCACAATTCCGGAAGTTTCCGGCACATTTTTTGAAAAACAACAACCAAAAAACCAGTGGACATGGTTTCATGGGCCAATATGTCATCAAATTGTGCTGGAGATCCCGTGTGACCAAAAAAGAAGAATCTCCAAAAAAAGGGTAGTGTTTTCTTGTCCTTCCAACCTCAAAATTAAAACACTTTAGACAATTAAGGTACGCCATCAAAAACATCCATAAAACATGAAGAAACTCTGCAACATCAAAAAAACATCCATCAAAGAATGCAAACAAATCACACAAACAAAAACAAACAAATCAAATAAAACAGCGATCTTGCCACCAACAAGTCCCAGCAGAAACCAACGGCTCTGCACCATGACTTGACCACGGCTGGGTTCCCGGCCCCGCGGGCATCCCCCAGGGCCCCGAGCGCGGAGCAGACTCTCCTCGGCCAGCACCTGATGGCTTCGCAGCACAAGGCCCTCCTCGTCGCTCTCGTTGTGCAGCTCAGCCATCCTCAACGGGGCCAGGGAAGGCCCTGGGGATGGGGGGACCCTTGCGGCTGGTGATGGGTGGGGGGCTGGTGATGGTTCAGTTGAAGGTCCTTAAGGGTGGTTAGTGGTGGTAAGGTTGGTTGGTTAGTGTGGATTCATGGTGATTGGTGATGATCAATTGATGGCTCTTCTTGATGAATGGTGATGGACTATGGTGAAATGATTGCGGGTGATGGTGAAGTGATGGTAGATGTTGGTCGGTGATGGTTTAGAAATGATTGATTTTGGTGATAAATTGATGTTTCATGACGGTAAGTCGTGATCAATTATGATTGAAGTTTCATGGTTGGGATTTTTGGTGATGATGTAATGATTGTAGTGATGATACATGTACAAGGTGAGGCCCAAGGTAGCTTACTTAGCTTCCAACAAGGGGAACCACCAGTTATGGCACGTAGATGTGTGCAGCATGATGTGCAACTATAGTAAGATCATCGACCGCCTTGAAGCCAATGACGGTGCACGTAAAGGTTTGCAACAGTCTGCTTAAAGGTAATTCAATTGATGTTCTGTACTGATGGTTGGCGCTGATGTATAGCGGTGCTTTGCTTTGATGTTGGGCTCATGAGCTGGCTCACGGTGACCAACCTGGAAAAGGATGATTGGTAGTAGCATGGTGTTTGCCGTTCATGATAAAAATCATAATCTGTTGACGGTTGATGGTTGATGCTAGTTCACAAGTTTATGACTTATGGACATCACCAAAATCAATCAGCCGACATAACATTTGGTTGTTTTTTGATAGTCAAACTGTTTATTAACATGCTTTAGACATGACTAACCACTCTTAACCACTATTGACCACTATTAACCACTATTGACCACTCTTGGCCACTCTATTGACCTCACATGGCTACAACTATTAACCACCAAAACCACCAATTTTAACACGACATCACTGGTTGTCTTCGATAGGTTCCCGTGCTCTGCCATTTGCAGTGCTTCTCGCAGGGCCTCGATGCTGGGCAAAAAAAAACCATCAAATCCATGGTGAGGGTCACAGTCAGGGGATGATCGTCACCTTACAGCAAGAACACGGTGACAATAAATGACCACAACCAATAACTGTAATGTGTTAGATTGTATTTTGCAATTAATGACCATTAACAATTCATTCACAGTTAGTATTAATGACCACAACCAATCATGAATTCATTGGATGCTAACTGTTTGATTGACAGTTGAATGATTGAATTATTTCTTAACAAATAATCAATGAAGAACTGCGATGAAATATATTATACGAGTAACTATTCACTAGGTAACCTGTCAATAACGGACTTTAATCGTGTAGGTATACAAACGTATGAAATATCTACATTTGAAGTGACTTGATGTGATGAAACATTTGAATGATTTGTCACCGAAAAGAATGCACAAATGTATATACACGTGTGAAATCAATCCAACCAAATGAAGCCCTTTTGCTGTTGGTCAGCGGTGAGACCTCTCAGGTTTTCTTTGCCTTCAAAGAAAACAAAGCCCATCACAAACAGTCACTGAAATAGTATGAAGCTATTCTTTCATCGAAGCCAATCGGTCTCGAACCTCAGCATGACTTAAGCAATCCTTACTGTATCCAGATGCGTTTTTCGGTAGAAGCGAATGTGGGCCCCCAAATGACTTCAAACCAACCCTATCCATCTAGTATGAATTCGAACAAACCTCTCCAAAGACTCTCCATCCAGTTGCCTGCTGATTGCCTGTTGCTTGCTGCTAGGGGCCGTCTTTGTCACTGTTGTTGTTGCCATTACTGCTGTTCCTGGCGTTTTGTCATACATGTCTTCCAAGAGGTACATGCAAGGATGAACAGAAATGTCGCAAATGAAACTGTCGGACTTGCTGATGCCCTTGCTGAAGTCAAGTGCTGGAAGAGTGTACAGGGCACAGGGCTAAGCATCTATATGTTTATTTTCTGGAATCAAGTTCATCGCTCTTTGCCATCATTCCATAAATCGCGGTTTGTAAAAATAGGGAACGCCCAAGCGTGGTTGGTCTACTACTATAGATTGTTAATAAACTGGATGATAACTGGGGGTAGCCCTGCTTAAAGAAAACACTAAATAGCACACCACAGCGCTTTGACTGGCAGTCGGGAGGTACCTTCTGCGACGCAAGTACGGAACAGCATCGTTGTTGATTGATGGGTCAAATCGCCTCTAGAAACCCCATTAGCAGGTTTTCACTAACGATGCAACCATCATTGAAGCCAAACTGACGGAATAATACATGGTTCATAACTTGATCAACCACCAGCAGCTCTTGATTAAGCAGGATTTACCATCCCTTGTTGTGTCACTGGACTCTCTTCCAATCCCAACCCTGCAAACCGAGTCACTGGAATAGATCGGCTTTGGATCGCCTGGGCCATAGGGCCGAGCACATGGGGCTCGTTGGTCTTGCAGTGGTGAGCAGTATTACTGCTGCGAAATTGGCAAAAAAATGATGGCTGATATTGCTCAAGAACGACTGGCAACACTTGATAAAGGTTTGCATCATTCTTATAACTAACAATCAAAATGTGTTTAATTCGTGGTGACTAAAATGGGCAAAGAATGGTTTGCAATATGTCGATGGTTGTGTTCGCTGAACTTTGCTTAATCAAAGTTCAAGATATTCAATCATTTACCGTCGTATATCCATTAGCAACCTTTACATGACCATGTGTATTTCACAGCAAACCATGACATACCACTTATATCTAAACATAATAAAGCCATTGCAATATATCAACAACACATCACCATTCTATCACCATCAAATCACCATTGTTTCAACGAAGCCTAAGATAATCCTTGTAAACTAGCATGTCATCATTCTGTTGTATTGCATACAAAGTGGTCCCCCAACCACTTTTAAGTTGGTTTATAACTGACTCAACGAGGATTAACTACCAGTTATAGGGGTTATAAGCCCACTTACAACTGCTTGGGGCCCACCTGGTCCAGAAAATGACCAAACTACTCTTTGTTGGGGTGTTCACCCGCCCACCTTTTGGATGATTGCCTCTCACAACCCACAGCACCATGAGGTCACCCTGGCACACACGCCAGTAAACAACCCTCATATCAACCTTATTTCACGTTCAACTTGGAGATTTGGGTATGACCCATACCCACAATTGCTTCATCCACAAAGAGTATGACATAAACCTTAAATACATATATGAGCCCGGCCCCCGGACTCCCACACCCCCCCCTGTGGTTCTTTTGTAGTTAGTCCCCTACGCAATGTTCATAGGTAGTTCAACATGTCTTCGTAGCTTCTGTTGTCACTTGTTCATGGACTCTTCATACCTTGTCGGTATGGCTCAAGATTTAGCGTAGCCTGCGCTCTGGAAAACAACTGACTCAGCCGTCGCCTGCAGTGTGTTTGGGACCAGATCTTACGGTGTTAGATCAGGGAACCTTTAAGGGGAATTAACCCTCAAAGTGGTAGCGGAGCTGAGTGCTCCGGTTCCGTCTACACGGACATACAGTTTCTGTGTGCCCGAAGAAGACAGTGTGGACAAGCCTTCAAAAGCTTGTTCCGTCTCAACGGACCGGGGCAACCGTGAGTGAAAGTCCCCAAGATGGTACAATTCTATTCACTTGACAGTGATGAAGAACCGGCCGGACAATTAGCACTGCCAGATCCGAATACCGCCTACGCGGCAACGGAAACATCGACTGGTGCACTTAGAATGACACCCAAAATCCCGCCTACCTTCGATGGTACCTCTAGTTGGTTCGAATACGAGGATTTGATAGAGGATTGGCTCGGGATAACCACCTTGAATGCGGACAAGATAGGGCCTTCCCTTAAAAACGCATTAATTGGACCAGCTGTCTTCTACAAGAATCTCTTTGACAACGCAGTCCTGCGAGATCCAAACCGAGGACTGAATCACTTCAAGGAGACCATGCGCCCATACTTTGTGAAGGGCAAGTCCCACGTGTTCATGTACCGCTTTTTGCAGGTGTACAGGACTTACAGGGGGTCAAGTGAGATGGTGCACTGGATCGGACGGTTTGAGATAAACATGAAGCGGCTCAGAGTAGCATGGAATGATCTCTACGAACGAGTAGTTCCTCAGGTGAATGAAATTGAGTTTGTTAGAGACCATGTTGCGCAAGCTGATGCCGACTACTTGGCTGCCATTCAAGATGAGGCAGACCGTAGAACTGCCGCTGAAAGACTCCGTGAGCAGATCATTGCAATTTATCGGCAACAACATGATGATCATCTGGGTAGTTGATGAAGAAACACAGGAAGAGGGCTTCGTATCGCTGTACTGTGAAGAGGATTTCTGGATCCTCCAGGCAGAAGGTTTCTATCAGAAACGCAGAGTTGCCGGAAGAACTTTCAAACGCTCAGGAGGAAAAGGAAAAGGCGGCAAGAAAGGAAGAAGAAAACGCCCTGGTTTTAAACCCAGGTCAAAGGGCAAAGGCTATGCTATCGGAAACCTGGATGATGATGCACCACCAGATCCTAGCTATTTTGGAAAAGGGAAAG
>VSDK01019908.1:0-13365 GCA_009767595.1 Symbiodinium kawagutii | reverse complement strand
AGATCTCGGAGTCTAACAAAGTCTTTTGAGTTGAGGTCTAAAGTAGAGAACAACTCTTATAGACTGAGTTGTCACCCTTCGATACCTCTTGAGCCGAAATGCCTTGAGCCAAAGGCTACGGACTACCGCCTCACCAATCACACCATTTGGCATCTACTGGCAAAGTGGACAACTTGCTCAACCTGCAAGCTCTATTCGCTCAAGCACACGTGACACGGACCTGCTTAGTCACCACTCGATAACTCTCATGCACAGCCTAGGGTCTATGTACTTGCTTTTGGGTGTCCGGCTTCACCCACTCGCGCAAATTCACTAGGTTCGACTCGACAGTTGCAAGGGCATGGCCACAGCCCCATGTCTCTTCCATAACATGAAGGACGGGACTCTCTCTGAGGCTGTGCTTTTGGCCGTAGGAAATGATCTTCTGCAGGTTGTTATCGAGATCTTTCAGGCATGTCCGATGACCTATGTGCCCTTCGATTTGGGAGGAACAGACCGGGGGATACCCTTTTTCGAGATTCAACCTGACCTTGCAAGCACCGCTGCTGCGCAATGTACCTATCACAGTCAAGAGCAGGATAAGAAGACGGTATGATGACCAAATGCAGTATGATTACAATCAGGGTAGAGACACCTTGACAAGGCGACGAACCTGCCAGGTTTCACACTCTGGCTTCACCAGTAGGTGGTAACTTCTGTGAAACCGATCGTCTGGCCCTTGTGTGAAACCGGAGAGGTTCGCTCCTTGACGGTGTCTCCCCTAACTTGGGCCTTGGTGCCCATCCCTCAATGGCCCCTTGGAGGCCTTCAGGATCCACTGGCTCACCAGTGGATAACTTCTCGATCATCAACAAGGTTACGCAGATACTCTGGCTCACTTTTGACTATGTTTGTCTACATGACGCACCAACTCATGCCCTCGTTTGCTTGACCTGCGAAACACTGATCGTAAACCCATGGAATATCACTGTCAAAGATGTTCTACGAGGACTATGCTTACAATTACCGCCTCTTGTGAGTGACAGTGATGTGCCTTCTTTTTTGATGGCTTTGTGAGCCATCACAGTGCAACTCTGCTTTGATACGATGATGAACTTGCAATTGGATACGCAGAGGATCGTGAGGCGGGGAATTCATTGCATGTACATAATTTTCGCAGACCACTGCCTTCGCTTCGTTTGCTTCCAATCTTCACTGCTTCGAAGCTTCGTCGGTTTCACTTGTTTCATTTGGTTTCACTTGTTTCACCTGCTTCTTATCGACCTTAGCTTAGTGCTACCGAGGCGATGTATGCGAGCAAAAAACATCTTTACACCTCAGTGACGCTTGTTGGTAAATCCCAGATACACACGACGATCCCAACAACAAGGCAATGCAACATATCAGTGGCAGTGATGGCTTACCAAGAGGATGATCATACTAGACTCAGCTAAGAGCATTTCTTGCCAAAGAGCTTGGCCGGGCACGTCTTTGTCAACGACACTGCTGGAGCTTGTGCTTCAAATCTTTCTGTTTACTGCAGGTTTCCTTTTCTTCAGATAATGTCCAGGAGCAGTGGGACATCGGAGACAGCTGGCAAGGTATCACCAATCAGCAAAGCTTGCCTAGTGAGCTGACACCAAAACAGAAAAAGGGGCTACGTAATATCGACCGGTTCATCCTGGTTTTCTTGGGGGTATTGGTCAATGAACTAAGCCAAGTTGGGATTGTCATCGCATTTTGTCCACTGCCACCACTGCTTCTTTTGTAGCCGCTTCGTACTGAGCCTAGGGCCTGCGCTCCATGGGGGGAGTCCTCGAAGAGAACTCCGTACCCGCTGTACTTGAGATCCTGCTGAGGGAAAGCAGCACCAATCCGCGCCGATCCACTCCCAACAGGGCAGTCCCCGAAACTGCCCATGACTCATGAAGGTAAAACCCCCTTTGAAGCTCCCTTGAAGCCCTCTTGAAGTCCCCCTTCAAGCCACCCTTGAAGCTCCCCCTTGAAGCCGCCTTCAAGCCTTGAAGGTGTGAAGGGTGCCATTTTTTCAAGTCTTCGGATCCTTTCTGGGTAGTGCCCACTGGACACGAAATGCAGGCCAGTTTGTGTCCAGGAAGACTGCAATAGAGATTAAAGATCTTTTTTTCTGCGAGGACGCCGCTCATGCACTGGTGGCAGTGATCAAATGTAACAACCACAAAAGCCTGAAAGATCCTAATCAATAAGAGTGCATCAACGAGAGCGAGCCCACAGTCTAGAAATCTGTCCAGCATCGACCGAATAAGATGAGACCTCAGCTCCTCCAATGGGCATTCATAGTTGTGACGCAACGAGATGTGAGGCGGGGAATTCATTGCATGTAGAAATTTTCGCAGCTTTGCTTCTACAGCTTCGAAGCTTCGTATGTTTCACTTTGTTTCACTCTTGTTTCACCTGTTTTCTTTGCTTCTCATCGACCTTTGCTTAGTTCTACCGAGGCGATGCAGGCGAGCAAAAAAAAAATCTACAGTGAGACAAGACAAAACTGTACAAAGTCGGCAAACGAAGTCATTCCCCACCGGGAATCCTCTTCTTACCCCGTGGGTGGTTTAGATATCAGGTTTGTGCCCAAGCCAAATATGCCAACCACTCTTAGGATGACGTGTGGTTCATGGTTTCAGGATGCTGTGTGGCAGCGTGTAGGAAGTTCCGTTCCCCTGCTCGTGTCAGCGCTGCAGCATCTCCAAGTGCCTAGACAAGCCAACTGCGACGGACGGAAACGCTAAGTCTTAGCCCAGGCTTTTGCTGGATTTTTTGCTGCAGTCTGCTTGACGGTGGTGCACACCGTGGTAGATGGTGAGCTCGTAGAGTCGTAGAGCGTTGTGATTTCCACAGGAAGTGATACATCTGATTTGAAATGCAAGTTCACCGAGGAATTTGCTTCAGGTGTATCGAAGCATTCGGGTGGCTCTGCAGGTATCTCTGACCTTCGATGGCAATATTGAATTTTTCATACGATCTTGAACTTCATGGACGGCACGTCAGTAAATACTGGAATGTGGCCCCCCTTTTTACGGCTCGCTTTCGCCGCTTTTTAAATCTTCGCAGTCACTATGCCAGTGGTGCTACAGGTTTTCTTTTTTTTCGTTGTACGAAGCTGCAACGGTGGAATAGGTATGGACTTGTCAATGCCATTACAGAGGATGTCACCAGGCAATGCGCAGCATCGGATGCAAGATGTTAAGCAATTCACGACTTGAGACGATAATGCTTGGTCGATCGTTTTCTGAGAAGAGTGAGTGCGGAGTTTCGCACGTTTCACCTAGTGCAAGACAGATTGTTTGACGAGTAAGATGGCTTTTGTGGTGCTTGGTTTTAGTACTTGGGCTGGTTCGGCTGGTTGGCTTGTTTTTTTGGTTTGCTTTTTGTTTGTCTTGTTTCCTGTGTTGTTTCCTGGTTCTGATTCTGGTTTCAGTCATCTTAGTTGATATAAAATTAATGAAACATTGATCTCTATTGCAGTCTTCTTGGACGTTTAGTCACTTGCGTTTCGTGCGCAATGAGCATTACCCGGAAAAAAAGATCCCGCTCTGCTGATTTTTTTTTGATGAGCCAAGCCAAGTGCGAGTGCGTTGGATGCTTCTGGGGACTTTTCTATTTGAATTTGCTGGGAATAACAACAATAAAAAACAAAATGCAAATCGTAATTTTAGTGATAATGATAATAATGGTAATAATAATCATTAATAAATAAGAACAATAATAATAAGAATAATAATAATCGAATTTATTTTTGTAAAAATAATTAATATTAATTATGGTTAATTTTGAAAGAAAATAAGAATAGAAATATTTGTAATCAAAATAAAAATGTTTTTAACCATGATAAAAAAAAATAATAGAAAAAATGATAATAATAATAATAGCAATAATCAAATTGAAAAAAAAAATAATATTAAAATATTAAAAATAGTAAGAATAATGAAAAACGCAAAATTAAACATGACAATAATATGAAATAGTAATCGCAATGATAATAGCAATAAAAGTAAAAATAATAATAATAATAAACAAAATAAAAATATTCAAATTATTCATAATATTAGCAAACATCATCTCAGGCTCTGATATTAGCAATATTAATAATTATAGTATTGGTAATAATAGCAATAAAAGCACGGGTAGTAGTAGTATAATATCAACAATATTAATTTTAAGAAAAAATAACAATAATAGTAATCGTAATTAGTAGTAGCATTAATATTAGTAGGAGTAATAGTAATAATATCAATTTTAGTAATAGAAGTAGTAGTAATATTAATAGTAATAATAATAGTAGTGGTAATAATAGTAGGAAAAATATTAAGAATAGTAAGAATAAAGATAAAAATGCTAGTACTAGTAGTAGCAGTAAAAAAGTAGTATTAGTAGTAGTAATAATAATAGTAGTAGTAGTAGTAGTAGTAGTAGTAGTAGTAGTAATAGTAATAGTAGTAGTAGTAGTAGTAGTAGTAGTAGCAGCAGTAGCAGTGATAGTAGTAGCGGTATTTTGATACTAGTAAAATAATAGTAGTACTAGTGGTCTACATAAATAATAATAAGAATAATACAGATATTAATATTGAGGAATAGTAGTAGTATTAGTGGTAGTAAAAAATATTCATAGTAATGACAGTGATAACAGTAATAGTAATAACAGTAGTAGTAGTAGTAGTAGTAGTAGTAGTAGTAGTAGTAGTAGTAGTAGTAGTAGTAGTAGTAGTAGTCGTAAGAAGTAGTAGTAATAATAGTAGTAGTAGTAGTAGTAATAGTAGTAGTAGTAGTAGTAGTAGTAGTAGTAGTAGTAGTAGTAGTAGTAGTAGTAGTAGTAGTAGTAGTAATACTAGTAGTAGACTGCGTGTGGCATTAGTACAATTAGTTGCCAATTAATTGTGAAATTAGTTCCAATTAGTTGCTAGCTAGTTGAAGAGTTGCCGGGTTCCCCCCCCCCAGGGCAAGGGCCAATAGTTAAGGTTAGGGTTCAACCAGAACCCTAACCCAGGAGGCCCGTGCTTACCTCCATTTTGTCGTTTTCGGGCCACCCGTTGTCTAGTTTACATGCGCAGACTCCCTACATCCTTCAATGGACATCAATATATATATATATATATATTTATATACGTCAATTGCACTGACCGTGTGCTACAATTCAATCAAGGCTGGGGTCTTCATTTGATTGGTCACAATCATATGCTATTTTTGTATTTGATTGTCGCCAATGTCCCCAACAGTTTCTATCCTTGGCTTTCAGAGTTTCTCTCTGGCTGTCACTACCTAGGTCTCACCCTTGGTTAATTGTTGCCATGGACTTTGTGACTGTGCCCAGGCGCAGCAGCATTTTTGCCGAGAACAGAAATGGTTTTTAGACTAAAATTCCACTCCACGTCTTCTCCTCCTCTGTGGAGCGCAAGGACCATTCGGAAGTCATACCCCTTGTCACCTTCCTCCTTGTTTTTCTCTGGTGGTTTTGTTTCCCTGCCTTGTCTGTTCTTTCTTGACGCAGCGATTTCATCAGCTATCTGCACTAGCCACATTAGCTATGGGCGCACATGGTGATTGTTGCTCTTCACGGGTTTTTCTGCATTCTATCCAAGATCGTTGACCACAGAGCAATACACCAGCGCTTGCTTCAAAGTACTGGTGCAGGTTTTTTCTTCGGTAAGCTGAGTAGACTTTCTGCTCGCCCAAAAAGGTTCGGATCCATTTTGCTTGTCTGTGCGGTATGACACAAGATGCTTGACCCCGCTGCTCAAAGACATGGAAACCTGCAAATGAAATGTCCAACCAACCTCCATTGTATTGTAGTTTTCGCTGTTTATGGAATTGCCATTGTGGGCTGACCTAAATGCAAGGTGGGATAACTTTTACTTTCCTCATGTATTCGCTGATGAAGAGCCTTCTCCTGGCAAGGTCGCTGCAATAGCGAAAAAAATTGTCGTTCATACAGGGATGTATGATTTTCTGAAAAACGAAAACAAATTTGTACATCGGGATTGGTGGAAACAAATTTTGGTTCCCATGAGAGGAGTAGCTTGTGCCTGTGTGCATGACGCCACGAAACAAATAAATCTACACTTTCAGTGGTTTGTCCAACCCGATGGTTCTGCCGGCTTAATTGATGTAGCTGTTTTCTTAATGTTGTCCTTTTGAAAGATACTGCTGGCCTGGAGTTGCCATTCGCCGATGCGCAGGAACAATCAAGGTGGCGCACCTTATTCTGACCAATCGATATTCTCCTTGCATCGAGCATGTCTTGAGTTCATAACCATTTCATCGCCAAGCAAATTTTGAGACAACTCAATTTTTGGCTGAGGCGTGGCGTTCTAACCAATGTTGCTCTCAACTTCAGGCAAGGTTGGAATAGACAGGCCAACGCAATAACATGCCAGTGCGAAGGTAAGCTGTGTGCAATTAATTCGAACTGGTTCGAACAAAATGGAGTACCTTCAGAAATGCTATGGAGCGAAACAAGTTGGTGGGGCTTTTGACTCATGTACCAAGTAACTCGATGAAGAGGAGGAGCGATACGCTCCGCCCTGTCCTCCCTCTCTAGCGCTCTTGGAGGTTTCCCTGCTGCGATCAATCCATACACAAATCAAGAGCGAAAATACCCATTTCGTGCCAAATTGCACAAATTACACAGGGTGAGTTGATTCCCGTGCTGGAGCTTGTGCCCCTAGACAAAGCTTGAAGGTTTGAAGGGTTCGACAACTTTCAGATTATTTTGCTGGGAAAAGTAAAAACCGACAAGAACCACAGGGGATCACCACCAAGACCAGCATCAACCAAAGAGAAAACACCACCAGCCAGGCTCCAAAAGAATCAACCAAGTCAATGACTATGAAAACATCACATGAGGGGAACCTGCCGCTCTTACGCCCTGCTCAGTACTTGACCTTGATGTCATTTGTGCTCTTGCTTCATTCTATCTTTGCCGGCATCGCTGTGAATTCGCGCAATGATGAGAAGAGGAATAACTGTTGTGCCTTTCCAATACAAGATGGACACTGATCTCGGGCAGTTGCTGATGTAAACAATCTGCAATTTGAAGCTACCAATCACCGTTGAACGATCGTACATCTTTTTTGGACACTGTTGTCAGCTAAATCCCTTTGGTGCTGCTTTCTTTGCTTGTTTTTTGTGTTTGCTGGGTTCCGGTTTTCGTTCCCATTGATTGAATGGCCACTGTTTCACCTTTTTCAAGGCTTTGGTAACTCAGACCTTGTCCACAGGACGTGTTAGGTTGACTCGAGGAAATAAAGCAAAAAGAGTCTTCTCACGTTCATAGAACAATGATAGAACGTCAGTGGCGTGCTATCGTGCGCTCGGTGCAAGGCAACAGAAAGGACAATTCCAGCTGGCTTCCTGATGTTTTCCCGGAACAGTTTGGTGGTGTTGGCTGCCAGAAATACTTTCTTTGATGGTGTGGTTATGCAAATTACAAATGAAATCAGTGCGAACTTGATTGCGGCATTTGAAAAGTGGAGTATTCTGCATATCACACTTATCTAGCACTACTTTATTCTATGGTTCGGAGGAAGTTGCGCTTGTGTGTTTGCAATATTTGTCGAGCTACATACCGCAGAGTGAGTACTGTTGCGAATACTGCAGGAATAGGATCTTTGCAGATGTGCACTGCAGTTGTACAGTTTCGGTCGCAATCCATGTGTAGATTGTCAATCTTGGGCTCCACCTAACAGCTGCAGAGGCCGCTTTGACATCTATTTCACGTGTGAGCCTCTTTCTCTATGTCAGCCATTATGTTTCTTTCTACATTCTAGGGCTCTTGTTTCACCCATCTCGTAGTTTTGGTAACATGATTTCAGATCTTGTCCTCGGGACGTGCAAGCAGACAGGAGGAAAAAATCCTAAGTGGTGTTGGCAAAGTAATTGACGTCGAATTGAATTCAGCCCAACCAAAATTTTGGTGGGTGTTTGCCGGTCTTGGACAATCTCAACAATCTCAGTGAGCTGAGCCTGGTTGCTATTTCATTTTCCGACTAACGGATCACGAAGACACCTGGGCTGCATTGAGTTTGTAGATGTGCAACAACATTTGAGCATCCTGGAGCCGCAAGGTTACAACGCTGTGGCAGGGCTTTGTGATAGTCTTTATGATTCACCGGGTGAGCAGACGTTTCTACATATGTTTGTTTTGTTTTGTTTTGTTTTGTTTTGTGACGTCATAGGAAAGTTTTAAATGCGCAAAATTGGACACTTTGTCATCCCATGGACGACCGCGATCACGCCGGGATTTTTGATGGGACAATTTTTTGACTTGAATTTAAGTTCGCGCGCTCGAAAACAACCACACTGGGGTGCTTGCGAGTGAGACAACAGCAATTGCGATCACCGTCCAAGCAGACAAATACGTCTGCAGTAAATTCTTGCATGAACGAAGGCCACTTGCAGCAAACAGCGCATTTGTCGTCTCCATGACCTGATGTGTGAACAAAGTCCTTTCTTATGTGCAAACGGATTGCTTCATGTATGTGGATATCAACGTGAGGCTTCGCAAGAGAGAATTGGTGACGCAGGGCATAAGTGGTTGGGATGTATTTTCGATATTGGTCGAAATGGGTGATCATTTTTGATGCAAGTCATCATTTGCAAGTTGCTCGCAAAACTTCTTTTTGCACACAAAATATTTTGTGTGACCAAGATGTTCGACTGAGAGATCATTTGGATTTCTTTTGCTCCTGTTGTTATCTTTGCAACCGGTCATTGTGCAAGATACAAGCGAAACCTTCTTAGCATGGAGATTGTTTTTCGGAAATTAATTCGGAAAATGGTTTGGTTTCTTACTTTTGTATACTTTTGTCAATTGGAAATGAAAAATTGGAATGGTTTTTGGCATGAAGCGTTGCGTGTGCAGCTGTAGCCGCGCAAGGTATGGAAATTTGGTCATGCAAATGCAATGTTCGAAACTGGGTACGTGCATCGCCAGTTTGTCGCCAACAAAAAGAACTCC
Organism: Symbiodinium kawagutii; assembly: GCA_009767595.1. Classification (NCBI taxonomy): domain Eukaryota; class Dinophyceae; order Suessiales; family Symbiodiniaceae; genus Symbiodinium; species Symbiodinium kawagutii. The sequence continues at coordinate 4,397 of VSDK01019908.1, read as the reverse complement.
ACAGTCTTTTACCATCCGCTGGGCACAGACCGGCTGGTGCCCCAACCGGAAAGTGAACGTCAAACGTTTCAAGCAACTGGGTGGATGGTTTGGTTTCGCCCGACTTGCTGATACATGGTGCAATGTTTTTGTACAATTCAACCCAATTCCAAAGCCAGTTTGTCCTGGTGTACCAATGTGGGACACAGTGCGCCTCATGTAGGCAAAATTTTTGGCCAGCAAAATAAATTCTTCAAAAAACGTAGTTTTCGGGCAGAAAAATCCGCAAAAAATTACGTGCAAAACACGGTGCGGGAAGCAGATGATTCATTGCGTGGAAAACATGGTTGTATTTTTTCAGGGGTGTGGCAGTAGGTGTCTCCCAAAATAAGAAGCCGTCATCGACCCGGCAGTTGCTACCACGACACTCCAGCACCAACATGGAAAAAAATCAGGCGCAATCTGTCGTGAACAAATTTGCGGTTGCCGAAGAGCTGCAATTTTATGTTTCTGAATTGCTGGCGAGGATGTTAAACAGCACTTCATCACCACACCGGCCGGTTTAGAAACAACAAGGTCCTCCTTCCATCTTGGCCACGGCGCGTTAGCGTTGGCATTTGGTTTTCAATTGACTCCCGGCCACACCACCGACATTTAGGCGGGTTCCGGCGCAGAAACCTGGTGAAGTTCCGGAACGTTGCGGTGAAGGGTTCCGGTGCAAATATGTGGTGAGGTTCTGAAAGGCTCTGGGGCAGATAGCTGACAAGGGTACGGGGGGTTCAGGGCAATTAGCCGAAGAGGTTCCGGTGCAGAGAGCCGACAACGTTCGCGAGGAGGGTTCTGTGCAGATGCTTTGTGCATGGGTTCGGATTTTTCCCTGCGCAAAACATTGTTTGTTGCGGGGCTTTCAGCCCACATTGGCCCGGTGCGATCCATAAAAAAACCACACTTGACAGTAGCAGAGGCGGAGCATCCGAGTCAGATTTTTCCAGGGCTCCAGTGGAGATGCACGTCAGGTTGCGGAAGGTTTTTGGCAAATTTTGTTTCAGCATTCACGTGGGGTTTCGGCGGAGGCTGTTCGGTTTGGTAGGATTGACAGATCCAAAAACTTCGTATGCCAATAGCACGAAGGAATTCAACCGTCGCTACGGAATCTACCACGGTACGTTGTGGGGTTCTGGCCCCGGAGGTTGTTGGTGCAGACTGGTATGTCCGGATGCAAAAACTGGCGGGGTTCGACAAAATGTGGAAAAAATATGCAAATGCCGGCGGCCTCCGGCGCAGATAGCTGATCAGACCCCACGGGGGTCTGGTGCAGCTACCTGGTGAGGTCCCGCCAGGTTCCGGCGCAAATAACTGATAAGGTTGTGGGTGGCAGTGGTGGAGGCACCCGTTGAATTCTGGTAGCGGCAAATTTTGGAATTTGGTTGTCCATGGGTTCTTGGGCCGTCCAATTCTGCGATGGCGGGGGTTCCAACTCAAGATTTGCCTGGCCCATCGAGCCAAGTTCCAAGAGTGTTTGCACCATGTTGCTGCCCGAATCTCAATGCACGCATGCGAGACAAACATCAAAAATGTCTGGTTCCAAGTCTCGACAGGTCATGCCAATGTGATGACCCTTCCGTCCCCGTGGGTGGACGAATGATAACTCGGCATAGTTTTTGACTGTAACTTTCATGGTTTGGAGGTTGTTTTTGTACATGGTCCTGTGTCCGGCAACGAAGCAAGCGACAAAGGAAACGCGTGCATCAAAGTATTTCAAGCGGGTCACTAGTTCTTGATGGGCCAATGGCCGACTAAGACTTTGCTCGGTCATTATTCGGGGTCCTGTTCGACCGCAAGCTTTGATATTTTCTCCTAATTTTGAAACGGCGGATTGCTCGACCACAGGGCGCCCAATGCGCCTTGACGGGCATCTTGTTCACGGGCGAAGGGGGAACGTTTAGCTATTTGGCCTTTACCTTGTACGAAACGGATCAGGGATAGGAGTGGGTCAAAAAATGCAAAGCGAACCTCCACTGCAATCTCAGCTTGGCGAATTGATGTGCGCATGGGCACGTGGAAAAAATTAGAAATTGGAGGTCAATGTGGATGATGGGGGCCGTGGAAGGTCCAAAATCGGAAGTCGTGGTGCTTGGCGTTGGTGCCAGCAGGAGCAAACCCAACAGGAATTTCAGGCAGCGAGTCGGGAAATTGCAACAATCCCTGCCGTTCCAACGATGAAGAAAATCCTGCCAAGGAGTGTTCCAGAAAACGAAATTTGGCGGCCCGACAATCAAGCGCAGCATTTTGCGAAAAGCAACGTCCAGCTTGTTTGATGCTTGTACAAAATCACCCACCCGACGGAAGTATTTGATGTCCACAAATATAAAGGCAACGGGTGAAATTACCGGGTCAAAGAATTGCAGCCGAACCGCGAGATGAACCTTCTCATCACAAGCAATGTGTGTGTGTTGGCAAGGATTTGTTAGGTTTTTTTTTTTGCAGATGATATTTTCTTTTTTGGAACAGACATGGACGCCATCATACTGAGATGATTTCGTCTCCAATGGTAAAAGCATCAAAGCAGAAGCAGCCGAACCAAAGGTTGGGCACGCGAAATTTGCTGTGCCTCAGCTATGCCTATGTATGTTAGGCACGCGAAGCTGTGACTAACCTATGCCTTATGTGAGTTTCACGCACGGTATTTGGCTCAAGATGAGCACGAGTAGAAAACAGCAGAGTTGCAGTTGTGCTTTGCTGTGTTGCTCCTCTCACCGTGTCAAAGCACTAGCTATACAACACGAATCACACAGGGTCATGAGCCCAAGGAGGCTGTGAATACTCTGAGCAATGGCCGCTGCAAACACCACCACAGCTGCAGATGAAAATCCCGGGAGGATTTATATCAAAGACTTGCCCGAAGACCACAGTGATTATGATGCGTGGAGGTACACACTTTGTGCACAAGTGCTGCGGGCTGCGCCTGACCCAGTGTAGGCAATGCATTACCTCAGGGAACTGGATGATGAAAGCGTTCCATGGGCTGATTTGCCACAGCTCTTGGAGGTTAGCATGAATCGGGTCGATGTTAGTTTGTTTGCAGCTAGCGTAGGGGCATGCCAGAAAGGCCACAAAGCCATTGATCATTTGAAAATGATTCAATCCAGGGCAGCCTTTGGTTGCGGTAGGCAAGCCTTGCGTGTCTTAGATGAAAGGCACAAGCATGAAGGCACTCACATGGCCACAAAGGCCAACTCGGAGATTCAGAAGCTCACGTGCGCGGGATTGGAAGATTTGGGGCCGTTTTTGGCATCATTTCAACTGTTTCGGCATCAGATGGGGACGGGTGAGCACAAACTCACCAATGCGATGGGGATTTCGCTGTTGAAGGACAAGCTGCGAGGCATAAATGAGTTGAAGGCAACTTTTGCCTTATGGACGGCTGGGAATTCAACTGGTTTGGACGCCCTTTTGCAAGCTATTGAAAGCTTACAAGCGGAATACTTGGATGAAATTGAACGTCGGAATGCAAGAAAAGCAGGCAAAGCGGCAGCAGTCGCGCAAGCAGCTGGCAGTGCAAAGGCCTCAGGCAAAGGTAAGAAAGGGAAACCAGGAAAAGGCAATCCCAAAGTCACATGTTCACATTGTGGTAAACCTAACCATGAGGCTAAGCAATGTTGGTTGAATCCACAAAGCACTGCTTATCGTCCAGATTTCGCTCAAAAGGTTGTTGCTAAGCAAACGTTGAATCAACCACCAGGCCTGGCCGGCAGTAGCACGTCGAGTGGTTCCAGCACTCGCGCCCCAGCCAGTGCCAATGATGCTTTGACCAAAGCATTTGCCGAGTTTTTGTCGAAAAAATTTGCAGGAGTTGCCTTGGATGTTCCCATGGATGTGACGCAAAACATGGCACAAATTGCAAGTGGTGCATGGGCACTTGATTCTGGTGCCTCGCAATGCGTGGTCAATGCAGCCAATGTTGAAGACCAACATTGGGAAACGTTAAAACCATCCCACGCAAGCGTTGAAGGTGTGACAGGCCAAGCCTGGAGCACTGCCAGAGTTGATGTTGAGGTGCCGCATTTGGGTCGTTGCAATGCTATTGTCATGGATGGTTCTGTCAACATGGCATGCATGGGTGAAGCATGTGAGGCCCTGGGATATAATTTCTTATGGCCAGCATGGGAAAAGAAACCACGTTTTTGGAAGGATGGTGCGGCAGAAGAAGTGCCGTTAGTTGTTCACAGTCGCGTTCCTTTCTTGTTGGGTTGTGTTGGCAGTGACATGGCATGTTTTATGGATGGTGTGTATGATAGATTGTTGGCAGCGGCTGCACCGGAGTTGGTTGCACAGTTGGCTCCTGGATTCTTGCAAGGCCTTGTGGTGGATTTTTTTGATTCAGTTTGGGACGAGTTCCATGCTGACTTCATTGGTTC
>VSDK01019902.1:73647-134988 GCA_009767595.1 Symbiodinium kawagutii | reverse complement strand
CGCAAGAAGTTGGGCGAGAGGAGGATGCAGGTGATGGAGAAGCTTGGGTTGAGGTTCAGCCTCAGTCAGGAGAACATCGCTCGATTGACAGCTGAGCAGGCCAAGGAGCTTACCCTTGTCAGTGGCTCAAATCAGCGCGGCGTTGAATCACCAGAAGCTGCCTTGTTGACCAGAGCCCGCCAGAGGTGCAAAAGAGCCCACGACTTTGGCTACCACAGCTGCGTTGATCGCTTCACTTATGATGTGGATTTCAACCAACACATGATTGAAGAAGGCTGTGGCGAAGAAGACATGAGGTTGCTCGACTTGCTCAAGCATGGCCAGCTTGCTCCTGTTGGACGCACTCAGCAGCAGATCAGCATGGGCATTGGTGCTCAATCTGGCATTCGTCATCAGGCCGCCGCGAAGCTCTGCTATCTAAACTCTGATCCAAGATCATTTCCCGAAGAATACCAAGGGAGGTTTGACAAAGGTTGGTGCATCATGTTCAAAGAACGGGTGCTTGCCCACAACGACTACATCGCTCACTTGCAGCGACATCCATATGAGAACCAACTCATCACATGGAAGGGCGTGACCAGTGTCGACACTCGCAACCTTGGATGGTATGCCTTAGATCGTGTTCTCGAAAACATCTACTGGTACAACTCAAAACCAGCAAGAGATCAGGCAACTGAGAGGGAGAAGCAGAGTGAGCGTGCCTTGGAGCGAAATCTTCAAGCCAAGCGGAAGGCACAAGAGGACGCCAACAGAGCTGCAGCAAGCACGGCAAAGACGGAACCCAGTGAACCGTCCCCCGCCAGTGGCAGCACTGTGCCTTCAGTCCCTGAGCCTTCACGTCCTCCATCGACAGCTGCAAAAGCGAAAGCTACACCTACTGAGGAACTTCAACGACCTACTTGGTGGAGAGGCCAATGGTGGCTGATGGATTCGAACGGTGAATGGATCCCCAGGCCAAAGTAGTTGTGTCTTTCTTCTTTGTGGGCGAAGCCCCTATACGCAACCTTCGCAGGTTTGCCCAGGGTTAGTTCCCAACTTCTAATGTAGCGCACGTCATCATGAGCAAATTAACTCATTGTTTAGCCTCAAATACTTTTGAACGTGTGTTCCCCTCGGTGTGGTGGAGAGCGTCGTTGCTCGTGCCACAGTGCATGGCCCATCGCATCCGAGGGGGGTGTAAAATCACACCATGGAAAACACACATGTAGTGTACATACCATGCTGTAGCATGTGAGGCTCGAGGGAAAAGGTTTTGCGGCCGTGCCTTGAGTGTCACTAGCTTAACGGTTATAGTTACTATCATTGGGCATTCATACCTATAACTGGTTGAAGCCTGAAAATACAGTTACCATAGATGACTACTGCTATTGTTCCTCACCTGGGATTATTAGTAACCCCAGTTAGTCCCCTTCGTTCTCTTTTCGTCCACGGTCACTAGCCATGTAGCGTGGATATACACACTGAATCTACCTACCATTTAGTGGCTCCGATTGATCAATGGCTCAAAACCAGGGGAAATCTTAGCAACTGGGGGTTAGAATCAGAAAAAGACCCATGGCAATAGCTAGGTTATGTACTTAGAAATTACCAACCATGGTAGCCCTAGCCCTATGAGGTTGGTCCCCGAAGGAACCCCATGGCTTCACCACGAACCCCAACCAACATGGACCGCACTGTATCGGCGCGAGCGCACACAGCCGAGCATCGGTCGCCAGCTCTTTCGTCACTTGGAGATCCTCATTTAAGGCCTGAAGCCCCCCCAGGTTCCCGTCATGGTAGGAATCATTGAGCAGCAAGCACTAAGGACCATGGATATTCATGGGGGTCAACCATGCTTTTTAATGTCTATGGGCAATATTATGGCTAAAATGGTTCGAAACCCCTAGCAATAATTGCTACGATGATCGCATAATGGTTCACCATGGTGGATAAAATGATAGTGAATGATGTCTACATAACCACTATCCAAGAGTATCAACCACTAGTGACCACTAATGTTGGTTTCTCCAAGTGACGTGATGCTCGCAGAGTTTAACGGTGGATGCAACTAGTTTGTTGGGTGCAACCAGCAAACTGAAGGATAGTTGCTGGTTTCTGTCGGCTAAACTACACGCAGCAATGGGGGATTCGTAGATCAAGAACCCCCTGTATTTGATGGTGAGTCACAAGCTATTTATTTGTGATTCAATCGGGGTGATTGATGAATATGGATCCAACGTTCGATAAAAAACTTATTGCGGCCACAACAACGAGATGCTCTTTGTGACAATGAGATGGCCTTGGAAGGTTCACCAGTGTTCGATAGAGAACTCCCGTGGAATACAAGGAAATTTATGTTTCTCAAGTCATAGAGATACCCCTAGGGGCTATCCCTAAATCATCCTCTATTTACCATTTGTAGTAATAAAATGTAATTAACTGATCGAAGGAAGTTTAGAAGTCTAACTTCCGACAATATGGACAACTCAGCTAGGGCAGATCGTGAGCAGATGTGTGAAAGAAGAGATGCGTGAAAGATGAGATGTGCGAAAGATGAGATGTGCGAAAGATGAGAATGCGAGCGCGCCAAAATGTTAGGAAAGTCGCGAAATGCTGTGTTTTGCAGGGTTTTGTGCCTCAGGAGGGTCCAGAAGGGTACCTCGCTAAAGCGGCGGGTGCGGACCACTGTGCCGGAAGGTATGTGCAAAAATCGTTAAAAAACCTAGGCGCGAAGCACATTTGGAAGTCAAAATCGTAAAAACATGTCAGCTCCGGAGCACTTTTGGAAGTTGGAACTTGCAAAATCGTTAAAAAAACCTAGGCGCGAAGCACATTTGGAAGTCAAAATCGTAAAAACATGTCACGTTCGGAGCACTTTTGGAAGTTGCAACTTGCAAAATCGTTAAAAAACCTAGGCGCGAAGCACATTTGGAAGTCAAAATCTTAAAAACATGTCACGTTCGGAGCACTTTTGGAAGTTGCAACTTGCAAAATCGTGAAAAAACCTAGGCGCGAAGCACATTTGGAAGTCAAAATCGTCAAAACACTACATGTTCGGAGCACTTTTGATGACTCATGATTCTCAAAACTGGCACGCTGCCTGCGCGCGAAGCAAATTTTTAAGATAAAATCTTGTACCAAAATAAAAACTGCAATTTTACTAGCGTTTCGGGCCACTTTTCGGAGATGTCATATGATCATGAAAATTGGCACGCCGCCTGCGCGCGAAGCACATTCTCACGTCCGAAGTCGCAAAAACTCGTGGTTTTTAACAAGTTTTGAAAGTTGCATGTCCGAAAAAGTGCACGCGGCCAGGGCGAGAAGCACATTTTGAAGCAAATGTGTCAAAACACAGCACGTTTTGACACTTTTTGAACACAGGAGACAAAAGTAGGAAAACACTTGCGTTTCGCGTCACTTTTCGTGATTTATGTGGCCAAAATGTGCACAACGCTTGCGCGCCAAGCACATTTGCAGGTCAAAAGTAGCAAAACACTTGATGATCGGAACACCTTTGCAAGGTCCAATTATCAAAAGTGGCCAAACACCTAGATGCAAAACACTTCATGATCGAAGCACATTTGGAAGGTAAATGAATAGATAGACGAAAGATGGCTAGACAAAGAGGTAGCCAGATAGATCGACAAGTCGATAGTCAGATCGATGGGTGGCTAGATGGATAGTCAGATACATAGATGCATAGATGGATAGATAGATGGATCGCTAGATAGATAGATAGATAGATAGATAGATAGATAGATAGATAGATAGATAGACAGACAATTGGATAGCCAGATTCAGATGGCTAGATGGGTCGATAGATAGACAGATAGGTAGACGAAACGAGAGTCAGATAGAAAAGTAGATAGATAGTCAGGTAGATAGACAGAAAGATAGACAGATGGACACATAGATGATCAGACAAATAATTCGGTAGATAGATAGACAGAAAGATAGATAGGCAGATAGATAAATAGATAGATGGACAGGTAGATAGATAGATACATAGACAGAAAGATGACGAGATAGATAGTGAGGTAGATAGAAAGACAAGTACATAGGCAGATAGATAAACGAATAGATCATCAGATAGATAGATAGATAGACAGTCAGACAGACAGAAAGAAAACTGATCCACTGATAGAAAGATAGCTAGACAGTGACAGATAGGCTGCCAGCCAAGTGGCCAGATCGATGCTCACATTGGTAGGAAGTCAGGCCCAAGTGATGTTCAGTTCTCGGATCCCTCGGACAATCAATCGTCGCAACCGCAACTGCACACTCCTATAGTGCTCCTATCTTGGAAACTTCCGCCACCGCCTTGTGCGGTACTACTGGTAAATGATAAACCAAACATTTTTGGGGGTTCCCTATTTTGAGAGCCCACCAAAATCAGTTGACTAGTATCTTTCCAGTCAACCAGTCAATGACCAACAAAAATCACCTAGCTGGTATATTGACCCCTCAAAAAAACACAGCACCATCCGGAAGGGAGCGCAAGATTGTCTGCCAATGATTGAGCATGGCTACTGACCATGCATCATAGCCAAATGACCGTGATGAATATACTTAGACTATATATTGACTAAACAAATTCGCAACCCAATGGTCCTTGCTCCAGTAGCATGCATTTCTTTCCGCAGTTTGGAGATGTCCAATGCCATGCAGAATCTATGCATGTGTCAATGTCTACACACATTTGTATGGATATGTATGGATATGCACATGCTTTGAAAACCAAAATCTTTGCCCACACAATTATATACAACATAATTACACATATATGCAAAAACATTTGATACAGAATAGTCACATACCTTGTGCAACACATAAATGCCAACTGCACATCATATGTGGCCTAATACGGATTCTAGTGAACTAGATTTCCTGAACCAGTAGGATGAAACCCTACAATGGAAGATCCACAATGAACCACACCCATTTTGCTGTTTAGATATTTGAATTGTCCAATATGGGTGGTCTACTGTGGTAGGCGCCACCCTCTGTAGTCTCTTGATGCCGGTCGCTTGATTTCTTCCGCCGCTTTGCATCGCCCCTTCTGTGCATCAATTCATCCTTATCAAGCATTCTGCCCAGCATTCCAGCCATGATCAACCATCTAAAACAGCAGTATTCCAAGAATTCAATCACTGTAACACATCATCAGCCATGAACCATTGGCTTTTACGGACCCCTCAGCATCCTCAATGACTATTCACCACGGCCAAACCATGGCTGAAGCATGGCTACTAAGCAACGTTTTCGGGTCAACTCCTTCACCCAGGCATCCAGACCACCAGTTGGGCGACCAGCAAGGGGGCCATCTGAGCGAAACACGAAGGCTTGCAGCCAGCTGGGTGACAATGTATCTGCTAGCAGGGATCTAGATGCTTTAGATGCTTTGTATTGTGTAGATATGTGGCCAGTTGTTGGCTCTTTTTGAATGATGTGTGATCTCAACTGATCTCATGGAAGTAATGTGATTAGATCGGGCGAACGGATGTCAACTAATAAAAAAAACCACACACACACATGAAAATTGGACTACCCGGTAGGCCATTCCAAGCACAGTGACGCTGGCAGATCCAAGGGAGGCCGGTGGCTTGCGAGGGGCGTTTAAGTGAGCCTATGAGGAATTGATCACACGCACACACAACAACATTTGTGCAAAAAATGTATACACATATGTGTATATATATATATACATATGTAAATATATATATATATATATATACATATGTATACATATTAATGTGTGTGCCTATGATTGCCAATGAGCCAATGAGTGAATGTTGAAAAGAACTGAAATCACAAAATTGGATTGAGTACCCAAAAGTACCCAAAGGTTTGTGGCTGTGGGGACGTTTCCGGCCATGCCTTGCAAACTTTGGCTTTGCTTCAGGGGTATCCTTTATATAAATCAAACACTCTAGCATGATGAATTGAGGCAAATCTACACAAAAAATATCAAAAAATCACAAAGTATGTCCACCCAAATGCCAATGAACATCCCAGAACGCAAATGAAATTGTAAGAATCATGTGCATTCTAGTCACACACTGTTCTGAGTCAAAATGATGGGCACCTGACTGGACCGACAAACTTTGGCATTTCAAGCAGAACTATCATTTGCTTTGAGTACCTGAATGATTGAACAGACATGTTCGATAGACATTTGCCTTTTTCCCGAAAAGTGCACTCTCCGAAGGCCAAAGTAACGAAAAAAATGATTGAATAGAAACGACCTTCGAGAGAGTAGCGTGATTTCAATGACCAGGGAAATCCAGGTATGATGATCAAACTCCAAAGAACAGTGCCAGATTGCGACCTTGAAACAAACGTGAGGCACCGGCACCCATCTTCTACTGGCGAGATCTCACACCCATCATATCGCGGTGGGATAGTTCACTCTGACTCCAAGTCCAACAGAATCTGCTGCTTTGGGGTCCCTGTGCATATTTGGTGCTATTACGGCTACTTCGAAATTGTTCACATTCATGGTTGATACAGTCCTCTCTGGAATTCTTGATCAGCGGACAAGGCATCATTTGGGGGGCAAGCTGATGGTCATCCTGCTACGCTGAATGCATTGAGACCCCAATGGAACTCCTACGTCGTCTTCCCAGCTTGCCACCAAGGGACAGAGTTGGCACTCAGCAGTAGGTAGCTGCAAAAGGTGAAGACGCTGTCTTCATTGGCCTGGAAGGCGAACTTGGTTGGGAACTACAAGGAGGGAACCACAAGGGGGGAACCACCATGGGCACATCAAAAGGTCGGAGCTATTTGAAGACATTGGCGGTCAAATTTCAGACACCAACTCAGACTACGGTGGGTTGAACATGGAATGTGAACAATGGTTTTCCAGGTCATTTATGTTGGATATGCGGGCTTCCGTTTCCGAGCAGGAGTCAAGGTTTTGGGAAACCAAACCGATTTGGGGATCGGGCAATCGCCCATGGCTCAAGATCCAATCACCCTCGCTGGTAGTCGAAAAACTTCGTTTTACCATGAGCCTCATATGGTCTCATGATAACTACAGTCAGGAGACCGACCTCATATTCAGAGCTGAGGAAACAATCAATCCACTTCCATGTGCTCAGGATCAGTGTGATGAGACACCAAGTACCTCAAACAACATCTAGGTGTATGCTTGTGAGTCAAAACCCCGTAGCACTGATGACCCTCCCATACATGACTAAACTTCTGTTGGCTAGGGTGTCCACCTACCCATTCGTCGGTTGATGAATTTTGCTCCATAGCTATATAGTGAGCACATCCTCTGCTATTGTTGGTAGTTATACATGTTGTCAACTGGCTATGGGTCAAAACCCTGTACCCCTGGTTTCCCCATCATTAATTAACCATTGTTTTCCCTTTTAACTTGTTGGTTATCATTCCCCATGAAATTGGTTGGTTAACTGCTTGACCCATAGCCAACTATTCTCAACCATTCAACTGCTTGGGAATAGATTAATAACCCAGTTCTCAACCTATTCTCCACCAGTTGGTTGGTTAATATTGACCCAACTATTCTATTAATGTTGGTTTCTGATTAGTGTAACCCCCCCGGTTAAATAATGAAAATAGGCATGAGACCAACAGTAGTAGATACGATCATCAGAAACCAACATTAACCATCCATGTCTCCCCCGGTCACCGGCTTGGTCATCCGTCTTGGGACATTCGGCGACGACCTTTGGATCCCCCTTCGCCTTCTGAACGAAGCCTCCTGCTTCCACGGCCGATCGCATACTGGCTGCCTGAACCAACGAACCGGCCCGGGGGGTCTCCATGCTGGCAGTGTCAAACTTAATGATTGGCAAACCATGGTTAACCAGTAAGATAGATCATATTATGACCAATGGTTTACCAAGTCAATGATTAATCATATTATAACCAATGGTTGATATTTGATCATTTGGGATATCAAGCAATAATAGTAGGGGATAAACCAACTAGATATGGTTAAATGATAAAAGGTTCATAGAATCATAGACCTATTGATTGAAATGTAACTTCGTTCTTGATGATTGAACACAGTGTTGATGGTTAGGTAAAGGTAGGGTCAATTGATGTTTACCTAATGGTCAATTCATGGCCTCCCCCACAAGAAACGACAGTTGTAGATTGATCGCGGCTGGCAGCAAAGGGCTGAGTTAAACGTCACTTTCATATGTACGAACGTATGCGCCTGAAAGGGCGGCTAGGATTGCTGGGCGCCACAGGGGTAGATCCAAGTGACTGTTTGTGGGTGCCATGACCAGCGAGGAGAACCCACATGGGTTACGGGTACCGCCATGCTTCATAGTGCATTCGACTCAGGGATAGTAACCACCAAGAACCAACACTCATCAACCACCAACCACCAAGAATCAGCAAATCACCAAGAACCAACACTCATCAACAAATCAAGAATCAACAGTCATCAGCAAGCAACAAGAACCAAGCATCAACCACCAACCACCAACCACCAACCATCACCGGACCCCAGTTTCCCATCCAGAGCGGCGTCCCAGGGTCGCTGAGGACGCAGCCAACAGCCGATTCCCCAAGGCCGTGAGGGAAGCCATGGACAGCTGCTCCAGCCACTTGAGGCGAACCTGCACCTGGGCCGTGGGCCCCGCTGGGCCCCCCTGGGCCCCCCAAGTGGTGCATCTTCTGAGGCGATTTTTTGGGCCGTAGGGGATCAACCCATGGGTGGTAGGGGATCAAAGGAGTTGGGTGAGTTCAGAGATCTTTGAAAAGATGGGATTTTTTGATTTGGATCAAACACATGGATGAGCTGATCTTGGCTTGGGAGATGTAATGGATCAAAGATCTTCCAGATCAAGATCTTTGGATCTCTTTGAAGTAAAGGAATGTCGTTATTGATCTTGGCTTGGGAAGTCACCGTTGATGGATCCTCTACCCGCCAAGCCCAAGGATCACTGTGTCAAGCAACTCCGGATTATTGGGATGGTAAATGGATGGTTGATGGATGGTTAATGGTAGACATTTATCTAGCTGGCAATCTATCCCAAATATGGGCGGTTTATCCATATGGATATCCTTAGATAGCTAGTGATTTATCCCACATATGGGTGGTTTATCAAACCATGGATATCCTTAGATAGCTGGTGATTAATCCATTAACATATCCCACATCTGGCCGGTTTGTGGATCTCCTGTTACGTCCTTATAGCTGAATTGTTGGCTCGCAAAAACTGCACCTTTTCCAATCACCGGGCCAACTGCCCAACCAATGACGCAGCCACTTTGTAGCCGCCATGGAAGCTCAGAATCCACGAAACATGTCCCCCACAGGTTGCTCTCAACTGCTCGGCCACCAGGATGACCATCTGCCAAGAAACCAATGATGGCTCTGCAAGGTCCATGTAACTCAGGATAGAAAGCACTGAGGGTGCAAACATGACCTGAGCCAAGGTGGGCTTGCAAGCGACAATAGGGATGTAGCAACAAGACTTGGGGGATGTCACCGGCAACAATCGAGCAACAGCAATTGTAGGGCCATGCTTGTGATAGGACTAATGAGCAGGCATGATTCTACCAAACTCGTTGGTGGTTACAAGCCATCCCCCAAAACAAGAGTTTATCATCCAACCATCCAAAAAATAGGAACACATGTTCAAAAACACCAACCAGCAAACCATGCAAAGTCAGTGGTTCTATGGCGGGCTGGGCATTCCCGTCATTGCTTGCCACCACAATCCGCGGCTGGCCGACTGCAGCTTCGGCTGACAGGTGATCGACGTTAAGTTGCTGTCCCAATGGCCTGAACATCTCCAGCCGAAACAGCCTATAGCTGCTATAGCTTGCCTAACCACTGGCTCCAAGCAGAAAGATATCGCCTTTAGAAGTGAACAGCTCTGTGACCACCATTTTGGTCAGAAGCCTCCTGGTAGCTCCTGGCCTCGCTCCCCGTTTACTACGGGACGACCTATAGGTATCCCTGGCTACACATCGCTCCCAACCACCAACCAGCCAGCGATCTTCCAAGTCCAGCCATTTCTGTGACAACTTGCAGCTGCCACGCCAGGTCACTGCAGACAGCACCAGGACGAACAGGAGACCAAACAGCAGAGTCAAGACCTCGGCTCGTTGATCCGGGGGGCTGAAGACCTGCCAGAAGCCCTGGGAAAAAATGGGCCAAACGCAAATATTCTCTAGGAGTTTCCACATGATTTCCGAGGATTAAGGAGATTCCCAATCATGAGATGGTGCCAATGCTAAACTCCCCATCAGCAAATTCCCGACTCAACCCAAGACTCCAAGACGTCTAGGAGTTTAACATTGCACCATCAAACAGGCACGAGCTACGGGCCAATTTGCTACGTGGTCAGCATATAACCCCGGTCCAAAGGATTCCACTTGTATTGATGACGTGCTCATCCACAAATCACGTACTTTCGATTGCCGGTTTCACCCCTAAGAATGATAATTCATAGGTGGTTGATCAGGCTACGAAGCATCAGCTGACGTCCTAGCCCATCTGACCAAGACGCCTAGCAAACAATGCAGCGGCAATGGATCAAAATAATGAGACCAAAAAACAACAGGCGTGCTTTGGGACTCAACGTGTTCTGGGAACCTTGGGGTGATTTAGGAGAAAACTTCATGTGATCGAAAGCCTATACACATTTTTTGCTTATCGAAGATGGTCTGTAGTTCCAAGTTAGCTCCACTTTGCTGCGAGATGTTGCGAGTCTGAAATGACTGATTTGGATGCGCAGCCGGTGTGTCTGGTGTAGGAAGTTAATCAGAATCATCACTGATTGGTGTGGGACTGAAATTGAAAATCTTGTGACTAGTTCGAACCCGTCTCTGGATGTATGATACCTAATTAGGGGTGTTTCACAATATTTAGTGTCTCTCCAAAATAGCAGGTGTAGCAAAAAGTAAGCTGTTGACAAGCGTTCGCTTTGCTTCATGATGGCCGTTGATAGGTTGATAATCATCATTAACCAGCATGAAGCATCATTGACCAACATCTAATATCATCTAATCATCATTGACCAACATTTAATCAACATTCAATCATCACTTGTTCATTTTTAAGCATCGTCGACCACCACTGGTCATCATCATGGTTAAATGATTTGATGGTCAGCCAACACCACTAGCCAACATGACTAAATCATCATAAACTAAATGGACATATTTGAGGAACTAAGTGGGCATTTCTCAAGAATAGGGGGTACTCCAAAATCATCGAATACTGGGACATCTATTATAATATGAACCAGCCATTTTTAGGGTAGCTTCTTTCTGAGAAACCACCAAGTCATCATTAAATGACCATCACTATGACAACCCAACTAACGATGACAATCAAGAAGTTAAATCATCATATGGTTCATTAATCATTTACTATACAGATTAACCACAATGATTAAATAACCATAATGGTTAGAACCATTAGGGGTTTAATCAACCATAATGATTGGGCTGTGGGTCAAAATCCCGTACCCCTGGTTCCCCTATCATTAACCATTGTTTCCCTTGTTATTGTTGGTCATGATCCCCATTAGTTGGTTGATTAATATTGACCCATAGCCAAATCATTAGGGGTTTACTATACAGATTTACCACAAAGATTAATCAACCATGATGATTTAATCAACCACTAAATAATTGAAAGGTCATCCTTCAAGAAGCTCACCCGGTCATGGTCCAGCTGAAGCCTACCCGCACTTCACCCTCCAGGAGCTGTGACCACTCTGGAGAGCTTCAGGCCGCCATGTACCTGACGTTCGTAGCTGTGTCAATAGAAGGCATCATTCTACATATGTGCACGATGGAACACATACAATGCACAAATCAGGTGACAAGATGTCTTATAGTTGTGTAAAGTTGTGAATATATATATATATTTAAATATATCAATGATACATATATACATGTGATATATATATATATATATATTATGTATACATATATACCAAATAGAGACAAGTACGTACGTGAAATGATGTAAATGGGAAACACACATCATATTCATGCAAATGGGACTATGATGCATTCCTGTGTGGGTACTTGCATGCTACCTGTTGTGCCTGCCACCTACGCTTACGCTGTCCTTGTGAGGTGAGGTGCGATGATGAGCCGCTTGCCCTGATCCATGTGGCCCTTCAAGTCACTTGATGTTGTAATAGCCGGCTATGGGTCACCGTTCATTGCGAATAGTCCCCAAGTCCTGGACAAGTGAAGATCCCAACAAATAATTGCACTAGTAATGTTAACCATTTATGCAAATAACATGACAGCCGGGTTTTTTGGCATTTGTGCCATGTTCACTAGAGCTACAGGGTATTGACCCACAGTCTCGTGTCCAATGGATATACGACATAGGCAGATCCAACCGTTTACGACAAGATCTCAAGCCCCTGTCGAGGTGACATCCCTATTGAGTTGCTGAAACTCTGCACATCTCCGTGGCTTGTCACGGCTATAACAATAACAAAGCGGCTCTCAGCCCTGTCCAAAATTTTTTAATGGCTGAAGAGAACTGGAAGAGAAAGCATCCCAATCTGCTTCGCGATTCTTCAACAATCAGCTAATCAGCTAGCAGATCAGCTAGCAGATCAGCTAGTAGGATTCATTGGCCCTGCTTAAGAATCATCCCGCCTCGAGAGATCTGCCAGTGGACCCTTTCCCCCGCCCTCGATCTCTCGACTCGCCTGGAAGTGCTGCCACATGATCTCGCAGGGGTCCGGTGCCTGGCTTCGCGCCATGTCGCCGGTGGGGGAGCTACATAGGGAACGGGAGAACGACGGAGTTGGTAGTGAAATAATGATGGTTATAGGTTATAGATGGTTATAGGAATGGATAGAAATGATGGTTAGTAATGGATGGAAATTGAATGATGATGGCGCATGAGAAACAATGATGGTTCGGTATGATGAGGTCGAGTTGGCAACGGGAGACAGTAGATCTTGATATCTCAGCAAGTTTCCAAGCGATTTCGGATCGGTTCGGTGAGTTCCTCGTTGGAGAACCGGCGCGCAACGGCTGCGGGTTGCGACTTCTCACACCTCTGCGACCGCAATGGGAAACTTCCCACCTCAGCTAGGCCGCTAGGCAGCCATCATGATGAGCGTTGCGAATGAAGACCCAAAACATTTACAATGATATGGCTATGGGTCAATATTAATCAACCAGCTAATGGGGGATTTCCACCAACAAAAATAGGAAAACAATGGTTAATGACAGGGGAACCAGGGGTACGGGGTTTTGACCCACAGCCATATACAGTAGCAAGCTTGCGTAATGATCAGGGAGGAACATGTGCTTTGTATGGATGAAGCGTCATTGGTTCGGCTACGCTTGGAAAGAAATATGGAGCCTGCAATGGGTCTCCAAATGATGTTAATGGAAGGTCCACTTGAATATACCACCTCCAGTTTACCTTAAATCGCTAGTGATTCACCATCATCCATATCCAACATTAGCAATCAGCAACAACCAAAGAGCTAAAAACATAACCGTTGTAAGAAGCAGTATGTCAGGGGGATTTGCCCCGGGCAACAGTGGCTTCATTGATGACTGAAAAAAGGTCCTTGACAGCCAAATCTAGTGGATTGTTCTTTTTTTCGACTGTTAAAATGGCCTGCGGGGAGGGCCCAACTGATGCGCTCCGTATGATTAGGCACATAATTGTATGGATACATAATACATATATCATACAATGATACATAGATTTAAATTAAAGGTGCACAAACACACACGCGCACACATACGCGCACGTACACACACACACACCGATACAAAGACACTAATTCATGTGTATGCCTGCATTGATCTCTGTCTACATCTATTTCTATACATGTACATAATGAAATATCTGTTATTATAATTAAAAAAATATATATATATATACATATATATATATACAGATGCAATATTTTTCAAACACATTACCAAGAGTTTGATGGTTCCTAGCTGCAAACCATTAGGTGCCTATAGTATGAGGTGCATTCGAGCAACATATTTGATACATGGTGGTGCTTTGGATAAGACCGCTGCTCCCATTTGAACTGGCCTGTGACGATGGAAACACGTGAAGGGGAGCAGAACTGGAATGGACCAAGCATTCTGAAGTCCAGACATCTCTGATATCGGTGGTGTAGACTTAGAGTGGTCCCCAGTGGTCGTCACCAGTGGTCGTCCCCAGTGGTCATCCCCAGTGGTCCCCAGTGGTGGTCCCCAGTGGTGGTCCCCAGTGGTCCCCAGTGGTCATCCCCAGTGGTCCCGAGTGGTGGTCCCTGGTCTTGGTCTCCCAAGCTCTGCGTGGCCGACGGAAAAGCATCGATGAACTCAGGCCGCTGGAGGAACGGCCTGACGCCCACGGCACGTCCCGGCGCTTCGACCAATGTACATCCGCCACGCCAAAGGGGGTTCACAGGTCACCAGCAACCAAGCAGTCAATGGTTAATGATGGGTAATGCCTATGGTTAATGGTTACTGATGGTCAACTAGTTAACTGGTTAATTGACCATAATAACTTGCCAGCTGGTTGAGCTGGTCAAGAATGGTTGATGGTTAACTGGTTGGTAATTATGGAGCCCAGGTTTCCGGTGGAGACTCAAAGGTTGAGCCCGGCAATGCGATGATACTCTGTGCATAAGTAATGGTACCCCAACGGTATTTGTTGATGGCAGCTACGCATCCAAGAATTCGTTTGAAGCTGTTCATAAGCGAGCACCATGGACAAGACCAACTCCTGTGCAGGAAGACCACAGGTAGGCGGCTGATTCCGAGATGGTTGCCATATCTTTTGCTGAGTGCTTCAATATGAGAAACCATCATCATCATCATCATCATCATCATCATCATCATCATCATCATCATCCTCCTCCTCCTCCTGATCATCATAGCTGAGTCAAAGTTAATTGATTCACTGAACGATCATCCTCGCTCCCCATCTCACCAGGCCCCCATCCGCTGACCTTGGAGCGAAGCACCTCTAGAGAGTTGCTTGCGCGGCCTGGTCCAAATGATGGTCGATGGTGGTTAATATCGGGGAATCATGGTCTATCCATAAATGACCATCACATACTATTACCGTGAACATTTTGATAAATCATTGGTTCACTAGATGGGGTTTATAAACAGCATCCGGTTGCTGGTTTCAACCCCTATGAAAAATATCAGTCAACCAACCATTTGTTAACAATTGCTAGGGGGAAAAAACACCAGCAAGATCAGCATGCATGTCCTGTGTCACATATTGATCTACCATGTCATGTGGAACTATGAATCTGGCATTCGCCACAGAATCAACCAACATGTGATATACCAGACATACAAATACTTACATGGTTGATGATCATATGTTCAACCAACATCAGCCAACCCTTCATATCCGGCATTCGCCAACCATGTCCCGGTCCCATGCCTTACTAGCCGCTCCGATGGAAGCAGCAAACATGATGCGCGTGCCACGTTGGAATCTTGATTAATGTGAGCAGTCATTCCCAGCCAACATGGATTCATGATGCTGGCTGACAACGGATATCGATGATCAATCACGGTTGATGCTTCTTGATATGCTTAATGTGATCACCTGGGACCAGGCACCAAGCTTCTGTCACTTAAAAATCAAACATCAGGATATTGGTGGCCACGGCGTGCCAAACCATGGCTTAGGATCATAGTTTGAATGGAAAATACCTGCCATCATAGCTTTCCAACATTTGTAACATTACAAATGATTGACTCCAAAGTGTGGCAATGAGTCTACCATTTAACAGGGCAATTAGTAAGCATTATTAACATATGGGTGTTTCTCAAAATAGGGGACCCCCAGAACTGGTTGGCTCCTAAACAGGACTAAGAGTGGATGATTTGGGGATAGCCCTATGACTTGGGAAACCACCATATGTCACTACCCAGGTGACGCACTAAAAAATCATCCACCATAGCTGGTGAACAGCCACTCTTGGGGGCTGCTCCTGGCCCCCGCTGTGCCTGGAGTTTCCGGGCCCCAGCAAAGCTTGGGACCTTGGCGCCAGGCATCGCCACAGCTGATGGTTGGTGAAGTTCGGGGGTTCAATGGAGTGATTGTCTCACCAAAAACTAGTGATGAACTAGTTTGATATACCAATATTGTGGTTATAACTAATTGATATATTAGCTAATTGGTGTAATGGAGTGATTGCTCATAAATCGATTGAAGTGATGAACGAGTGATGGTTGGAGTGGTTAACTAGTTGATGGCAAACTAGTGAAAGTGGTTAAACTAGTTCAATATATCAAGATCATTAGTTGATGGTTCATTGACTCATCAACCACGAATTCAAACTAGTCAAGAACTGAGTGAACAATTCGTGGTTCATTGGTGAGTCATTGGTTGTTGACTAGTGGTTACCTGGTGGTTAACTCAAGTTAAAATTGATGATTAATGGGTGGGTAATTACTGGTGAATTGATGGGTAACAAGGAGATCATGATGTAGTGGTGAATTGATTTATAGCTGCAAATGATGGTCAAATGTTAGTTAAATCATGGTGAAACATAATGATGAGGAAATGATAGATATTAGTCTTCAATTTTTTACCGGTGGTTGATGGCAGAAAATGGTGAAACATGATGGCTGATGATGCTGGTATATGTTGTTGTTTCCCAACTTGGCATTACAACTATCCTGGCTGCTCAAATGATGGATGGTGGTGCATGATGGCATGGCGTGTCATTGATAGTGGTTTGTATGTTTTGATAGCCAGTACGACAATAGGGCTATAACCAACAGCACCAAGTTGTATGATATATTTTGAGGATGATATAGCTGTTTTTGCATTGCTACTTGATAAAGCAACAGCGACGGTGAGTAGCCAGCCATCAACCATTCGGCAATGACTCGTGCGCCATCTTATCATCAAGCAGTCTGTTTTCCCATCCATCAACCATCCATCATCAACTGCACAAGGATGGCATTTCGCTGTTTGACTACGGTTAAACCATGGTTAAAATGATCAGCTGTGGTTCACTGTGCTTCATACTGTTCGATTCGCAATTGATCCCAGCGAATTCTGGATCCGTAAGGCTGTGGGTCAAAACCCCGTACCCCTGGTTCCCATCATTAACCATTGTTTTCCCTATAGTTTGTCGGTTCTTATCCCCCACTATATATTGGTTGGTTAATATTGACCCAAAACCATATATAGCTGGCATATCCACAACTATTGTTGGTTAGTATCCCCTACTAATAACCAGTATATCTCCATATAGCTGGTATATCCCCTATGATTAACCAACCACATCAACCATATTGGTGGTTAGTATCCCAATATTGGTTGGTTACCATTGACCCATAGCAATATATATAGTTGGTATATATCCCCTATAGTTGCTAGTTATCATCCCCTACTATTAATTGGTTAGTCATTGGTTGGTTGCTTAATATTGACCCATAGCCATATATAGCTGATATATCCACTACTATTGTTGCTTATTATCCCCTACTGTTAACCATGAACCAGCTAGTTAGCCATTGGTTTGTTGGTTAAGATTGAGCCATAGCCATCGGCGCCCAGGCTTTCGTTGGCGCCGCCCTGAGATATCCCAACTCCTCATCGGTATCGCCCTGGCGCCCGGAAGGCCAGCCCGGGTGATCTGCCATCTAAGGAACGCGGGGGATATACAAATACAAGGTGGGCCCCCAACCACTTATCAGTTGGGTTCCTTCAACTGGCAGTTGACCCTGGTTAGACTAGTTATAAACCAACTCACAAGTGGTTGGGGGCCCACCTTGTATGTATATATACATTCACACATCTTTGCATCCTTTTTCGAACCTTTGAAATCACGAACATTCCAAAGTGTAGATAGCTTTGATATAAGTACCAAAATAAATGTCCAATATACATACCAGTATCCATATCTGGAAACATCCGCCGTCAACGAAGCAAACGGAGAAGGCAGCCACTCCCCTTGGTTTCAGAAAAGGTTTTTTTCCTCGGGGCTGTAGAACCGTGCAGCCTAGCAAAATTGGAGGAGTTCCAGTGGCCTCTTCAATTACTAGTGGTTGAATCAAGAAACGTGGTCACAAAACGGTTGCAGTAAACACAGGAACATTAATTACTTTGCACACAGGAAATAATCAACAGTGCAGCTATTCATCAGCTATTAATCATCATCGAATATTGTTGGCCCGATAAGTTATCATTGAACCCTTATTTCCGTACCACACATGAGTCCACAGCCCGCAACAAGCGGTGTGCAAGTACCTGCGGGTTATGCCCAAAGGAATCTCCGGCAGTCTATACTGGTGAAGCATATTGACCGCCAAAAGAAAGTAATCGGCGTTTGGAGCACATCGTCTTATTGATGCTTTCCGCTGACGCTTAGAAGGTATAAAAAGGCTTGGAAAATCTTGGAAAACCAGCAAAGCTATGGCAGTCAAAGCAGTGGCCATGTCCATTTTTGGTTCCTTCCTTGGGAAATTCACCTTTTCGGCGTCAACTCACATGACCAGACCACCCAGGCCCAGCTCCACCAGGGATAGCGCTACCTGTTCCAACGGGCTCCCAGTGGCAGCTCCACTGCCTCCACTTTGAGCTCGCTCTGATTCAGCTGGCGCTTGATCTCAGCCTTGGGCGCTAAGCAAAGACATGGTGGGAACGCTGGCAAGGAAACAAGTAAGGAAGAATCACAAATGATCACTAATTAACTAATTAATATCAATTTTCACATAGTTTAAACACCATAAACAACTAATTGATAAATCAACCCACGAATCAATGAGTTTAAACAAGTAAATAAAAACAAGATAGATTACTTTACTTCGAGTGATCCTCATCATCACACAACCGCCTGAAAAAAAATCTAGCGTATGTACTGACATATTCTAACAATCTTTCCGGCTTTGGCAGACATACTGACTCATACTGGCGTTCTTTTTGAAATATCTTCTGACATTCTTACGGGATCTTACGGGCATTCTATCTGGCACATCTTCTGGCGTTCGGGGCCGGCCGATCTGAAGCTCGCAGTTTGAGTCTGGAAAAAGCCCGCTCCGGTGGTGGTTCTTGTTGCTGTTGCTGTTGTTGTTGATGATGTTGTTGATGTCGTTTTCGTTGTCTTCGTCGTTGTCGTCGTCGTTGTTGACGTCGTCGTCGTCGTCGTCGTCGTCGTCGTCGTCGTCGTGGTTGTTGTTGTTGTCACCATCCGTCCTTCTAAATTCCCGATCCCAATGCATCGCCAGGAAACAAAGCGTCTGAGGCAGAACTCCCGATCCTCCTCGCGGCTGAAGACCACCACAGCTTCGCCACAACTCACCAAACCATCCAAGACCTCGAGGACGCAAAGGTGGATGTGCTTAATGATGAACTACTGACGATGAATGATGCGACTCATAGTGGATTTGATCATGAATTCATCGTTGATAACAACATATCAGAATTGTTTGTAATGGCCGAGCCCAACTACTATTCACAATAAGATTGCAGTTTATCATAGGTACTCATTGCCGAAAAATCATCCGTTCATCTATTCACCTTACAGTGCATGGTCGTTGTCCAAATCTCGGTGAATCTCAAGTCATTGGGGTACCTCCAAATCATCCATTACCCATTTTTAGTACTAAACCAACCACAGCTTTGCGGTCGTCACTGGCGTCGAAACCACCAGTCGTCAGAGCCCACGCAGGCGCCACGGGTTGGTCGCCACGTGGCACCGCTCAGCCCGCGACATAGCCATCCTGGCTGTCCCCGAAGGAGTCCCGCAGGTCGCTGAGCTCCGCGGGGTAGACGCCCAGATGGGCATCCGCCTGGATCCGGGCAACGCCACAACGTGGTGGAAGCGAGGCCAACCGCGCCTTTTAGGGTAATTGTGAGTTCCCAGGTAATTATCATTACTGTTGGTTTCTGATTAGTATCTACCTGTTGGTTTCATGCCTATTTTCATTGCTTTAGGGGGGGTTACACTAATCAGAAACCAACATTCATGGCAATCAATGGTATCTAGTAATTGATTGATTATTCTTATTGATGGATATTAGGTTCTAACCAACAATAGGTTAAAAATCAATAGATGGTTGACCAACAATAACTAACAATAGGTGATAACTAACAATGGTTAATTGTGAGCTGTAATAATAATGTGAATGGATTGACCAACGATGTGACAATCAATAACTTGTTGATGATTGACCCACCAGGTCATTGGTAGGCGGACCTGGAAACCCACCATGGATAGATTGAACGACCAATCAACTGGCGGATCTCGAAACTGCACCAGGTCATTGGTCCCTTTGGACCCTGGAGTCCGCGCCGGCGGCGCTTCAATGCAGCGACGCGGCAACCGAACCGCGAACCGCGGC
This sequence comes from Symbiodinium kawagutii, assembly GCA_009767595.1. NCBI lineage: Eukaryota > Dinophyceae > Suessiales > Symbiodiniaceae > Symbiodinium > Symbiodinium kawagutii. Next base: position 114,693 of record VSDK01019902.1, on the reverse strand, counting down.
GCCGCCCCGCCTGTTCCACGGCGCGCGCGATGCGATCCTCGATGAAGTCCAGCTCTTCGCCCAACTCGTAAGCGATGGAGACCTTGGAAGGAAGCGAGGAGACAACAGCGGTGAACCGGAGGTTAAAAGCCAAAAGATAGGGTTGTAACCAACAATAATAGGGGAAAACTAACAATAGAATAGGGTTGTAAGTAACAATAACTAAAAGCCAATAGATAGGGTTATCAACCAACAATAACTAACAGCAGGTTATATAGTTAACCAACAAATACCAACAATATAATAGGGTTATAACTAACGATAATAGGGTTGTTAACCAACAATAGAATAGGGTTATAACTAACAATAACTCACAATGGGTTAACTAACAATATAGCTAACCAATGAATATGGTTAACCAATAATTGTTAACAATCATTAGGTTATACCTAACAACAATAGGCTTATAACGAACAATGATAACAGGGTTATAGCAATAATAGATAGTTAACCAGTAATAACTAACAATGGGTTATAACTAAGAATGACTAACAATAGGGCAACCAATGGTTACAACCATAGGTGTAACCAACAAAAGCCAATAGATAGGCTAACCAACAATATAATAGGGTTATAACTAGCAATGATAACAGGGTTATAGCAACAAAACAACAGCCAATAGAATAATGATAGGGTGATAACTAACAATAATGTAACCCTAACCAACAATAATAGGGTTACAACTAACAATCATGTTGGGTTATGATGGCTAGAACCAATAGCATGACAGGGTGGCTTATACATCAATGATAGGGTGATGATCAATAGCTAATAGATGCTAACAGACTGTTAACTAACAATAATTTGGGTTACAATGAATCAAATAATAATAGGATGTTAACAAACATTGTTATTTTGCATTGTAACTAGCTAATGAGGTAACCCAATTTTCATCAATTTGAAACAATATTGGTTGGTAACTCTTGGTAAAGATTGATGATTTCCACTGATGGTCACAAACGCATAGTCAATAATTATCAGTAGTCTATCCAGTTACTGTTGGTACTTGACCAATGAGTTCATTTGAGCGTTCTAACCAGTACGGGCACTGGTTGACCATGTATGATATGGTACAACAGTATGTTCTTATCTGTATTGTTTATTGTTGATATACTTTACGGTCTCAGCAATGGTAGCAAAGGGTTGATTGCAATTGGAACCATGGCAAACTATCGTTCCAGTAGTTACGACAAAAACACATAGTATGGCAACAACACATGTTAGTATACAATGAATGGATACTACGAGTACTAGTTTGTATACTAGTTGTATACACACATATATAGTAGTGTTGGAGCAAACTAGTTCTATAGCATGGCAACAGTCGTAGGGATCACGAGCCGAGACACGGCCTGGCAGTGACCTCCAGCTGTGACTCTTCACAGTGCTAGGCAAGTGACGAGAACCAATGCTCAAGCTATAGAGAACCCCAAAAAGCATCCAACATTGACTATTTTTTTTGATTATCTATCATAATACACCATCCATTTTTCGGGCTCCAGAATCTTAAGAAACCACCATATGGATGCAGCAAAAACATTAATTGTGCAAAAAAACACCGTGATGCCAAACATAACAACACGAACGCCTATACTGTAGCCAACACCGACATTATATGGGGGTTTCTCAAAAAGAAGGATCCCAAAAATGGATGGCTTACTACTATCAATGGTTTACAACGGATATCATAGGAAGACGGCCATCGTAGAATCCATCGCCCCCACGGCTGTGCTCCCGACTCCCTCGATCTCGAAGCCCAGGATGGACTCAAAGAAGGCCTTGACCTGCGGAGCGCTTGGAGGTCTGGCGGACCCTCCGTGCTCCCCAGGGGCCTGGTGGTTTCCCATAGGTTTACTGCTTGGTGGTGCGAACAGCCACCCCGTCATGGAAGATATGCGTAAGTCAACCGACCATTTGTCAATGATCACTACGGAAAATGAAAAATGTTAAAACCATCAACCAGGTGACTATAAATGGTTGGTTTATTACTCTTAATGGTGAATAAACTGGATGATTCAGGGGTACCCTATTTTGAGAAACGCCCAAACGTATACTGCAAGCAATTTCGGCAGTTTAGGCAGGGAAGTTATGCATTTTTACCAATAGAGAATACCCTACCCAACCAATTTATTACCAGTGGATGGTTAAGGGAATGCATTACCCAGGGGAACCAAATCCTGCTCCGCACCTTTGGCAGTATATTTCTACAATACTCCATGCGAATATCCATAAATAGTGGTACCTCCATCCCCAGCTATGGTCATTTTAAGCAACCAGCGAGCTGGGGGTACGCCATGGCTACAAGAAAAGTTGGTTAGCAACCACAGTTGCCCAACAAGGAACCATAAGGATCCAAGCGGACCAACTGATATATCTCCGCCATGGCTGGTTACAGTCACCATTGGCCAAGCTGGTTCCAAGTTGCGCCTCATGAGGGGTCCGAGCAGACCTGAGACGGGCAGAGACGACTGGGAGGTGGCCACTGGTTCATGGTCACCCGAGTCATAGCCTAGCTATGCTATAAGCATAGTTCCTGGCTATAGCAATAGCGAACCAATGCAAAGCACACAGCCTAGGTGATACGATAACATACTATAACCATAGTTAGTAGTTAGTTGTACTGTAGCCAAAATACTCTGATGACACATATGACAGTTTGCCAGGTATACAGCCTTGTAGATGTACTCATGGTATCTCACAGTGATGAAGTAGCACACCCCAGCACCAACGTGAGAATGACCCGCTCATGCCACATGGTGTCTTCAGCCCATTGACGCGCTCACCCAACACTTGTGGAATCCTTGACATGGAATCCCCAGCATATCATGAGACTTCACCTGTCCGAGTGCGAGATCGGTTGATTGAAACTATCGTTTCTGGGTCGTTTGGCAGGCACTCCATTGGGCTGGAAACATCCATGGGCTGGATCTGGCTGACGGGATCACTGAGGTGTGACAACCGGCTAATCTGAATGGCATCAGTCCACTGGGCCTGCCAAGGGACCAACCACCCATGCCCATGGAGTACTTCGGCGCAAGTGATTGTTAGTGCCATGTGGGACGACCAGACCGACTGCGTCTGGGTAGCAGCAATCACAACAGAAACAACAAACTACAACAATTGCAGCATTGGTCAGTGTTTTCCAAGAGCAGGTATAGGAGCGAATAGCTGCCGGAGAACTGTAGTAGGGATCGAACATATAAACACCAAGCTGGCGTGCTACCAGTAGTGCTGGAAAATACGCAAATTCCAGAAACAGTGGTAAGGAGTTGATTAACCATAACTGTACGCCACACTGGTGAACTTGACAATGAACCATTACATGTGATACTCAGGAACCTGACTGTAGCGCGCTGCTCGGGTATGCAAATGAACTTGGTGCACTTGGCAATATCCAACCATCATTGCTGAAACAGCAGTGGAAGCAAAACTGACCAAGGAATAATCCATGCTGATGCTAGTTTTCTAGTCACGCACCCAACCTCAACAGGGCACCCAACTACACTTCATCTGGCAGAAACTGCCACATTGCTATGGGGACCACGATTGTAGTGGCCTGGTTAGCCGTCACCCTTCGCTGGTGAACCAGCTTGGGCGTCCAGGCTTCGGAAAGCCCTCAGCCAGCAAGGCATAGTCGGTGAGGTGAGGCACCTGGGGCAATGAAGATCTTCGCAGAAGCGAATTTCAATGAACAAAAGGAGCGGACAGGGGCACTGAGTTGCTAAGTCAAACCATACGGGAGCAATCACAGCCATGCTGGGAACAACATGATGATGTTGTACCTTCCCTGATAGACCTTCATGATTGGGCACAGGATATCACACCTTTACACATATGATGACCATGAAATCCATCAGGAAAGGTCGTTGTTGTTGACTTCTTTTGTACCATCTTTGCCATCCCATCAAACCACTATCCGTCGGACGCACCATCCAATTACATATCATCTATTGCCGTGCTTGTTGTGGCAATCTACAATCATTTTTTTGCATCACAACAACCACGGTAAAAGCCATGGTAAGTTTAGAGTAGCAGCCGTACAAGTGACAATGGAATACCTATCACATCACTAGTGACTCATCCCACACCATTGGCAGTATACACCGTTGGCACAGGCCCGCAATGGTACAAATTCGTAGGAATAAGCACAATCATACAACAAACCAAAACTCGTCTTGGTACTTTTCAATCATGATTGGCACTCAACTCATATGATTTCCAACCATTCAACAGAATAGCTAGTATGAATAGTGACATCTCATACTTCTCCCATTGTAAATTTCAGTGGATTCATACCCATGATCAATGATCTTTGGGGCCTCTAGTGAGTACCGTCACTCCCCATAGTGCCCCAGTACTCATTCCTTGGTATCAACCACTTCGTCACCCGTTGCAGTTACCGCTACCGGATTCACAGTTCACCGGCTGAATGATGGCTATGAAACCAACCAGCTGATGGACAGGAAATCCAAGATGCACACTATGGTGGTGAAATGCCCAGTCAAAATTCAACACAGGGAACCCCAAAAATGGTGGGTTTGTTTCTACGTACGAATGGTTAATCTTGGATGACTTGGGGGGCTCCCATATTTTGAGAAACACCCAAATCATGGTTGGATTAAACCACCTGTTCCTAAATATGGTTGGTGTTTTCTAGCGTCCGCGATGAACCACCATGATTAATCGCTATTCTATAAATCCATTTTCTATTAATCCATTATCATTATCCATTTGTTTAACATTAATCGATTCATCGCCATTAACCAGCACCTCCATTAACCATTTGTTTAACATTCATCACCATTAGCCACAGGCGCACGCACTTTGCATCTCCCATCATGTGCGGAGCACCGGGCAGGCGGCTGACACGCCTCTTCGTACTCTGCGCGTGCGGCTCGGCCCTGCGTAAAGAGCCATCGCACGGTGGCCACGAAGCAAAAAACCTAGGCAGTGGAGCCGGTATGGTAGGGCAACTCGGTTGTCAATCCTAAAGTTGTGATCAATTTTTTCCCTCGCACACGCAAATTCAGTCACTTGCGAGTTCCGAAACATTCTATGAAAGACATGACGTACTGAAAGAACATGAACATACAAAATATTTTGGCACCCACAGGGCAGGTAGCCAGCTCGGACAACTCCATGAACTGGCCTAGCACCTGTCCTGGCCAGGTCAGTAGCCCTATATTTGAACTATCGCCACCATTCATCCTTGTGTAGATAGAATATTGCGACAGCCTACAGCCATGGAAAAAAACACCTCCCCCGTGACCCTAGTTAGAAAATAATCAGAACCTCTGAAAATGGGGTGCCCACGGATTTTAATATTGACCAGTCCACTTTTGTGTAGAAAACGGCAATCCTGGAGTAGATTTTAAAGACAGAAAGGGGACCCTGACCCACATATTCAATGGCGTTCCGAATTCATATTCTTAGATTCTTTCAATCTTAAAGCACTACAAATCAAGATTCGATCTACTGCAGCATGCTTATAAGATGCATGTATGCATGCATATATATATATACATTTTATTAAATAAATGCAGACATATAGACACATACACATACATATATCATGTACCTGCACTTGCACATGATACTGTCATAGTACGTCTGCAGTCTGCATGCTTTGCGTAGAAATATGTACGTGTACGCACATGCATACCTATATACAGATACATGTACACATAGTGATCAACTTCAGTCCTAAGGTGGAAATACTGCAGTTTTTGTCACCAACTTTGTGTCTTCCTTGCTACTCCACCGGCGCGGGGTTGCTTGTAATGCTGATTGGGATGCTGTAGCGCGTTTCCTGTCATTCTTCTATCCAATTCTCCGGGTCGACAGCCGAAACCAGGACACAAAGAGGGCCACTGCGTGTAGCTCTTTGGCCAAACCTGAGATGCCGCAGCGATGGACTTAACTTACCCTCTCGTACATGAGCTGGCTGAAAAATCATCCAGTTAGACGTTGGTTTTCTGGAATTTGAATTCCCCTACATATGAAAAATGCGGTGATTTTCAAAATGTGCTGATTAATCTACCAACGGCTTATCGACGTAAACTCGCACATGAACCATAAAGTTATCAATGATCCAATGGATGAAAGGGTCTCAGGCTTTTATGGATTGCCAACATTCATCATCAGACCCTTCAACTCTTGCACATGCAGTGACCGCAGAAATTACAGCATTTCAGCATTGACAAGGTTCACACATACCAACATTTCACTGGGTTGGACAAATGCTGGCTTGACCCATCCCACAGTTGGCAAATACTGAAGTTGTGTGAACCGTCACCTGGCCACCTTTCTCTGCTCCAAGAATTTGGAACTTGCACAGAAACTACTCAGAGCTGCTCTGCTCTGCTCACAAGTAGATCATCATCTAAGAGAGCACCTTCCACTGAAGCTGCTCTGCTCCAAGATGCTGTGCAAAGAGAAACCTGCGATGGTGCTCCCATCACATCTTACATCATCTTGCCATCTCCATTCATCAAATGTGCTATACCTAGCCATTGGCCACCATTGATTTGCTCCCGTCCCAATCTGCACGGGAGCTGTGGCACACCACCCTGAACCTGTGGGTTGCTGGAAGGTTGGGGATGCCATTTTCATGGGTGTCAATCCTTTCGTCAGGCCCTCCCCCCATTTGCATCCGGTCATAGGCTATGGGTCGCTGCACCCCTGGTGGACATCCCATGCATGGTCACTCATGGTCTAACTGTTGGGATGTTCAGCTGGTTGGTATCGACCCAGCTTGCCACATAGACAGATTCCCAATTCTTAGGGCTTCCAAAGGGTCAATCTTTGGGAAGGGACTATGGAAACAGCAGCCTTGCACTGACATTCAAATGCCTCACTCTCAACGGAGCTTTGGGCCTCCGAACCCAGCTTTTGCTGCGGAATCAAGGCAGGTAGAAACGCACTTTCTTCGGTGAGATGTGGCAGCAGCAAGCCTGATGCAGGCGGTAAGCGACGCTGCGACCTTGCGAGGGATCCTTCATTTTGTGGGACCGAAACCTCTTGAGGCACTACAGGTTCTTGAACTGTTGAAAGATTTTACCAAGAGGTGATGGTTCAGACCAGGCTATATGTATAATGATGTACATATAAAACATATACCGTAAATACAGGTACATGACCAGGCATCGATAAATTTGCTAAGGACAAAACTGCATTTGTCATCAACCATGTATATCAATCAGCAATGTAAACCATCAATGTAAGCTGTCACGTGGCAAGTAGATTGTTCGTCCACTGGCGTCCACCTTTTGAATCATTTCAATATTGAATTTTTGGGGCATTGGGGGCTATGTATGATGTTCAGGGTTTCATTTGATCGTCCCACGCCCGGTACTAAAATTCATTCACAACATATTCTGCAATGACCCGCTATAATATTTGCTTTATCTTGCTTTTCGAAGCTGGCTGGCAGTGGCTGATGTGACCATTGTTATAGCCACTACGAATCGTTCTCGAACACTTGCAATGAACCATTGCTGACTATAGTTGGCTCATATACTTTGATCATATTCCTTGTCAATCAGCACTACAGTGACCAACCTCTACGATCGTCCAACCATGATCAACCATGAATCAATGGCAACCTTCACATGGTCTCATCTTGTATGACTGCTCGCACTTAGGCAGCGTACCGAGGGCTGACAGCAGAATAAGGAAGAAACCTCAGCATCGGGTCCCAACTCAAAAGGGACCAAGGGCATAGGGTACAGATACAGGCCGATGTTTGCCCGACAGAAAGATGAATATAAACACCCAAAGGAGGGATCTAATCAAGACTTGGGATCAAACCAACAAGCAAAACATGATATAACCAACATTGTATTACTCAAGACGACATGGATGTGTCCACAAAGGGTCTACAGGATCTCCATCTAGTTGGGATTTTCCCATGTCATCACGGCTTCAGCTGGTACTCCCAGGACAAGCCGATGTGTGGTACCACACTGAGACAAGTGTCGAGGGGGAAACCAAGCAGGATAATAAGGCACAAGTGCAGTGGCACCGGCCTTTTTGAATCTACCAGTGGCATTGCAGTCTGAAAGAAGCATGAAGGCAGAATATATGAAAAGGGCTACAAAGCCTACAGCCAGGTGAACGTCCAAAATGATGCACCACTTCCTGGATGGTCATCCGAACCGATTCACAGGTGCTGCCTGTGTAGATTCTGTGGGTCACTGACAGCTTGACCCCTACCCACAGAATGCCTGAAGCAAACAACTGCCTGCAGCGACCTTTGTGCAGCCTTCAAGTGTTGAAATACCCGTGACCCGTACCTACAATACGCACTGATTAAGGTCCATGCACCATCAGACCATCAGAGGCTGCTAATCCAGTAGGTGCTCCTGAACCAGCTTCATCCCACTTGCATTTTGTATGATATCGCTTTGTATCTAAGCCCAACACTTCAAGCGATCAAACATGGTTGAATCAAACACTATTTCAAATATGTGTACAATCATATAGAACTTTAGATGAGAAGTTTCCCAAGCACTTGCCCCCTCCATAAATGGCAGATACCCTGAGTAGCGCAACAAATTGATAGACATTCCCAGAATTGATCACGGGGCTGGACATGAATAGACCTCAGGTCTCCGTGACCAGAAATGGGATGCCAACGAGACCAGGAACACGGCTGATCATTCTTGGAAGCTGATTTACGTCTCAACTTCCCGAGGCTTCCTTGGGTTGATTCTTGTTGGCCAACCATTCAATGTAACATTCATATCTTGAGGCAAAATGTCTGCTCCAGGGATATAATCACTATAGCTTGAGGCTTCAAGATTAGCAAGCCCGGACACCACAAGCAGAGCAACATGCTGCCTCACAACCAAAGGCCTCCATCGGAAGTCATCATTCTTCAACATCATCATTCGAACTCTGGTAAACTGGCCTGAAAATGGAAAAGCCATGAAAACCCAGCATTTATAGATATCAAAAATGGCCATTTCCTTCAGGTTAGTTTCCAAATGGCAACAATGCATCAATTATCATCTATTGACCATGTATAAAGCATATATTGAGCATCATTATCCAATATTATCCGTTACCATCCATCTTTAAGCGTTACCTTCAGCACCCACGGGCTTCATTTCCATGGCAAAGCTGGGCCAACCGGACCAAGCAGCACCTGCCACAGCAGCGAGAGAGCTTAATAGGGAGACAAGGACGCTACAACAATGCTTAGCGCTGGTTAGTAGTGGTATTATGATGGGATGAAATGCATCAAGACACTAAACTACATAAAATGACAGTAACTATCCGTCCGTCCGTCCGTCCCTCCGTCCGTCCGTCCATCCATCTTTGAGCCATCGAACAACTATCCAAGACAACTTGCCAAGAGTATACCCCATGTGAACACCTTTTCCCGGAAAGACGTTGCACCACAAGTAATGGCAACAGATTTTGACCGTTGGCCTTTCCTCTAGCAAACTCTAGGTCACAAATCTTGCTTTATGAATAATGTCCCTGCTTTTACGAGTTGCCAGGTGAGTGTGGATCATCATATGAAGTCCTCTTCAACGAAACTAGACAATGTCAAGCCCTAACTTGTGCAAAGCAGTATTTTAGAAGACTACAATTTTGATCAATTTGCCTGTGGGTCAAAGTCCCGTAGCCCTGGTTCCCCTATCATTAACCATTGTTTTCCCTAATAGTTGGCTGGGTAATAACCACCATTATTGGTTGGTTAATTTTGACCCATAGCCATTTTGATTTCCGCATGAAAATCAAAGCAGAATCGGATTCCGTGGCTTCAGTCCCGAGTGCAACAACTACAACAAGTCGATCATCTATAGCCACTTGGGTGACCTATAGATCATCACTGGATTCATCAAGAGTGGCTTTAACCTACACCTGGTGGTTTCTCAAAATGGGGGTACCCCCAAAATGGTTGGTTTATCACTACAAACGGCTTATAGAGGATGATTTAGGGGTACCCCTACTGTGAGAAACATCCACATTGCTATCCTACGGCCTATCCTAGGCACGTCATGACTCCAGCGCCGCTTGCCACAAGCGTTGTGCAGGCTGCCTGAAAGGCCACATGTCTGAAGTAGAGCGCCAAACCGAGGCCCGAAATGTTCTCCCTGGCGCCAGGGCCGACCGGGGGCCGTCAAGTTATAGGCTGGTTTCTACAGCTACCACCGACCAGAACATACCATAGCTACCGCTAAAACGAAGGTCGTTGACCAGATATGTTGGTAGGTTAACCTAGTTATGTTCCTAAACTGCTATTAGACAATCTAGTTACACAATGTTCCATAGCCGTGTTGTGTTTCCACAATCATAGTTCACCCCATTGAAAATGAAGATTTATGAAGGCTGATGGGTGATTGAGGCTTCCCTGGCTTGCCAGTGGTTGGACTACACGTGATGACAGCATGTAGCAGCCAGACCTATATCATTTTTTGAATCAGTGAAATGTACAATTCATATTAGCAATGGCTCTAATAAAAGGGAATGCCAAAGCAGCGTCACCACCACTGCCAAGATTACCATCATCACTACCACTTTGTCTATCAATCACTCTCACTATCGCTGTCACTCTCATCCCAGCGGCATCGCGGCAAATCCACCTGTTCCACCAAGTCATTCCGCCAGAAAATCAAGAGAAGAACCCTGGGGCCTCTGCACATTGGTGCTGAAGGAGAAGAACCTGAGACCGAGCGGCTCCCGCGATCCATACTCCAACCAGGGCCAGGTGGGGAATCTTTGAGGAATGCGATGAGATCTGCTGATCCTCCATTTTTCAATGTCTAAATTGGTACTTGGCAGCCTTTCTGACTTTCTGAAAAGACCACGAAAGACATGCCAAGGGATCACTCACCGGGTGTCACCGTCTTGAAAGTGATCAAATCCGCAGCACTCAGCGATGCATTCAAAGTGATTGATGGCTCTGCATGGTCTGATGGTGGCTAGTAAATGGCTCATCGAAGATAGATGATACTGGCCCAACGCCTCAGAATAAACTATGATCTTCAGTGATTGCAAAACCATATATCCAGCACTGAACGGCTGCCCTGGGTTAAACTAACATAGGTGTGAAACGTACCCATTTTGAAAGGTCTTTCCTATGAACCATGATCCATAGCGGTTCTTCACATCTATGTTCCTTAAACCCAGCACAAGTTCTGGATGTTATCAACCAGGGACAACTCAAATGGGTTTGTCCATAAATGGTGGTATCCGTGAAGTACTGACCATCCAATCATGGCCATTAATAGGAAAAACCTCCAGTTTTGGGGGTCGGGGTAGACCATTACTGGATAACTCCAAACGAAGGTTGCGCTCAATACTGGATCATCACCTGCTGGCTTCCCGAATCTGAGTGAGCAACGTGTTGCCAGGTACCTGAAAATGGCAGGCTGCAGGGTCATGAGTGGAACGGCCGCAACCGCCACAACCACCGCGGCTGTTTGTTGTTGCTTGCTGGTGGTTGGTTGACATTGATTCATTGGTCGAGTATCTTTTGTCTCAAGAAAGGTATTCGGTGCAGAATGGTGCAGAGTTCTTTGTATATATGACTTTCAGGAGTGAATGTGTGACCCAAATCCGTCCGTACTATTTTCCTCGACTAAGCAAGTCTTTTCACAACCGGTACTTTCCCCCTCTGGTATGTGTCGGAGAGCGGCTGCGGAGAAGGAATGTTGCACTATATCGTGTGTTGAACATGCCGTCACGGACGACATTTTTGGAACACATTACTGTCCAACTCTCTCGTTTGGCATCCTTTTGCGCGTTTTATCGTTTTCAAATGGATGATTGGTAGCCGCTTCAATTATCAAATCGGCATAATAAGCTCGACAGCCAGAACATCTTTTGGATTCTCCGATAGAGTCTACCTTTCAACATTTGTTGGTTGTCACACTCTATAACCACTAGCTTTGCAAATCTGTATCGCAAGCTCCGTGAGCTCTTGGTTGTAGACATCATTGTCGATAAACCGGTATCACAGCAGTTCACCAACACTTTGTTTACAATATGAGGCCAGTGTTTCTCACAATAAGGAAACCAAAAAATGGTTGGTTTATTACTTTGGGGGTAGCCCCGTTTTAAGAAGCCCTCATGTTTGGTATTCCATGACATTTTCAGTGGTGAAGTATAGGTTTGAAGTACCGACCAACCCATCAGGCACACCAGTGAAACCAGCCAGCCACCAATCAACATGAAACAACCAAGATTGGTCGACCAAAAACAACCAACAATGAACCATGGTGGAGCTGATGATGGTTATATTTCATTGATGGTTGAGCATGGTTCCTTCTAGACGATTACTGGCTGTCAATGATTTTGGGAGCATCCCAATGGTCCTTTGCGACACACACGAACCAACCATAACCAACCAACATGAAGCAGCATCAGCCAACCTGACCCAAGCTTCACCAACCTTAACCCACTCTCTCAACCAACCACCCACTTCACCAACCTTAACCTTAACCCAACCTTCACCAACCTTCACTAAGCCCAACCAACCACCCACCCAACCACCCACCCACCCAACCACCCACCCGACCCACCCATCGTCCCATCAGCGCACGTGGTAGTTCCGTACCTTCGCCCGTCGTCGATGAGCCAAGCAGTGCTCCAAGGCACCTGTGCCACGGCAACGTCAGAGGGTGACAAAATGGTGGTTGCAGGGCCGCCAAATGGTGGGTAGTTTTTAGGGGTTAACTGGGGTTAAGATAGGGGGGGTTACAGTATATAACTAGGTTTAAACAAGGGTTGATTGGCGGTGAATTGGGTGCTTTGGGTGGTTAAAATTCATTTTTCGGAGTAATGATGGTTTGTAGTGTTTATACGTGATTATCAATAGTGATTAGTTAGTAGTGCTAGGAATGGTCGGTCAATTGTGGGTTGGTGATTTACCCATTCTGTTTGGATGACGGTAAATAGTGATTGGTGAAAATGGTTGATAGTGGGGAATCAAAGCTGACAAGTGCTAATCATTTTTCAAAGTCAACAGGCTTAATGGATGTTTCTCAAAATAGGGGTACTCCCAAATCATCTCATCTTTTAAAGCATTTGTAGCAATAAATCAACCATAACTTGGAGTCCCCTATCTTGAGAAATCAGCTAATGACAAATAACAGCCAACAGTATGAGTATCAGAGATCCAAAACTTGTAAATCACCTTGCTGGTCACGGGCAGCCTCTTGATGGCAAGCATCTTTCCGAAATGCTTGATTGGTCAAGAGGGGTGAGACTGAACCCTCTTCATGACCAAATAGTGTAGTCTCATAATCAATCAATGCTTGATCATGATTGCTATGGTAACTTATCTACTATTTGTTAAGTATATGTTATAACCCTGCATCATCATCATCATCATCATCATCATCATCATCATCATCATCATCATCATCACCACCATCACCATACATTCATCATGACCATACATTCGTCATCACCCTACATTCACAATCACCATACATTCGTCATCACCCTACATCATTATCATACATCATTACCCTACAGCCATCAACCACTATCTTCAACAATCACCCATCATCATTATCATACTGATGTAGCTCCCATCAGCATCACCATCCACCAACGGTCGTCACCCGGCGTTGTCCAGCCTGGGCTCTTGGCGGATCCCAAGCTGAGGCACAGAAACCTGGCAGCGTCCCCGGTGGTGACCCGCGATGATGGCGTAGGGCCCGTATGGGTGGGGAATGGTGACCATCAACCGTCGTTGTATCGTGGTCACTGCTGGTTGGTGGTGAAAATGGTGGTTAGTCACAAACTAGCCCAAAGGGCAGACTTGTATCTTGATGAGTCTTGAGATCAACAGGAATTTGGTGGATCATCATTTTGTTTTGGTCGTACTACCTGGCTATGTTTAAGACTCCAGCTATTTCCAGGGGTCTTGGACACGCTTTGAGGCTCATTTCTGCTAGTTGATAGTCTGTCAAGTGGTTCCGACCATCCCCAAGAGTAGTCCTTTAAGCCAATCATCTCAAATATGGAAGATAGCAAGATGTGTTTGAAACCTGGCCACATATTTATAGATTTTCCCGGACAGGAATCACATATACATTGGTAACGTGATGACAGCACATCACCATCCCAAGCCGATCCCGGTCGCCGCCTCATAATGATGAGCAAAGCTGACAGCACCGTGAAGAGCACGAATGACAGGTAGACAAAGACTCAGTGATAAAGAACCGGGTCATAGCTGGTAAGCAAACTGGTCGGTCAAAAGACATGGATATCTACAGAACTTCGGTATACGGGAGGATTATCAACTGTACTAGTGGTCTCCAAACAGGGAGCTTCACCACGAATGAACAGTCTTGGCTGTTTTCAGGATACTGGGATGCCCATCGGTGGTATATATCACGTCTTCCTGGGAAACCTTCCTGTCAAAGGAGGATAATGCAACCCCCCCCGATCAATCGTGTTGGGGACAATGCTGAAGCCACTAGTAGCTTCAAGAACACTCCGTGAGTTGTCGCCCAGTTTGACCCACTGGCCAGTACCGCTCAAAGCAACGAAGATATGGCTGAAACGTTCGCAATCATAAAAACACACACAGAGTCCAGTGCATCATATACCATCAATCCAAACTTATCACTTCTGGGTTTGCCCCAACTTCTCACTTGAAAAGCTGGATTTACCCCGGGGTTAACCACCACTTCTGGGCAGAATAGATCCGTCCTGAGTGTCCAGCTGAAAATGGAGAAGCATTGATTCTCACCGGGTCCACCCAGCAAGTCGTGCGGCTCCAACAAGATGCGGGTGGCCGGCAAAATGCACTCCTCACGCGCAGGCGCCCCCAGTTCACCACTGGGGTGGCAGCAGCTGGTCCAACTCGCTGCACCCAATCACATTATTACCATTATTGTTGCAAATAATGCATATAATATATTCACACTATTATCCACTATGTTCAAATGATATTGTTTTATAATCACACTATATTCAATCATGAATCATATATCATCCATTATTAGCCTGCAATCATGTTATCAACTATCACTCTTCGACATAAGCATGAGGGTATTGTGTTTTGTCTCATGGTCAAGAGCTTGTGTGCACGCGCATGAAAACTCGACCGCGTTCACCAAAATGCCGGGACCTGCGGAGATGTTCCAAACTGGGCATTTGGTGGCGTTTGAATTGTTGGCTAAGTCAACCCATGCCCAAACTCGCGAAAAAAACAACAGCAACGACAACGGCATCAACATACAACAAAGGTCTGAAATCACCAACCAAGATGGCTAACCATCATTGACCATTGTTTTCCCTATTATTACTGGTTGTTATCCCCCATTATTGGTTGGTTCATATTGACCCATAGCCATACATTTTCTCAGCTTGGCCCCGTCATGCCCTGTCCCAGCGGTCCTCACAGCCATCCTTGCTACAGGACTGGCAGCCAGCAACGGTGCACGCATGACACACCTGGCTCGCTGTGGGAAGGGAAGGGACCTCCGGTGCGTAGCCATGGGTTTGGATCAGCCATGGAAACATGTGCCCCAACATATGGCTATATGGCCATGGGTCAAGCCATTAACCAGCCATCTAATGGGGGATAATGACCAACAATAATAAGGGAAACAATGGTTAATGACAGGGGAACCAGGGGTAATGTTGGTTTCTGATGATCGTATCTACCTGTTGGTTTCATGCCTATTTTCATTACTTAACCGGGGGGGTTACACTAATCAGAAACCAATATTATAATAAAATGGGGGTCCTGGAGGTCACAATTTTATAGAGGAAATTCCAAGGGGGATCATGGTACTATCACTGGATACCGCTGGCATCTGGTGATCCGGGCCATGGTAGTACCACCTTTGGCATCAAGCGACCCTTCTTTCCATGGACACGACCCTTGGTACTGGTTGCGGACCAGCGTGGTCACCTTTGTATCTTTCCAAGGACATCATGAAGTTTCAACCTCTGCCAGAAAACAATTTGCAAGGACCCTGCAATCCTGGGGCTGTCATGAGAATCTTTGGCATGTACTCGATGCGAGGATTCCAGGATACCGGTACTTGGTCAGGTTTGCTTGATGTGTTCATACCCAGTCACTATCGCCAGCAAGGTTTTCTCAGGCAGCAGCCGCAACTCATAACTTTGAGTCGCTTGGGTAAACTCAGGGTTCGCTTCTCTCAATCCAATGCATGCGTTCATTAGGAAATACACTGCAAGCAGCGTGTTCTGGTGACATTGTACATAAAATCTGCGTGTCAGCACGCTGACGCTAATATGTATCAGGATGTGTCAGTGTACATTGGTGTAAACTGTATACGCATTCTCAAAGGTTTTCTCACATATCAGCTTGCATGCAAACATAAGAACGTCCACACAAACTGCCTCCCCAGAAGGTGTTGTCTACATTATCCAAAATCATGATCCATCAATCCTTTCGAACATGAATAGGGCATGGATAAAATAAACACGCGCCTACATATATATATATATATACACACATATATATATATATGTTCCATGCCGGGAACCGGGAACACATATGATATATGATTGTAACATTGCTTGGCCGATAAAAAGGAACACTACTTTGCCAAGTGCAAAGGAACATTTGGTGGGTTTTTCAAGTCATAGGGGTACCCCCAAATTATCCGCTTTATTAAGCCATTTATAGTAAGAAATCAACCATAGCTTGGGATCCCTGTTTTGAGAAGCCATCATTTGGTTTCCGCGTATTTATTGATCTACTGATGTAGGTACAGACATCTTCTCCCAATCAAAGTAGTGGCAGCCTACACAAGACCCGTTGGCAAAGAAGGTCTTGGCTGATAATGTCTTGGTTCGCAAGAGTCATGGGTGAATCCATTGAATCGTAGTTGCTGAAGTATTCAGAGTATTACCCTCCGGTAAATTCACACAACAATGGAAAATATTTTGTGGGGAAACCCGCTTGGAAACTATGAATCATTGATGAATTTTCCATTACTAGGAATCAGTTTCATCGCTATCGGCTTAATTAGTTCATTGGATTCATAAGTTCACATCAAATTTGGAACTAGTTGAATATTAACTAATAATTCACTGGGTTCATATTAGTTCACTAGTTCACATCAAATATTCATCAACTGATTCAATAACTGATTTCATTACTATTAACTCAATCAATGAATAATTAATTAATACTGAATCAGTTCATTAATCAAACATTCATTAACTGATTCAATAACCGATTCGTTCACCAGTGAGGGTAATCAGTTGCTGAATCGATCCCCTGTATCCCCACCCACCTGGAAATTGTCCGGGTATGTCGTCATAGGACATGCCTCCAAGCGGCGAAAATGACCAACGGCCCTGGGAGCTTTGCTGTAGCAACAAGGATCCAAAATGCTTGAGAATGGTTATATATCAAGGGTTGATGATGGTCAATTATGGTTAAACAAATGCTTAGAATGGTAACCTACTAGGGGATAAACGATGTTCAACCAATGCCTACCAACATCTTGATGATCACACATGCCAGGACAAAAGATTCAACCGCCGAAGAAGAACTTAATTACACTACAACCGTAGCAGGTTCTGAAAAGGATGGCATCCACCTTTGGTGTCCATGAAAATGGACCAAGTGTCCCTAGCTGAATGGAATGTTTCTGCCAACATGCGTGTGTCAAAAACCATCAACGCCATCCAGCATCCACCACAAAATCATGATAAACAACTGAAACTTCTTCGCTAATCACGTGAGTTCAAAGAAAAAAAACAATATCACACATATGATCCAAACCGACACATTGTGTGTTCCTCACAATAGGGGTAACCCCAAATTTAGGGCCACCTCTGTGACTAACCATCACATGTACACAGAAGATTCGAGGCAAGATCAAGGCCTCCCTGGCCTCCCTGGTTTGACGTAACCCAACGAGGCTACCGCACGATGTTCCAACCAGGGCCTGTCCTGCCTCAGTGCAGTTTGTGCCGCTGGATGGCAAATTTCCAATGAAGTACCTGCAGCGCAATCGGCAACGACAAGTCTGCGGCTCGAGCCGGTGAATGAAACAGCTTTTTTTAGATATGTTTTTTTAGATATGTATTGTAGATATGTTTTGTAGATATGTGTTGTAGATAATTATGTGGTGTAGATATGTGTTGTAGATATGTAAAAAAACCATACAAACATACAAAAAACATGAAGTACAATACCCACTCAAAAACACACATCATATTCAGATGATGAAATACATGCCGTATACTTACATGATGTAAACTTGATCTGCTATTCCTTTATTGCGGAACTCAATGCAAGTCTCCCAAACGGACATGGCTCAAGATTTGTGGTCCAGAGCGACCACAAAGACCAGTCAGTCTGCCCACTGTCCCTGATGCATCATTGGCGTGGCTGATTGAAATTTTCAGAATGCTCAGTTGTTGGTGAATATTACCATGTGGTTGGAACGCTTATGGTAGCTCCAAAGCACTCCCGCTTTAAAAGATATGGTTACCCCTGGTTCCTGGCCTCGCTCCCTCCCAACAAGCAGCCAGGATTGGTCAACAACACAGACTCAGCCTGTGACTCAGCCCGCCGATCATTGCCATCTCCAAGTGTTGGTCCTGCCTTTTCTGCCATGTCCCATCCGCTGATTGCTGATGATCATACTTAGAGACCTTTCCGCCAAAATATCCACACCCAAATAAACTCTCAACGCATGAATAAACAAGAATAAACAAGAACTATACCATCACATCCATTGAAAAACACAAAAACGTCATCTATGTCCACTACAAATATCTACAAGTGTGTATTCTTACTTGCTATTCCAGCAACTACTCCAGAGATGCTGCCAACCCCTGGGATGGCGCACGGTGTCTCGTAGAGGTGGTCGCATTGGTTCCGCGTGGCCCAGGCACTCACGTCCACGGAATCCATGGTGACAGCGCGCGTGGGGTTACGGTGCCGTGGGTCGGATGCCGTGGGATGCCATGGGATGCCATGGGTTGACCATGGTTTGATTAAGCCGTTGTCATTGTGGGTAACTTCTGGCAAATATGGTTGATGAACCGTTTCTAGCAGTGGGGTTATGATTGCTGTGGTTGATTAATGATTTTGGCAGAACAGTTTTGTGGCTTATCATAACTTTGAGTTTGCAATTTATCATGGTTTGTTTGCGGTTTCGATTCTGGTTGGTGAGGGTCAAGGATGATTGGTACCTTGCTTTCACGGTTGAAGGATGTTGCGGGCCGATAGTCTTAATTCATGCTTGATGCTTGATGGTATCGTCAATGCAGGCTACTAAAAGGTCCGTTCCTGGTTGAGAATTACAAACAATAGGTTGTATCAATAAAAGGTTGGTCCAACTATCAATCATGACAAGGTGAATACCTGAGTAATGCAAGGATAGTTCCTGATTATGGCACTCATCAGCTTGGACTTGTCGACTTGTGCCACTTCTCTCTATTGGGCGTTCCGATTGACCTCTTTGGATCAACCAGGAGACAGCATAACTGCGGCAGCGTGGAAGACCGGGGGCCATCAGCGGGTGTGGCAAGCTATCACCAGCGCAACGAATGACCCGTCCAAACCGGAAGAATCTGCGCATCCTTTCAGAATTGAGCCATCGTGACGACCTTCCTGTTGTGCATTGGTACTGCCGAGCAAAGATTTTCCGATGAATCCCAGAACCATCTGCAGCCCTCCCCTCAGCATTGATGATCTTTGATACGAGCTGCGCTTGATAATTGTGAATGCTCGTGAATGAGATATGTCAATACTTGCTGATAAGCTTCATAGCCGCAGAGATTGGAGCAAGCATGGCCGGACTAGAGCTTGGGCAGCACGGGG
This sequence comes from Symbiodinium kawagutii, assembly GCA_009767595.1. NCBI lineage: Eukaryota > Dinophyceae > Suessiales > Symbiodiniaceae > Symbiodinium > Symbiodinium kawagutii. Next base: position 94,862 of record VSDK01019902.1, on the reverse strand, counting down.
ACTCCCTTTTTTTAACAGTGGAACAATTTATTCTAACATTGACACTTTTAATTAACATCGGATCCTGCTTTTCTAACAGTGGCAGCCCTCTTTTCTACCATTGGTCCCCGGAGCACTGTTTTTCTAACAGTGGGTCATGGGCACTGTTTTTCTGATGGGGCCATGGGACCATCCCTCCTCCAGTTCCGGCCCCCCAATGTCAAAATAGAGGGGGTTGCGTTGCGCAACGCAACTGTTGGAATAGCATGTTGCACTGTCAAAAAAAAACCTGGGAAGAAAAACACGGTTAAAAAAGAAGTGCTCGGAATGGAGTGTGCAATGTTAGAAAAACAGGGAGCAATGTTAGAAAAACACGATGTTAGAAAAAAAGGTTTCCGCTGTTAAAAAAGGGGCGCTGTTAGAAAAAAACAATGCAATGTTAAATAAAAGTGGGGCCCTTGGGCACCTGATAGATCCCCAGCCTGAATGCCCTCCCAAGGTTCAGTTTTGGTCGGATAAGCGGATAACCAAATATTTTTAGGAGAAAGAGGTATGATCTATCATTAGCGGCAATGCTCAATGCGGTCCAATGTTGCGGGAAGAGATTATTCCACCGAACTCTTTTAGTCATGAGCTGACTTCTGAAACATCACCCACAAACTCTCAGGGCCATGTGGCTGCAAGCCTCTGCGCAGCTCCTAACTTGCTAAATACCACTGGTGACTTTAACAACATAGCGGTCTCTTAAGATATGGAACCCCAAAGTTGTGGAGGTTTATGACAAAACAATGACGTATCAACGGGACTATGCCCCCAAAAATTACTACTGTGCTCAACTGGAAGGTGCCCCAAAAATGACTAATCAACTGGATTATGCCCCAAAAAATGACTAATCAAATGGATTATGCCCCAAAAAATGACTAATCAACTGGATTATGCCTCAAACAATGACTAATCAACTGGATTATGCTCCAAACAATGACTAATCAACTGGATTATGCCTCAAACAATGACTAATCAACTGGATTATGCCCCCCAAAAATGACTAAGCAACTGGATTATGTCCCCAAAAATGACTAATCAACTGGATTATGCCTCAAACAATGACTAATCAACTGGATTATGCCCCCCAAAAATGACTAAGCAACTGGATTATGTCCCCAAAAATGACTAATCAACTGGACTATGCCTCAAACAATGACTAATCAACTGGATTATGCCCCCCAAAAATGACTAAGCAACTGGATTATGTCCCCAAAAATGACGAATCAACTGGATGGTACCCGGGGCTACCTCTATGACTAACCCAGCACAGCAATCACGCGCTCGCCGCCTTTTCTTCTCGCCGCCTCAACTGTTATCCAATCATTGGTGGCATCTCGCTTCAGCCCTGCCAGAGTTACCCCAGGGACCGAGCAAGATGCGGGTCATGCCATGCCAGCACGTGGTAGCTTGGTAAACATAACTCTGAAGTACTTGGTAGCTTGTCTTGGCACCAGCTTATCTTGGTAAATGATTTATACCATCATAGCTCTGTCTTCGACAATCATGTTCGGCGAAGGTTGGCAATTAGAAGGCAGGCCCCAAGCAGTTGCAAGTTGGAAGTGGAAATAACTGCCAGGCAATCTCAGCGATGTTGATAACCTCAATCCTATGGCTGTCATAACCTGAAATGCTGGGGAAGCACCAGGTGGATTACCAGCACCAGGGGATCCGCTCTTCAGAACCTGGACCGCATTGCAGGTTGTATAGGTGGACCGTCCAAGTTAGGACCAAGCTACTCGAGTCAACCTAACTTAACATTTGGTTGGGGCTGGAAGGATACCCCTGGCTCCAAATCGCTCCATCCCAACCATCAGCCAGTACTCCCCAAAAAACTGAGGCCGGAATTGAACACCGTCAAGCATCACCATACTGCAGCGCGGCATGTGCAAAAAAAAGAGTGGCTGTCGAGTGGTCTTGCTATGCAGAAGCATCTCCGTTAAAAATGCTTGCAGCATCGGATCATATGGCAGTGGCCTCCCAATTCTGCTAAACTCTATGAGTTCATTCCCATGATCTCCCTAGTGCAGTATTTCTTGGTAACTTGATGTTGTTGATGAGTCACAACCCCCTGTTTGGAGGATCGTTGGGTGTATATTCATGATGTTCATTCAATATCAAGCTCATCGTTGGTATGATGAATACGGGTGAGTCAGTTCCAACAGGTTGGTGGTTCCAACCCCTCCGAACAATATTAGTCAATTAACCGGGGAAACATGTTAGTGACCACCACCTAGAAAATATACCATGAGAAATCGCACCTTCGACCAAAAGTTGCTGGTCCCAGCCTGACGCTCAGCCTTCCTCTTCTCGTCCACCTTCTTCTGGGCCTATGGGACACCGCTTGCACAGTGTTGGTTGACGATTCTGCTGGATGAGTGGTTCTGAACCTTGGTTCACCGCGGGTAGTAGGCCTATCGGCTATCGTTACATGAATGATGATTCACTGCAGGGTATTGCGGTTGAGAATGGCTACGATAGTGGTTCCAATGCTGTCACAAGTCTAATCCCTTCCCCCGAATCGCTCCGGAAAACCTTCCAAAGTGCCTACTGTCCCTACTAAACCTGGATCCCCTCCCGGTCCTCCTTCTGGGCAGCAATCTGCTCAGCCTTCTCCTGGTTGGCTGGGGCCCCGCGGTCGTGGCTAACATTGGGGTGAACATAGGCAGCTACGACCATGTGAGTCACCACCACTAAGCCTGAACAGCTACCACTGTTTGATGAGAGTCAACCAGATCATGCAGAAATAGTGATTGATGATCCACCAGAATCAACAACCCATACTTGAAGGGAAACCACCCGATACAGAATTGGGAGTGGCTTATTACTTATTATGGTTGATTCATATCAGGCCAATGAACCTAAAACTTTTGCGGTATCTTGACCGTAGCGCTCCAAGTACCTTCTGAGCAGGTTCTTGGACCCAAACAATCACAGTAGCTCCAAGTACAGTTTCACAAGATATTTGGAGCAGTAGTGTGAGTAGAAAAACAGCATTTCTAGCGTCTGCCATTGGGAGGGCGCACCCAATCACCAATAGGGTGGGCAAAAATCATGGTCAGTGGCGATAGTCCGATAGTATGCGATAGTGTTACTGGTAATTGACAGAGGATTACTAACCCAAATGGTCAACCTTTCCTGACCCAAGGGTCAAATGGTCAATCTTTCTCTTAGTGGCAAATCATTGGTCAATGGGTAGCATTGCTAACCCATATGGTGAATCACCAACGGTTTCCCATTCAATCGTTTGCCATTATAGGTCAACTGATGACTAACTGATGGCTAATACACTACATGAATCATGCTGTGAACAGCTGCTCCTGCGATTGGCGGTGGATGGAAGAACCGCTTGCCCGAAGTCCGAAGGTTTGAGGGTCAGTCGCCGAGGCACCTTTGATTGATGATTCGGTGAAGAATGTCTAACAATGGTTCATGGGGGTCAATGACGCTTGATCATGAAGTCATAAATACGTGTTTATTATATTATATAATGATCAGAAACAATCCGTAAAAATGGTTTAGAGACTGGATAAGAGATCATCTGAGCACATATGAGCACATGCAAGGACCTAGCTCTGCTTCGAAAGAATTGAATAAGCCATCGTCACTACCCTATTATTACTAGTAGCCATGCTTTTGAACATGCATGACATGATCAATTGTCATTAAGCATTATTGGCACTCACCTAGAAACAATCATCATAAATCATCATTAACCTCGGCACTCCAGCATTAACACTCAACATTGCCTATCACATCATCAACAATCATCAAAATTAACCACTATCAATCGGCATTTATCATCCATCATCAACGATCATCAATAGTTATTAGCAACCATTTATCAACAATCATTATACATCATCATTAAGATCCACTAGCAATCATTAAGATAAAACAGAATTGTTCATCATCATTAACAATCGTGAATAATGATTAATAACTAGTGAACAATCATCATCAATCATCATCAACCATTGCTCATCATTATCGTGAATAATCTATGGATACTCATCATTCACAACCGACATGAATCGATAACAAGCATCAACGGATGTTCATCAATAGCCATCATCATTATCAATGTTTATCTTCGATAACAACCGTTGACAAATGAATAGTACAATGAATCACAACGGTATTATCACGATAGAAATGGTTACAGTATTGTAATTGGCTAATTTACTAATTCATATCACATATCATTATATATAATTTCTGCCATTATCATTGTTCAAAACCATTTTCATTACTGACTATTGATACTTAATCATTATTGTTTTCCCAGTATCATTGTTGGTTATTACCCTCCTTGTTGGTTAGTTAGTATTGACCCATGGCCACTTCATCATCATCAATCGCGATTCATCCATCATCAATCACCAACCCCAGTCAACCCCAAGCCTCGGCAGTGAGTTTGCTCATGCCACGTTTGGCAAAGGCCTGCCGAAACTTGGCGGCCGGCCGCAATGGTTCCGTGTGAATCGTGTGATAGGAGCGGTTGATGATGGTGAAACGGTCGGTTTGCTGTGTTCAGTACCATTGGGAAGCTTGGCGATCAGATACCAAGCAGATCCGTGATGATATTTCTGCCTTTTTGCTTCTTGCCTTTAACCTTGATATCTGACCACGTCTCTCCTCTCCTTTACCAAAACCGTGGACCATATCTGCAACATTCTCAAACAACCAATCAAGGGCACATGCTACATTTAAGGTACCCTAGGTGAGAGGCAGCCCGGTTTACAAACAGGCCTCCATATGTATGCACCTTATTGCTTGTGTTGGCGAGGCCATGCCTCCATGATTCCTATAGAAAGAGCACATATTCGCGGTGTGATGATGATCCTAGGAATAAAACAAGTATATATAGTGCAAGCAATCCCCTTCCGCCATAAAGTTTAAAGCCTACTATTGACCATAAAATAGCAATTATCAACCCAATTTCATTCACTGGGCAAACCACCAGTTGGCTTAAATAGCCATTCTTACTGTTTATTTTGTTCCAACTATATATCTTGTTAATTGCCATGACAGCCCATCAGCCATAGCCATCCTTTAACCGCAATGAATCGCCATTAACACATGGTTCAATGATGGCTAGTAACAATTCATCGCCATTAACTATCAATCAACCGCTACATGATTGGGTTAATCCATCATCTGGTTGGTGGTTTCACCCACTATGAAAAATGTTTGTCAACCAACCAGTTGTTAATGATTACTAGGGAAAATAAAAAATGTTTGAAACCAGCAACCAGCTACATGATTGGGCTAATCCATCATTTTATCAACCCAATCCCACCTCAACCAGCAGAAACTCTCCGCTCCCCGGGTGAAGATCGCCTGATTACGCACGAAGCGGCAATTCCTCAGGCGTTTTCACGGGGGCAGAAGGTGAGCCATGCACCTCCATGGTGGCTACCTCCAGCGACCCCGACCATATCAAGCGACTGGGAACTCTGGACCGGCGACTACTGAGAGATGGTGCCTCAACTTTCATGGGGAAATAACACACATGTAAAGAATATCATTTGCTATCACATAAACGAGTGCTGCATAAGAATAATGGAGAGGTTAAAACGATGGATATATGAACAATTCCGCACTCATTATCTCAGGATTGGGCAACAAAACACTGAGGATCCGATGAATACATATAGAGACACCAAGTACGACTGCATTGATCAATTGCTTGGTAGTGGCAGGTGATTCCGATTCGGAACTTTCAACGGCGACAGAGCGCCTGTGGGAGGAGCCAGGCTCACTTCGATATGGAGGGATATGGCACGAAGCTACAGGGTACTGTGCCAACACGCATGAGATTTTTTAGTGGAATACCAACAAACTTGCATTGGGTTGATCCTTTGCCGGGGGTTCCCCATGTCTTTTCTTCCCCAGTGACGTTCTGAGCAACTTCCAGTTTATGACCAGTTGACCGAAGATAAGCAGCTGTGGCGATGTTGGTTCATCCCCATTGCAAGTCAACGAGGCTGAGCGGCGGAGTACTCTGATAGGCCAATTCGTCAATCTTTACACCATGGACGACCGTACTATTTTTGCCAGCGCAACCCAAAGAGTGGCCGTGATATGATTGTGGGTCAATACCTACTGTTGTGGCGATTTTTCACCACACTTTGTAGCCACCTGGCAGTAGGTCAAAATCCAGTACCCCTAGTTCCCTATCATTAACCGCATTAACTATATTATCCCCCATTAGTTGGTTAGTTAACTGCTTGACCCATAGCCACCTGAGGTCCCAGGTGTTCCCAGTTGGAGGCTACCCGTCCATGACCTTGCCGCTGAGCCAAGCCACATGCCGGCCATGGACATCTTGCGAGGCCGTCGCGTCTTCTTGATGCCGTTGCGGTGGTTCTGGCCAACCAAAGGGATGAAAGCAGCGCGACTTGGAGTACTTTCGGCCCTAGAACAATATTGTTCATAGGGGTTCAAAGGGATAAATCCTTGGTTCACTAGATGGGGTTTATAAATAACATCTGGTTGATGGTGGAGCCACCCCTATGAACAATATTTTTTAACCAACCATTTGTTGATGATTACTATAGAAAATAAAAAATGTTTGAAACCAGCAACCAGATACACATTGAGTATCTTTGAGTACTTTTGTGTGCATGTGCCTACAATGAAGCTTAGCTGTTCGGGACTGCTCCTGAGCACAATGATTTACGACGTCAGCGCTGGAGTATGCAAATGTCTGTCCATTAGTAGCAACATAGCCTGCATGAGACTGTTGGATGGAAGAACCATTGCAAATAGCATTAAATATGCCAATTCAATTGTACCAAACATATATGGAAATGTTGGGCAGCCTCCGCTGATGGACCACCACAACCAGTGCAGGAAAACGAATCAGAGTATGTGGGGTGTTGATGGCCCAACCAAATACTTCAGCCGCTTTTGCTCCATGTGTTGCCCACAACAGATTTGTTCAAGAACAAGAAGAAACATTACAACTCTGGAGAGCAAGATCCAGCCCAGAGTGTGGTGCTTCAGCTGGATGGAAAGCAAGGTGGGAACCCACAACACTACAATGGCCACATTACAAAATCACCAAACAAGAAGAGGGCTGTGCGAAACGTTGCTGCTCGATCCACTGGCCCTGCTCCTTGTAGATCTGATTGTGACCGGTGTGGTTCCTCGGGGGCACCCGGCCCAACCCGGCGACTAGGTCACCAGCTGGTTGAGCGACACCTGTGCACAATGAATTGTTTGGAATGAAACGACAACAACAACGACAACAACAACAGCAGCAGTAACAACAACAGCAACAACAACACCTATTATGTAGACATGAATCAACACACCGTATCAACATGTCACTCTCAATTGTGTCTTCACTTTCGGATATCATAGAACGCATGGCCACCGGGACAAGTCATCATGCCTCAATCCCCTGTTGCCTTGAGCCAGACAAACCAGCCTTGCACTGTGTAAATCTAGCCAGTGTTTCCCAGAATATCTCTTTTACTCGAGTACTTGAAGCCTATTCAGCCATGCAAAAATCTGTGTATCTAGGTATCTAGAATGCAATGTAACAACTTCTGCTGTGAAGCAAATGGTATAATCAACTTGATACAGTGCGATGCATGATGTCGTGACGCAACGTCCAGAAATGTTCTGCATTTGCTTCGGTATGCACATGTGCACATATACACATTCACATGTACAAAAAAAAGCATGCCCCGAAATTCTAGAGTAGATGCTGAATATCCCACATGTTCAATAGTTATTCAGATCATTTGCCAGCCTTGGGGATAATTCCATAACTGATATGGAAAGCAAGTACTCCAGGATGAAGTCCTATAGGTGTGAAGTGCATCTAAACCATGCTGGGAACCAGCTACCAGCACTTCTGCCCATCCCCAATAGATACTCCTTACAAACAAGTATAATTGCACTAAAAAGATATCGGTTGTCACAATCATTATCTACAAAAATGATCCACCTGTAGGTATTGCTTGAAACCAAACAGCTTTCAACACGAACTGCTTGAAAACAAACAACTTCAGCCCCTGGTTTTCGGATGATTTAAGCTCCAAGTGTCTTGGACTTGGCCATGACTTTTCGTGGCAGGGGCTGGGGTCACGTGTCGTTTTCAGCGGCTTCCTGTTGAGCCAGTGCAGCATAGAGCCAAAGCCATGCAACCTGAAGTGTGGTTGACGGGGAAGTACGGTTGATTGGTGCATATGGGGGTTTCTGAATAGCTCGGGGACCCCAACATCCTGGTTGGTTTCTTCCTGTAAGTGGTTGATAATGAATGATTTTGGGGAAACCCTATTGTGAGAAACACTTGTATATACTTAAGGTACTTATACCAATCAAGTGTTGTTAGTATGTTTCCCAACTAACCTTAAGTATACTTGGTAGATTGGATATATTTCCTACTTTTGGTCATGAGCATTTGTCGACCACTAACGATGATATCCGCTTGAAACCATTCCCAACTATTGGTCACCAGCTTCTGAACCCCCTTCTGAACCATTCACCAACCACTAGCTATGACCACTATACAGCCAGCACGAACCACCGCTGTTAACCGTTACCGACATGAAACATGCCTCACCATAGCAACCATGATATGCAATTCCCAACAATTCCTAAGCATCGTTAACCATCGTCATAAAACCATGAGACCGACTACTACCAACTACCAACCATCATTCAGCATCATCAACCAGTATACTAACCATCATTCATCATCATTGACCAGTACAAAGCACCATTGATCATCATCAACCATTACAAAAAATCATTGACCATGACCTGCAGGTAATTTAACTACCTATGACCAACCACTACTAAGGGTCATTAATGATCATTGATTAACCAGTACTGCACTAACCATCATTGACCATTGCTGAGTGGTGTAGTACTACCAATTACACTACCAACAAGTAACACCACCACAATCACCAAAGGTAATCTCAAGGGTTGCGGCACCACGTGGCGCGCATCTTTTTGTTCGCCCTGAGCAATCATCGCCGCGAACGCTTCCGGCTGGGACTGCGCGACCTGAAAACAAGATGACACTGTCCAGAGGTTGATCATCGTCAATTAAGCAGGGATTAATCATCCTTCATGATCATGATGATTGAAATTGTCGATAGATAATGGTCAATCATACTTGTCAAACATTGCAATTGCTGATAGTGTTCAGTCGTGGTTAGCACAGTATGATGGTTGGTTGATTGTTAATAGCGGATAACAGAAATTGCAAAAATAGGGCCTGACTTCCACAAGGGTCCATGAGCCATAATTAGTGAAAGCAGTGCTTGAACACAGGTTGACATAGCTACTGGTGTTTAGTACATGATGCTTGATATGGACAACGACTGGATGATATCTATACTCATAATCACCACTTGCTTGATAGGACAATTTACTCATGGAGCCCCTATAACCAATAGTGATGACCAAGGTATCCTTAAAAAAATGCAGTGACTATGCGCATGAAATCAACTCCTGGCCAATAGTGTCTGAACCTGTATGCTGTATGGACATATGTGCCAAAATGATCGATGTATTACAGTAAGTATATCAGGCGAGACGTGAATCTCTAACACATTCAGCGCTGGAGCAGGTCACCAAGTACCCAATCATCCCAGGCGTTTCAAGTGATCCTCCATTTTCTTGGTAAATTGTGTGTTTACTTTGGTGACTGGCAGCAAGGTGATTTGAACCCCGGGAATGCGATGATGAGTCAATAATCATTCAAATTGTGGCTAATGCTGAATGGCGGAAGAGAAGACCGAGGACATTGTTGACTGATGGTTAAGGTCCATGGTTGCCCATGGTTGTCAAATCAACCGTGGAGGTTTGCCATCCTAACTGGATCAAAATTGGTATCAAGCTGCTCATCATACTTGGCATGAACCAAAGTGGTCAGCTATTGACCAGCATTACGTCTTGGCGCTATGGAAAATGCTTGCTGACAGTCTTAGCGACGTCAACCACAACTGGTGTAAGTTGGTATTAGCCAAAGCTCCTGGTTCCTTTGATCTTCAAGATCTATCAGCACTTTCTCAAATCAACCATTATAGATATATAATTCAAAAACCATCACTAGCAATGACTAGCAATCTTAACCCCTATCAACCATAACCACCCATTATCTTTAGAAAATACCCATGAATAAGCATTATCAACCCTCATTGGTTCCATGATGAACCCATGCTTCTAGCCATCATCCACCACCGCATTGGGCTTGGTCGGCAACGGCTGGGTCCCCAGCTCTGAAGGCTCGAAGCGACTGGGCTCTCGCGAGTCGGACTCGCTTCTGGTGGTCTTCCTGGGCGGCTGCTCCCTGGGCCCTGACTCTGGAGGGGTCACTGGGATGATCCAAGGGTCCTGGTTGGGTGCCTGGTCGGGTGTCTGGTTGGGTTCCTGTGGTCACATCATCATCGCCGGTGCCCTGGTTCCGAACCTGAAAACGCTGATATTTTTAGGTGATTTGTGAGGAATTGAAATGATGTGAAGTAACCATGTGATTGGGGTGATGACAAAGAAACAAAGTATTTATACATACACTACTATAGACTGTGTACATATTTGTGCATCTACAGTACATATAGATATACACTCCCATTACCACTTCCGTTCACACTGCGCACAGCCGCTACCTTTTTGGCGCCCGTGCCTTCTGTCATGGCAAGGTGCCCCGGCTAGGTGCTACACTGGGCCAACTCTCGTGGCATTTGCCAAACTCCATTAAGGAGCTAGAACTCCATCAAGGAGCTAGAGAGCTAAAGGGCCCCTGTCCGCCTATGTTCCCAGGCGTCGGCGGGGTGGCAGGGAGGAGCCGAAACTTCCCACGGATGTTACCATGGTCGTGTATAAATCTCGTACACGATCAACCATACACTCCCATTACCACTTCCGTTCACACTGCGCACAGCCGCTACCTTTTTGGCGCCCGTGCCTTCTGTCATGGCAAGGTGCCCCGGCTAGGTGCTACACTGGGCCAACTCTCGTGGCATTTGCCAAACTCCATTAAGGAGCTAGAACTCCATCAAGGAGCTAGAGAGCTAAAGGGCCCAACACCAGCCGCACCTTTCCGCCTATGTTCCACGCGTCCCTTGCTGGCTCACTGCAATGAACTTGGCTTTGGCTTTGGCCAGCGGAGCACGGGAGGCAGGGGGCAGGGAAAGCTGGCCTAGGCTTTGGAGCCCCTGGTCCAAGTAAATCCTGGCTGTGGGGATGTGCTGCCATCTTCCTTTTGTGACCAGAAGATCCAGGGGAACGCCCTGTTGGTTGGCGCTAGTGGCTGCCCCTCTGCGGAGACTGTAAGGCATGTAGCCACAGTCCTGGATCTTCAGCTGCGTCAGCACTTCCTTCCACAGCTTGCGGAAGGCGTAGTTAGATTGTTGGGAGAGTGTATCTCCCGGTTGAAGTCCTTGGACCAGCCACTTCAGTGCTTGCAACGCAATCTTCTCTTCAATCACCACTTTGTCCAACGGTAAGAAATTGCGTTTGGTGGTTTTGGTGGCTTCCAAGAAAAGGACTGCCTCCTGTGGTTGCCCAGGACGGGGCAACATGACGTCTTTGCGTTTCAGTTGGATCAGCTCAGACGTTCGGAGGAAGCCGGCAAAACCCAGGACCAGGAGCCACCCCATTCGCACTTGCTTCCAGATAAAGCACTGGCCTGCAAGCGAAAACAAAAGGTCAGGAGTGAGAGGGGTGGCTCTGGTTGGTAACTCCACCTGGTTCCAAGTCTTGACCAACTTCCAAGACCAGGGCAGGTGGTGCTTGGTTTGGGGCCGGTGAAACTGGATTGCGGCCAAAACATAAGACGCTTCGGACTTAGGATGGCCTTGTTCCCAAAGGAACTCTACATACTCTGCAACTGAATTATCAAATTCATCCGGGGCTGGCATGGCAAAGTTTTCAGCCCAATTGTGAAACTGCAAAAATGTTTGGTAGGCAGCCACATAACGATCTCGGGTCTTATCTTGAATCACTAGTGAGCTAAGACGGCCCACTTTCAACAGCTCTTCCTGGAGGCCCCATTAAGCACCTGTCTTTGCTTTGGGCTCATGTCGCCGTGACGGCTCATCGGCCGGATTTAGGTGGGACTCCACCCATCCGACCACAACGCCCCCCCCCCCAGCCACTAAAAGGGCTGCCAGGCGGCGCAGAAGGCGGTTGAGCTGGCGTGACGAAGACCGTCCTTTTACCACCACCCCCAAAACGACTTGGGAGTCGCAGAGGTGCATGGCACGGCAGTTGCCAAAGGTGCTTCGGCGTAAACGCCATTCCATTGTGTGATTCAGGGCCCGGAGTTCGAGAACGTTGATATGCTCTTCCTTTTGGAAGGCATAGGAGTGTGCGACGTGCCACTCCCACTTGTGTGGGTTGATTGTGGCCCTGGGAAAGGCCTCCGGCCTATAAAGGGTGCCGGTGTCGAGGCGCACATCACTCCCCCTATACTCTTGTCTTTTGACATAAGCTGCTACCAGCAGGCTGGAGCGCACTGCCTCTTGGGCTGCCATGCCTGCCACTGGCCCTGCAACCACTTTGGGTGCCTGGACCTGCAAGTTTTCAAACTTCTCAACTTGGACACACGTAGTGTCACTGTCAAACCCTTCTGGGTCTGGTTCACCCCCCTCTTGAGGTGGCTCTGTCTCATCCTTCAGCGGTGGAGCGCCCTCCGCTTGGGTCTTTTTGTTTGCTTCCATGATCTCCTCTGAGCATTGCTCTCGAATCAGGTGATGACCTTTGAGATCCTTCACCCCCAGGGACCACATCGCATGGTCAAGCAGGCTGGCCACCGCCACCGTGTGGAAGCTGTTCCCAATGGCCGCGCACCGGAGATCCTCTGCTGCCCGAACCTCCTCTGGGGTCTTGGGCAGGCTTCTGACCATCTGAAGCGTGTGGTCAGGCAAGAATCCCATAAGTCGTTCCCGCTCTCGAGCTTGTAATGGCTGCAGCTCGCCTCCTGGGGCTTTCACCATGTACTCTGCCCTGTAAGTATATGGGGGATACCGGTACTGGTCTTCCCTCCATCGGACTTCAGCATCCGGTGGCGTGTTTCTCAACCCCGCCGGGGCCTTCGGTGGAGCCTTTCGAGGAATGCTCCTTGTGAAAGTCGGGAATCGAACTGCTGGGTCAGCACTGGCCTCCCATGTATGGTCTGGCTCCAAGAAAACCTCATTCTCTTCGAAGACAGACCCATACTCCAACACGGTAAAGCTTTCAGTGCGATACCTTTCAACCTCCTCCATGTCTGCCAGGTCCACATCGACCCAATAGAGTCGAGGCCGCCGCACCCTCGACAAGAGGCCTGCTTCGATCATCACAGGCCAGTGACCCAGCACCCTTGACATCTCTCTGATATCGGTGTCATCTGGCACCACGTTCTCCACCAGATTCAGGCTCCACATGCCTTCTTCTTCAGCGACCTCTTTGACCATTCTGATCACTTCAGCTCCTGCGTAAAAGAGCTTGCTCCGAGGGTCCTCCAGATGTTTCCTGTCCACTGACAGGCTTGAAAGCCCCTGACAAGGGCTGCCCATCCCTGTGATCACTCCAGTGGCGTCGGGGATGCGCTTCAACCACGACTTGACCTTCTCTTTGGTCACTGTCGTGATGTCTGTCCAGAACTCCATCCCTGGGAAGTTCCTTCTCAAACACCGCCTGCAGTCGGGGTCCTTTTCAACTGCAACTGAAAACCACGGGCTGACTCCAGCCAACTTCAGGGCTCTTTCCAAGCCCCCAATCCCAGCAAACAAATCGATAACCACGATCTTTTCCTGACCTTCTCTGAAGTCAAGAGATGGTAGCTGCTTCTCGGGTATGGGCTCTTCCATCTTTTTCAGGAGTTCTTCTTCCCCAAGCCTGCTCAACCGAGATGCGAAGCAGGCACCTCCGCCACTTTCACAGGCATCACTCGCCGTGACCACGGGGTCAACCGGAGCCTTGAGGTTGCACATCATGCTTGGGAGTAGGGCCTCCAGCACCATCATCTCATCCGCCACACTTGGACTCAGTTCTACCATCTCTGTGGTCTGAACTATGGCCACGAAAACTTCTTGGAGCACCGAGAACAGAGGGCGCCTGAACTGGAGAAGGTGTACTGCCTTACCGGCATACACTTGAAGGCCCTTCTTGTTGAAAGCCCCTTCGGTTCTCAAGTGAGCTCCCAGGCTCATCAACTCCAAGCCTCGCTTCGTGCTGCCTCGCAACACCCCCTGTTCTCCGTCCAAGACAGCGCCCAAGCGCTCTGCCTTGCGACAGCGTTCCAGTGCTTTTGCTGCATTGGTGGGTATGCCCCACCAGGCGTAGGCTCTGCGCAGCCTCTGTTGCTCTTCAGGTGGCTTTCCTTCGAGAGATGCTGAGATGGCCTTGTCGATCTTCTCCACAATGGTGGTGTCGTCCAGATACACCTGCCAAATCGGCCCATCATCAATCTCTGGGAACTCAGCATCCTTTCTCACCTCCGCCTTCTCCATCAATCCAGCTCCTAAACTGGCCTCACTCCTCAGAGCGATCTGCCGGTGCGCGTTCTGCATCACCGCCACTGCGCTGTTCCAGCCCATAGGGAGGACTGACAATCCCAGGAAAGTCTCCCCTGCCTTGCCAGGCTCCAGGAGATCCCAAGGGATTGGCTTCCTCAAGACCAGGAACTGCGGCCAGCTCGGTGGCAACTTGAACAGGTAGAATGCTGCTGTCAGGTCATCTCCTGATATCAGCAAATCATCTTCATAGTCGACCACCAACTTCTGGAAAGCGCAGGAGCCCGTGAGGGTGTGCACATCGCCCTCCAGCTGTTCCAGGATGGCGTTGGTAGCACGCAGATCAATGATCATGCGCAGAACAGGCTCCCCTTGTTCTGTAAACTTCTCCGGCTTCACCACTCCAAAGGCTCCGTTTAGAACCGGCTTTCCATCAATGACTGGGTACTGATCCACCGGTGTGACCAGATTGCGGTCATACATAGCTTTGGCCACCTTGCCCCATTCAATGTCGCCACACATCACTTGGGGCTCCGGGACCAGCTCAGGGATGCACTCCCTCAACAAGAGGTCTGGGCGCTCCAACTTCCTGGCCAGTTTCTCATCCACCACCTCAAGGATGTTCACTAGCCCTCCATGGGCCGGGCTGGGAAGTCCTGGTAGCACTTGTTCAAGCGTCAAGGGGCGTGCCTTTTCAACAACCTCACCGGTGTAGCTGACCCTGAGCTTGCTGAGCTCCCCAGCCCAAGGCGTTTCTGGAGTCCTTGGAACTCCTCCCTGGTCAGGCTTCTCATTGACATAAACCTTGACCATTTCCCAGATACGCAACAGGGCCTCCTCTTGAGCTTGGGTAGCTTGACCGCCAGGGGGACCAACACCTTTGGCTGGCTTCCCATCTGCATGCAGCCAATTTAGCGCATTGACTACCAGGCCATGCCACACCAGTAGCCCCTGCTTTCTCAAGGCTCGGTTGGCTTTTGCTTTGGTCTCTGCTCTGGCTCGCCATTCCCCCGGCTCATCCTTAAACCTCATTTTCTCAATCACTTCCTCAAGCTCATCTCGGACATCAGGCCACAGGGGAAGTGGGAACAGATTCCTTCTCCGTTCTCCTTCCACCCACGTGGGCGCCAAGGACATCTCAATGATCTGGCCCAATGTCCCATTCAACGTCACCGCCTGCAACACCAGATGAGTCCCCACCTGAGCCGCTGACAAATGCTTGGGCTCATTCTCTCGGAGCCAGCTCATCAGCTCGGCTATCTTCTTTGAGCTCACTTGAGCTGCACTTCTCTTGGGGTCTCCCCTTGGGATCTCCCCTTTTGCCATCCTTGGCCCTTGCCCTTTCCCTTGGGCTTTCCCTTTTCTCCCCCCTTTCCTTTGCGGCCCTTCCAGTAGTTCCACCTTCTTTCTTTTCGGGGGCTGCTCTCGGCTGGGTTTTCTTCCCGGGGGGTTATCCCTCTTCCGTCCGGGTTGGCGGGTCTCAGTGCCGCCTTCCTCGCCTGACCCTCGGCTTGCTGCCGCTGGATCAGGTCCTCGTTGAAGCTGACGGCCGGGATGTCTTCCTTCTTGGGCTTCTCTTTGGGGGGACTCTTCTTCCTTTCTCCTGGCCCTGGGTGCTCTCGAGCTGGACTCGGACGATGCTGGCTCACGGGCCTCTCGGGGCTTCGAGACTGCCCGCTGCCCCACCCCTATTTGGCTCGATTGGCCTTGTTCATCGCTTCTTTGAGCTTTACGCTGCGAAGCTCTCTTCGGGCTGCCAGCTCCCGTTCTTCTTCCTCTGCCAGTCCAAAGGCCTGAGGTGGGATAATCTCCAAGTGCTTTGCCATCGTCCATCCGTTGTCCTGCAACGAGGTTTCGCAAGCTTTGAAGCGTTGGACCAGCAGGTCGCTTGCCCGGGCTAATTCGCCCGACATCAGGAAATCCAGGCTCATTGCTAGTGTGACTAGCTCTCGAGCCATGCGGACTCCCATCACCTTCGGAGGGTGACTCGCGAACAAAATCTGGTTCAGATAGGCAAGGACTTGCTGCCCTTGCCATTTCGCTTCCACTGAGCCTTCCTCCGCTCGGCTCGCTAGATACCTGCTCATGCCGTCCAGGGCTCTCTTTGTCAACTGCCCGGGCTTCTTTTGTGAGATCTTCCACAGCTGAGGGCCCCCCCGGGCTGGGGCCGCCCCGAAAACTGAGGACTCACTTGACGACAATGCGTCACTGGAGCTCTCTTCCGAGCCACCTTCATGCGACCCTCCTTTGCGTCGTCGCTTCTTTTTCTTTTTCTTCTTTTCTCGGTCTTTCTGTGCCTTCTCTCTGTCCGAGGCACTCTTGGCAGCCTTCTCCACCAACAGCTGGGGAAAGTCCTTTCGCCTCACCGGCGACCTGGACCTCTGATGCCTCTTGGCTCTCTCCGGAGCTGCCCTTGCTGGAGCCTCTGCTGGCTCCACTGGAGCTGGGGCTCCAGCCTTCTGCAAGGCCACGTCTAAGCCACTTCCCACAGCTGGGGCAACGGGCTGCTTCAGTTCCCTGGCTTTCTCTCCCAAGGCCTTTTCTCCTTCTTTGGCCCCCAGGCTGCTTAAGTAGCTGATATTCAGCATGCTCATCGGAGTAAGCAGCCGCCATTTATCCACATGGATAAGTTCCCTGCGGTCGCCTCTATTCTTTCGGACTCGGCATCGGGAAGCTTCTCCTTCACAGATGTGGTAGAGGCCGTTCTCTGGACCCATCTGATGCTGGATGTAGTAGTCATAGTAGCCATCAGATGATGGCCCATGCCTGCCAGTGAACAAGCCTCGGGACTTGTCCTTCCAAAGGTCCAGCTGAACGGCACCTCTTCCCTGAGGCTGCCATCTCGAGTCGTAGGCCTCGTATTCGAGCCAACGGTTCTGCTCGAATCTCTCATCCGCAGCTGCAACCGCCATTCCCGCTAAATCTGACCCTGCTACCCAGGCCAGATCTGAAATGGGTCGACCCATAGTGAGGGCATCTTTCCCATCATGTGAACTGAGCCCCAGGTCTGCACCCTTTCGTTCCAGGCGAGACAAAGCCATAGGCTTTGTCAACTCCCCTCAAGGGAGCTAGAAACCCCTCTCAGAAGGGCTGCCTCCACCAGGGTAGAGGACCGAGGCCTGGAACCAACAGGAGGGCGATGCAGCTAGGATCTTCTTTCTCAGACCCCCAACTGCCACAGATCTCCCCTAAGGTCTGATCTGGGCAGAAGGGGGCCACACTGCTGCTGTGAGCCGAAACTTCCCACGGATGTTACCATGGTCGTGTATAAATCTCGTGAACGATCAACCATATGTTTTTCGAACAAAAAGTGTATGAACGTCTGAAAATAAATCGATATCTATACATATATATATATTTAGGTGTTGATGAGGATCCATCAATAGATTCACCGGTCATCCAACTGCTCAATAGTTCGATTGTAACAACATGGGATGATTCCCATGAATGAAACGAGCAGTGTACAGAGCCCCCCCTGGTTGTACGTGGATTCGCAAGCCACTGAAGTAGCAAAGATCGACTATACAAAGGCGCTGCGAAGTGTGTTCCTGTGATGAGCTCTGCAGCTCTGAAAAGGCCAAAAACAGGCGGGGACAGCTGGAGACTCAGAGGAAAGAACCACGACTATGGAAGATGTAATCAACAAATGATTGGGTGATATGGGTGTTTCTCAAGTCATAGGGGAACCCCCAAATCATCCAATATTAGCATGATCATGAACCAACCATTCTTCTTGTCCCCAATTTTGAGAAACCAACATATGACAAACAATCATGGGAGACCCGGCAGCGATGACGGATGGCTGCAAAAAGGTCTAAGCATATCCCTGAAAGGTTGGAGCATGACCAGGAGACAAAAGAAGTCCAAAAGAAACTTTCTGGGGCTCTTGCAAAAGGGCCGTGAATCTTGTAGCCTGGAAAAGTGGGTATAGATACTATATATCTATCCCCTTTTAAGAAATAATATGAACACTAATATACACATACACATATTGTGATCGTGCAAAGCTTGCTAGACGCGAGCATTCTCAAATACCTTCCTCACTCTTCAACTTTTGGGCGGATAGCAAGGGTTTCCAGGGGCGTCCCCAAATCAGTGGGATGATACCAGCCGCGGTGTTTTCCATGTATATGGTGGTTTCTCAAAATAGGGGTACCCCTAAATCATCCATTAATAGTCAGTTATAGTAATAAACCAACCATTTTTGGGGGTCCCCTATTTTGAGAAACCACCATATATCTGGAGGTTGTGGGAAGAAGCTCAAGTCCCTCCCAGAATCAGTCCCACGTACCGGGAGCCCAGGCGATTTCTTCACGACAGTTTTCTTTTTGACCACAACTTTCACTTTCCTCCGTGCAAACTGGCAGCTAAACAACGACGAAAACAGCAGCACCACCACAACAACACTTCACCGGCAGCAACCACAGCAACAACACCGCTAATGGGAGCAACAGCAACATTTCCAGTATCAAGACAACATCATTCGGAACCACCATCACAACAATAAAAACAACGACAACTCTGCTAACGGCAAGGACAACGGTCTTCACCACAAAAGCAACCATGACAATCACCACAATCACGACCTTTTTTCCCCCTCTATGCAACACATCCACGAGGCAAACAAACAAGAGGGCACAATCACAACTGCAATAACGCCGACGACGGCGACCGAAAAAATCCAGGGCACTCATGGTAAACAGTTCAACCCCAAACTGCACTGGTGGAGATCAATCCTCAAACTCAAAATCCATGCTTTAACGGCTTGTAGCCGATAGGAGAGAATCATGTGCTCAAAAATTATGCTGCCTACGGGTTGGTTTGATATAATTGTTGAACACAGGACCAGGTACGTCAATAGAATTACGTGATTATCAGCATTCATTTTGGAAACACCCACAGGAACAAACCTGCAATTCATGCGTGCTTACATGATGTACATATTTTTGAGATATAACATATACACGCATATCAGCAACTCATAAAAATACAATGTACATATATATATATATATATGGAAATGTAAATGATATGATATAACCAAATACATATGTATCTGCACATATATATATGTATATATATATATATATATCATTGAGAAAATAACACACACACATATATATATATATACACATATATATGTGTATATATAAACTTTTGAGCATATAGAATCTTGGCTGGCCCTACTCAGAATGTCCAGCAGGCCATGCCTTTTCTTCTTTTTCTTCTTGTCCGAGTCCGATTCCTTGGCACTCAGGCTGAAACATGATCACTTTGAATGGGGAAACTTTATTTTTAAATAGGGCAACGATGGGAAACCTGTGTGTTTTATTCGGGGGGATTCTGGCTTTATGAACAACCTCAGGTAGATAGATATTGTCCCTATGGCATTTTTGGGGTGTGAGAATCTGTGGGACACAGAAATCCATATCCCGGGTCCCTCTTCAGTTCACATACTTGACAATTCGCTTCCGAGTTCCCCGGCCTCAGACTCGCTATCAGCTTTCTTCCTGGGCGCAGGAGATGCTGGTGCTACAGCAAACAATGCACTGTCCACCCCTGGGTTGCTTTCAATGCAAGGTGCCTCAGGGAATGGGGAAACCGCTAATCAAACTGGAACGCATTCGCTAATCAACTCGTTCTTCGCAGCAGTGGACTTGGGTATAGCTGCTCGTGCTATCCATGGCCACAGTGATACTTCGACATCAGTACGGTACGGACTGGCGACCGTGCGCGGTATGAATGCATCATTTCTCAAGCTCATTTCAAGCGCAGAAACTACGATCAGCCCATCGGCACCACGTCATTGGAGACTGCTTCTGTGCAAATCCATAGATGTTGACATTCACCGGGGTAACCCAGGGTAGGGGACCGTAGGGGACCTAAGACACCCCTATTTGTAATGGATATGGCAACCCCTTATGCAAATCCAAGGTGCGCTGTCTTCTTCTTCTTTTTCTTTTTACTCCTGCAAAGCTCGCTGCCCATTTCGCAGCCGAAGAGACGCTGGCCGTGTCATACCGGAAGGCCGCGGCGGTGCTAATATGTAAAAGCACGTATGGTCGCATGTCAGATGCATATATTATGTCAATGTGTATTAATTAATAAAAATCGAACATGCGATACAAATACATACGAACACACAAATATATACAAATATATCATGTAGATTTGGATATCAATACATACCTCTATGAGTCTATGATCCTCTATGCGCATACACCTCTGTCTCTACCTCAACAACTGGTACCCCAAACACCTACCGTCAGCCACCACACAACTTGCAGGGTTCCGCTATGTGGAAACAGTAAAGTAGATCGCGAAGCTCGTGGATAGGTCCCCTACCATATGGCTAGGACACTCCTTGTAGCTCCAACTCGCTCCCAACCCACCAGCCAGTAGCCCAAATGACAATCATGGCGGTCATGTACAAAAGGCATGGCCCACACCCGTTGCCAGCCATGTTTCTATGGAATTGTTCCTATCACTTCACAACAGTTGTACTTGGATGATCATCCCACTTTTGGTAGCTACTATATAACCATGTTTACTAACCACATCTAACCACTTCCCAAGTGGGATGATCACAACAGTTGTATCCAACTGTTGCTCGAAACTCACAGTGCCGTCCAGGTAGGGGGTGGTTTCGATCAGTTTCCTAGCCGCCCATTGGGTCCCGCTCGCCTTGATCTTGAGGGGGTCCTGCCGGCGAATGCTTGGAATGCC
>VSDK01019902.1:58936-71576 GCA_009767595.1 Symbiodinium kawagutii | reverse complement strand
ACAATAGTTTTGCAGAGTTTCCCGGAAAGTTAGTTGTTTTCGTGGGGGGAGGGGGGGATGGGCGATGCCGAGAAGCCAGCGGTGGGGCCGCGGATCGAGTGGCAATTCCGAGAGTCGCGTGGCGAGCGTGCACATGAAAACAAACAATTTAAAAGAAAAGTTTCAAGAAGAAGAAACAAACGTTTCAAAACCAAAGTTTTTCTGGGGTAAACAAACGTTTTGCGCAAATTTTGTGGCACTGTCCGGAAAACAAAAGTTGAAACTCTTCACATGCCAAGGTTTGTTTTTCACCAGTGAAAGAAACGTTTTGGGGAAAGGTTTGCTTTTGGTCCAGAAACTAACTACTATGTCCAAGGTTTGAAACAAAGGTTTTGGGAAAAACTAACTAACTAACTGCCTCAGAAAAGGTTTGTTTTCCAGGGTTTGAAACTGTTTGCTCCGGAGTTTCTTCGGAGTTTAAGGGTTTCAAACAAACGTTGAAGAAAAAGGTTTGTTACGACCATCAAAACTAAAGTTTGGACCAGCAAACGTTAGTTTCTGTAGGAAAACCTTTGTTTCGGTCTCTCTCACATCTTTCACCCACTGTGGCCGCAGCTCTCATCTTTAGTTTCCCTCTGGGAAACAAAGGTTTGGGGGAGACGGTGAAGGTTTGTTTTCCAGGGAAAAACTAACCTTTTCTAGCAGAAAACGTTTGTTTCTCCTCTAAAACAAACCCTTGGTAGTATCCCTATTGTCTCCATGAGTCCGTCATTTTTGGGAGACCATGACTCGAGCATCAAGAAAACATCACCATGGCACAGCTTGGCTACGTCTAAAAGTCAACGGGTAAATCCAACAAATCTCTTGATGGAATGCGCACAAAGAATTTTCAGCTTCAAAAGGCAGGCAACGATCCGCACTCTCCAAGATGGCTGCAATCCAGCAAACAGGGACGTTCTCTTTTTCAAAGCCATGTGGGTGTCCCCAAGTAGTCGGTTTTGGTTGGTTTCCCTGTCCACAGAACGAAACGCATGGCTTGAGGTGGTGACTTTAGGTACTCCAGTGGCACATTCGATGCTTTGGGATCACTGGGGTCTAGTGTGGTAAACAACTTCTGGACGGAACATGACCACAAAAATGACATTCGCAAGCTAAAGCAGGCATCGTGGTTGATTCCCTATACAAGCCCAGCATAAATGAACAAATGGCTTACTATGACTAGCTTGTGAAGCCCCCATCAAATATGGGAGGTCATTAAAATGCATCTATCACAAACACGCGACGAACGGTTGGTAGGTTTTCAGATTTTCACTGCTATTCTTCTTTTTGTAGTCTAATCTGACCGAGTTTAATGATCATGAGAGTCACAGGAATCTCGAAAATTGGATCAACCAATGAATTTTGCTATCACCAGGTTTGGTTGCATCTCTCAGGCTTGATTGTATCAATCTAACCTTCATTGCTTTTCAAATGGGTTCTATTCCAGCATCAGCATTTTTACACCCCTTCGCTCCAAATCGCGAACGTTGGATCTCAAGAACCAAGCAACGAGTTATAGTTGGTATATCCCACATATTTACCAACCATGAACCAACCACTAACCAACCAACCCGTTAGTTGCTAACCAGTTACTAAAAAACCATTACCAACCAACCATTACCAACCAACCATTCACCACTAACCAGTGAGTTCTAAGCAACCATTGACCGAGCGCATACACTGCTGGTAGTTCTTAAGCTTAAGCCTTCACCAGGCGCGCGCTGTGCCGATCCCTTGGCACCTTCCGGGCTTCCTCTTCCTTTCGCATGCGCTCTTCATCGCGCCGCGCCTGGTGGAGGGGTAGATGATGTCGCATGGTGGTCTTTCAAGGGGGGTTATATGGGAGTGGTGAAAGGTTTTGTGAGGGATCATCATGGTTAGATTTGGTGGGTTCTTAGTGGTTGATAATATGGATTGTAATTGAAGATAGGGATTCATGGGGGATAATCACCAACAGGAATGGTGAAACTACTATATGGGTGGTTTCTTAAGCCAGTTTGGGAACCCCAAAGTTATGGTTGGGTTATTCCCATAAGTGATTAATAAACCGGATGATAAGTGGGGGGGTCCCCTATTTTGAGAAACACCCATACATATCATTTGGTAGTAGTGATTGTGGGAACTAGTAGTGATGCTAACTAATTAGTAATGATGAATGATGGTTGTACTGATGATCAATGATGGGTGTAATGGTGGGAGTAATAATGGTGCTCATAAGCACCGAAACCAATCTACTTCACATTGCAGCCACTGCAGCCAGCCAAAGATATGACGGGCGCTGATAACTTGCAATTGGCAGTTCAAAGCTAGTCACCACAGCGGTACCCAATGATTGAAATTTGTCAATCTAAGCCATTTCAGTATGCGTCTACGTACCATGAATCCTTTCAGCTGTATTAGGCCAATATACCCAGGTGGAGAGTGCCCCCTGTAGCCGTACCCTGTCTCAGTCTCACCAGAGGAGCATGGCCTTGTTTTCCTCTGGGGAAGGATGCCCAAGTGATATCAGACTGTCTAGGCATGTGCATGCGACGTTTTCACTGAGATTTGCCACTGTTCCCCAAAAAAGACGCGTAATTTTGGATGTTTTCGCACCCAGATTCTGGACAGAGGATGTCTAATGGTGCGGCCGGGCGCCAGCTGCCGGGCCTGAATCGCCTCCTCTTTCTTTTTCATCTCTGCTTCAGCAGCTTCTTTGTCGACCTCTTCGAATGGCCAAGACTGGTGAAGTTGTGATGTTGATCAGCGATGAACACCTGACATCACCTAGCTACCATTTGGTTGGAACAGTCCTATCTATGGTAGTAGCTCCAACTCGCTCCTTCAAAGGGATGAGTGAGTCTCAACGTGTCATGATCGGTGGAGCCCACGATTCCGCATCATGATGAAGGGTATGGATATGGACAATGCTACCCTTAGTCGTGGGGATACTACCCCTGTGGCGTAGCCAGTGATTGAACATGTGTGTTGTGGGTATATGCATACATAAACATGTAACTAGATGAATTAATAAAACATATATGTATGTAAATATAAATACATATTCATTTGTATACGTATATATATATATATACATCTGTGCATGTACATACGCACAAGCTGGTTTACAATTAACTTTTCGGTGAACTCCATGCGCTTGGCATGAAACCTTGGAGAGACAATGATCATCAGAGCATTCCATGCATGGCTGGTGAGATCCAAAATCACCAACTGCCACCAGACTAGACAAATGTCCACCAATAATATTAATCCTTAACACGGGGATCGTTACCATATCAATTAATTTCTACCATAGACTGGACATGTACACACGGGGAAATTGCAATGGTGGATCATGGTAGATCCATACCAATAAACCGACATCAGTTTATCCATAAATTGCGGGTGAATGACCATTAAAAACACACCGGGGGTTTATAAATTACACCAGTAGATGGTGGATCATGGTCTATCCATAAATGACCATCACATACCAGTACCGTGAACATCATGATAAATCATTGGTTCACTAGATGGGGTTTATAAACAACATCTGGTTGGTGGTTTCAACCCCCCTATGAAAAATATAAGTCCACCAACCAGTTTTTAATAGCTACTAGTGAACATAAAGAATGTTGAAAACCACCAACCTGACATGCTACTACCATGAAACAACTGCAGCAAGCTGGTCGCCAACCTGAAGCTGGACTGCAATCGGCAGCAAGGATGGCAAGATGTAAGCAACCAACAGACCAAGCAACCAGCCAACAATATACTTTATTTACCACGGCCATGATAGATATAGACTGACAGTACAGCCTTCATCAGTCAGGATTAAGCATCAAATAACCATAATAAACACTCATTTACCACTAGCACCAACCAACTAACCATTCATCAACCATTAAGTATCCAGAGCGAACTGTTCGTCAACCATCAAAGCAACAATCTGCAATTTAGACCATCCTAGAAATTGATTTGTCCATAACTGGTGAGCTCAAAAATTTGGTGGTTTTCCTCTCAATAATGGCATTCATTGAATGGTTAGTGCGTACCATCATTTGTGGGAAACCCCACATGGGGTCATTATCGTCCATTATAACCGCTATGAACCGTTGTTCACCACTAATGACCACTGGTTAACCACTATTAACCGCCATTTAAAAACTTTGGTTATAAGTTATAACCACCACTGCCACCACTTATCGCTCATGATTATCAACCAACTATTGAACAACCACCACCACGACTATTGAACATATATTGGTTCATATTGAACAAAAGTACAAAACTAGTACTATTAGATGGGTTTAACCAACTTCTAATACCAAATACTTTAAGTCATAACCACTACAATTGAAATTACTGAAAGTCATACTTGTTCAACCACCACAGCCACTGGTTATAAGTCACAATCGTACTAACATCAACCACCACCAAACCGCTGCGGCAGCGACCTGTCGCGAGGCCAGCTGTTTATTCAGGTCTGTGGCCCACCTTGTGGGTGGTGAAACGGACGGGGCGTCCGTTTTCACGATCATGATGGGTATGAGATACCAACATTTGCTGGGATTATAAGGGTTAACAAGAGGGATAACAAGGATTATGAGGGTTAATGATGGTTAATGATTAAGATTGTAATGGCTTTTAATAGGGATTGGAATGGTCATTCATAGGGATTCATGCGGACTACAGGGGTTCGGTCTATAGGATAATATGGATTATAAGGTTTGACAAGAGGGATTATAATGCTTAATCATACGGATTAACAACGGATAATTGCCAACAATAATGGTGAATCAACTACCACATGGGCTTTTCTCAAGCTACAGGGGACCCCAAAAAGGCTGGTTTATTATTCTAAATGATTAATGTTGGATGATTTTGGGGGGTTACCCCAATTTACGCCCATATGATGGATCATGGGAGATGCATACTGATAAACACACCATTTTTGGACACACCCATGTATATGAGATGAGATATGGTTGATTCAACATTCAATGTCTTAATGGTTGATATACACATATTATATCTATCATATGTATGTAAATTAAAAATGATGAATAGCAAAAGGAATGTAATAAGTAGGTTGATTTGCGGATGACAGTACCTATACTATAGCCATATACATCCCTACTCATAGGCTAGATGTGTATCACTCGGGATCAAATGACTATGAATGCTTGAGTCACTATGATTCATTTCAATGAATCTAACTCTTAGCGTTGTATAAAATCATCGAACTCATTATTAGTATCAACTGGCCGCAGTTCATTGCATTGGTTCTATGAGCGGTGGTTACAATTTGATTTGCACACTCAACATCAAATTCCCACATGTTTGACGGTATCCAAAGGATTCTCACGGCAACTGCTTTACAGGTAGTGAGTCAGCGGCTGGATGCGGAAGGTTTTCCATGATTGGACTTGAGAAAGTTCTGTAGATTAGGGTCTTGTAGCAACCACAATAGCCAAGCAACTAATATGGTTGTAACGCTGCCAAAGCCACATGCCCAAAAAGCAAAGCTGCCAGCACTCAATCCCACGGGAGCTGCAGTAGCCTTTTTTTCTGAGCCTGAGCAGTATGGGTCTGCTGAGTCTGCCGCCCCTTAAAAGAGGCAATGCGATCTGGCATTAAGAGGGGCCGGCCCGTTGTAGCTCAAAGGGCACAACTGTGGAAAGTAGATGGCACTGGTTTTCCACTGACTTCTTTCTTTGAAAAGTGCGAAATTCAACATGCATCTTCCCAGCCATAAAAAAGAATGATGCCATTTGCTCTCCATGAAGTTGCGCAAAAGCCGTGCAAAATCGACAGCTGACATGTGCAGGTCAGGCAACATCCAGTGTCAAGCGCCAACCACTGTTCAGCTCGATTTGCACCTCTGTACTGCCCATGCCAGACTTCATGCTTAGCATGGGTTCATGGCGAAGCACACCTCCTTCTGCAGACCTTTTCAAGGGCGTGGCCGCTGTTGCTGGAGCAATACAATTCTTGACTTTGATTATTGATGTTGTTGGAACAACTGCCACACATTCAAGACTTGCATGTTTACAGAGCTGAATTTAGTCCCAAGGCAATCAGGACTTCAGGACACATCTGAGAGTGTCGCGTGAAGTATCTTGGGAACCAAAACTGATGTCCTCTCTGGTTCTCACTGGTGACCCGTTGGGTCCCTGTTCAACCACTTCAGGGGCACTTGATGCATTGGCGCTGGATGCACCACCCGACCCCTCCAAACCATTGCAGTCGCTTCAGGCACAGGGTCCCACAGGGGCAGCTGGCCCTGGCAAGCTGGGGTTCGAAACCCTTTGATGATCATCCCACGGCCGATGACTAGGTTAGCTGACACCGGCAATACTGGGTGGATATTCTTCTTTATTAGCAAATACAACTATGAACATCAATATAATAATACTATACAGTGGTAAAGAATTAGATTCGTATTCAATAGTTCCACTCATGACCAGGGTGAACTGGTGAACCAACCTGGTTGACAGCCTCCGGATGATCAAGTAGGAAGCGACCACTCCTTCGATACCAACAAACATTGCCACAACAGGACTCTTGTTGGGAATGATCATTTTTTGCTGGGGTTGTCTGTTTCAGGAGGATGTCTAACATTGCAATGCTTACTTACAATTGTGTACGAGTACTTGCATGCATCATGCAAATCATGTAGAAAAATGGCGCGCTGTGATTTACATAAGGCAATACACAACTGCCATTTGCAAGGTGCATTTACATGCTTAGCCCCCTGTTTCCGTTCTGACCGTTGCCCGGTTTTCACAAGAATCATGTTGGACCCCTCCCATATTCCATGGAAAACCATCAGCTCATCATGGAACAATTGGAAGACAACTGTGACTTACTCTCGTGTTCCCATTGTTGAGGATCGCCTCAAACCATCTTCCAAAGGAAATGTCAACGTAAAAACAAAATCAGAACAGAAGTCACACAAAAACCATTGTAGTTATGAACCATTGTAGACCAAAATGAAGCATTACATAACCCTTGTGAACCATTGTTCAGTGTATTACGAATCATTTTGAATCATTGTGAATAATTAATTTTGAAACACTGACCGAACACCACCTCTACCGACCGGTGCCCCACCCAGATCTAGACTGCGAGGATGGTGAGCAGCTTCGGCAGGAGTTGCCCAAGGAGCCGCAGCGGCAGAAAGTCAGCTGACCTCATGCCGTAGCAAAACTTCACAATTCATCGGTTGAGTCGTTGAAATTCGAGCCAAGAGGGGGACCATGGTTACTGGGTTGCTTGGTAGGGTCCTTGTTCAATTCGTAGATTGACTGGTTGGTGTCCGGATAAGGGGCTCTGTAGCCCAGCAAAAGGAAACATTTCAACCCTTCGTGGTTGCATCTGGCGTGATGCCACCACACCTGAACATCACTTCCAAGCTGCTATCCCCCGGCACTGACGCGGCATCCCAGTCCTGCTCCTGATTGGGCAACACCTCTGCTGAATGTTGCTCCAGGATCAAGTTTGACTACGTTCTCAGGGTGAAAAAACCGGTAATCGAGGCAAATAAGAACTGGCGATAACTACTCACAATGATAATCATGATTCTGATAAAGTTATCCACAACTGCTTTTTTGAGTGGTACCCCACGGAAGTCATGGCCTTTCCTGCTTTGTGTCGTGCTACCCCATTGTTTATGAACTATATACATGATTGGCCTAACATTGGCTGCCACTTACCACATTTGCGCCGGCCAGAAATGATGAGAAATCTTCTCGCATGTCAAAATTTAGTGATATCAGTTCTGAAAAATATACAGTATAGGTACCCAACGTTACCCAAAAAGAAACAAACACATGAATGGATTGAACAATTGCGCCAGAATAGACCCCAAATAGCAAGAAATGCTACTGGCATCCGGTGACACCCCGGGCACTCGGTCTGAATACCACAGCTGACAGCAGCACCGGCTCGTCTGATACGTGAAGCAAGACCCCGAACAGCTCGGCTATTTGAGGAATGAATCAATGCAATTGAATGAATATTTCTAAAAACTTCCAAAACATACTTATCTGGATCCAATTGGTGGGCCCCGTCCCAGTCAGGTTCGCTACTTCTCCACCCGGTCCTGTTCCGCCAGCAATGCCAGGAGCTCTTCCGCCTTGGCACCTTCCGCAGGCTTCGACTCAGTCGCACCACGTAAGTTGCAGCTGAGGCAGCCGCAGCCCTGATGCAAATCAAAGCCATGCCTTGCAAGCTGTGGGAAGGTGCGATAGGTGCCCTCCCAAACTCCAAGGACCAAATGATTCAATGGCCATGTCACAGAACAAACGCCAACACTTGTGGAATGGGCACGGCTTGGCTGCAGGAATGAAGTGACTATGCAGGGAAAGATTCAGCAATAGATTCAATAGGCCCTATCTCTCATCGCCGATGCCCTAGAAAAAAAGTTGTGCTCATTCATGGTGCGACACTAAATTTGGCGCTTTCAACGCAACGTAACGCAATGTAACGCAATGATGACCATGTGTTGGATATGGATTGGGCTTGACTAGTACCAACCACTTCTTCACTTCTTCCAATGTGCTTTGCGTTTGGCTGAAACCGACCTACTTTCTTTTCCTTCCATGCCGGGTTCTTTTTGTTGCCCGGTGCCAAACCCAGTACTGCTGCAAGACACTCTTTACCCACGTCCTTTTGGCAATCGATGCCACAGGGACAGTGGAGAAAGCTGCTGGTCTCAAGCACATCGCGGCTTGGTTCCTCCCTTCTGCTGGTTGCAATCACATCGCCGCTTGGTTCCTCCCTGTGGCAATTGGCGCGACAGCGACAGTAGAGAGACTTGCTGCGCACAAACACATCGACGGAGGTCTGCTCCCTCGAGCATTCGAGGCCGCAGGGACAGCGGAGTCTGTTGCTGGACACCTACACATCGACAATGGGTTCCAACCTCTCTTAATCGAGCTGATGGAAAAAAAACAACTCAACCAGTGACTGAAACTCAACAAAAGTGAGAAAAATGATCAGATGCCCATCAGATCAAACTGGTCAGAAGTTGACTTGGTCCATCAACGTGTGTGTGTGTGTGTCTTTATTCATCTTCAGAGTCTAATGTACATATATAATTAGACAAAATGGATGCGACATGATGCGACATGATGCGACCATAGTTTTCCCATGTTTTCACAGGCCATCTCATGCCATGACATCCATATGTGCCACCATGCCTTGGCTGCAGACACGTTCTGCGACACGTTCTGCTGACTTGGCACGGCTCCCTCTGCACTTCTGCTGGTCGCAAACACATCGCGGCTTGGTTCCTCCCTTCGGCAAACGCGACAGGGACAGTAGTTAGAGCGGCCCGTTGCCAGCACATCGCGGCTTGGTTCCCGTGAGCAATCGACGCCACAGGGACAGCGACGAAAGTTGCTGGACACCTACACATCGACGGTGGTTCCAACCTCTCTTGATCGAGCTGATGGAAAAAAAACAACTCAACCAGTGACTGAAACTCAACAAAAGTGAGAAAAATGATCAGATGCCCATCAGATCAAACTGGTCAGAAGTTAACTTGGTCCATCAACGTGTGTGTGTGTGTCTTTATTCATCTTCAGAGTCTAATGTACATAAATAGACAAAATGGATGCGACATGATGCGACATGATGCGACCATAGTTTTCCCATGTTTTCACAGGCCATCTCATGCCATGACATCCATATGTGCCACCATGCCTTGGCTGCAGACACGTTCTGCGACACGTTCTCCTGACTTGGCACGGCTCCCTCTGCACTTCTGCTGGTCGCAAACACATCGCGGCTTGGTTCCTCCCTTCGGCAAACGCGACAGGGACAGTAGTTAGAGCGGCCCGTTGCCAGCACATCGCGGCTTGGTTCCCGTGAGCAATCGACGCCACAGGGACAGCGACGAAAGTTGCTGGACACCTACACATCGACGGTGGTTCCAACCTCTCTTGATCGAGCTGATGGAAAAAAAACAACTCAACCAGTGACTGAAACTCAACAAAAGTGAGAAAAATGATCAGATGCCCATCAGATCAAACTGGTCAGAAGTTAACTTGGTCCATCAACGTGTGTGTGTGTGTCTTTATTCATCTTCAGAGTCTAATGTACATAAATAGACAAAATGGATGCGACATGATGCGACATGATGCGACCATAGTTTTCCCATGTTTTCACAGGCCATCTCATGCCATGACATCCATATGTATGACCATGCCTTGGCTGCAGACACGTTCTGCGACACGTTCTGCTGACTTGGCACGGCTCCCTGCGCAACGCCAGTCTCCGAGGAAGCGGCACCGATCATCATCAATCCCAGCAAAATTGTGAAGGCCATGATGCGCAGGTTGCAACTCACGAACTCACCCTCTTCGCTGCTTCAAGCCCAAATCTGCCAGTGTTTCTCGAATGGCCAACATGCCCAAGTGTCACATCCAGCTGGGTGAAAACCAAGAACAGAAATCTGTGCATTTCACCCAAAATAATCACGACTTTGGGATGGATTGAGGATACAGAACAGAAATGGTCTGTCTTCTATCCATTTTGTCCACTCCACAGCCGGCCACCATGCATGCAGTTGATTTGTGAATGTGACGGTCACAGCCAATGATGCAGAGCATGGCGATAGCTGGAGCTTCCGAGGGGAGAACACAGCGAACAACCAAGATCAGCCGGTGATCATGAGCAGCCATTCACGATGAATCCCAGCTGTTAACCATGAATGAACTATGAATTGACCATTGATCAGCCACTCTTCTCCATCGGTTCGTGTAGATTTACGAATGGCTAAGTGGTCACTTCACCCTGTACCCCTGGTGTACCATCATCAACCTTTGTTTTCCCTATAAAATTCTTGGTGAAATTATCCTACATAAAATGGATGGTGAAAGTCTTGATGGATCCACAGCCATAAAAGTGTTTCTAAGAATAGGGGACCCCCCAAATCATCCAATATCAACTATTTATAGCAATCAATCAACCATTTCTTAGGGTCCCTCATTTTGAGAAACCACCAAGTAAGAAACCACATATTCATACTAATAAGGCATTCATTTTTCCCCCAAAACCAACTATTTTGAGGGTTCCCCATTTTATCAACTATTTAGAGAAACCACCTGAAAGATCAACTACGATTTAACACAACTGTTGTGACTCAACCCAGCAATGGGCTCAGCTCAGCATGCGCCACCCTCCAACGGTCAACATCTCACCACCGTTGCGGGTACCGTTGCTTCGATTCAGAAACGAGGCAACGATTCCGGTGGTGGGTCACCCACAGAGACCATCGTTCAAGAAGTTAATGATGGTGGTTGGAAACCATGGTGGTTTGGCAAATTAACTAATGATGGTTCAAGTTGCCAACTAATGATGGTGGTTTGATGCATTTTGTCCCAAATTATTAGTTGGTTGATGAAACTTGCCATCTGTTTTGGTTGAACAATGATTAATGGTCCAGGATGCTTGATGATTCATGATGGTGACCTCCAAGGTCAATGATGAATGATTCTTGGTTGACAATGGTGTATGCAGACCCCCATGGTGGCTTCCAATTTGTGTGACATCCACGTGCCCATCAGTCCAGGACCCCAGACTTTTCCATCTCCTCCTGTCAACAGAAACCATTTCCGTACGGTGGACATCTATGAGTGAGTCACAAAGCCACAAAGCTGGCACAACGAGATTTTTGAAACATAATCACAAGATATGGTGGTTTCTTAAGATATGGTCATCCCCCAAAAATGGTTGGTTTAGTAGTATAAATGGTTCATATTAGATACTTTGGAGGGCCTGTTTTGAGAAACACCTTTATAGGGCTGACGGAAGACTCCTTAGCACAGGGTTTCGTTCGCCCATGCTTCATTCCATGATAATCTTTGTATGTTTGCCTGTGGGATGGGACATGAAAGATTCTCAACGATTGCAGAGGACAGTTGCACTCCCAATTCATCGGCTAGGGGAGCAAAAACCTATCAAACGTGCAGGTGTCTGGGTCAATCCTTACCATGAAACTCTGACAAAAAACAACTATGTATCCATTGTCAACCGATGGAAGACGGGTTGATCTCATTGGCAATTTGGAATTTCATCACTATATGGGTCTTCCATCACCATCTGAGGAATTCTGATGTGCCATACAACTACGCACCAATACTGTAGAAGTGGTACTTGCTCTAGTGGGTCAGTTCACGCTTAGTCCCCCCTGCTTCTCCTATCATTAACCATTCTTTTCCCTATGAAATTGTTGGTGAATGTGTCCAATTATTGGTTGGTTGACTGCTTGACCCATGACCATATTGCAATCCCCAGCAGTGCTGGTAGCGAAAAGTCCAAGGCTCACGGATGAGGCTCCACAGGTGGGCTAGGCGGTACCACAAAAATCCATCCATCTATCTATGTATCTATTCATCTATCTATCCATCTATCGGTCTTGATCTATCTATCTATCTATCTATCTATCCATCCGTTTATCTATCCATCTATCCATCCATCCATCTATCCATCCATCTATCCATCTGTCTATCTCTCTCTGTTATAAAGCCCCGCAAACTGTTCATGTTCAGCGAAGCAACCAGCGACACTTCATATTCCCATCCTCTCTGGGCCCACCGCCCACCCAACGTTCCCTGGCTCCTCTCGCTCTTCC
>VSDK01019902.1:30422-58926 GCA_009767595.1 Symbiodinium kawagutii | reverse complement strand
TCTTCCGTGAGGGACACCCTTGGGAGATGAGGCCATGGGTTCTCCCGCGTGGGGCTTCAAACGTGCGGGTTGCCGGTGGTTGATACCGGCGAACAACTGGGGAAAAGGACTACAGAGGAATTTACAAAAACTAGGAACTACTGTACCCATAGCCATGGACGTGTCCTGCAAACCATCCAACTTCAAACCGTGCTAGTACGGAAGCCACCGGAACCAGCATGGAAATCATCTTGTTCTATGTCTATGGCGTTTCAACCAATGCCTCAATAAGCAATGCCGAACCGTGATGGTGAGTCAAAACTGTGCCAGGCAAAGTTGATGCGTTCACCTTATCATCTCTATGATACTGACCACAACCTCTCAGACAAGCTCATTGATTGCAAGTTTTCGGTTGTCACACCTGTTCTCATCGTCTTGACACGAAGAAACCAGAAAAATGATTGGTATAACCAACACAGTGGTTGCTCACCGATCTTAATGGTTGGTCGACACTTTTGACTACTTAAACATGTCGAATGGCTGGTAGAACCCCGCCCCGGATAAGTGACCGCTGGCAACACCTATCAGTCTTGACCAGTCTCCCAATGTTTCCAACCAAGCTTGGGCAAAAGGATGCTTCGTTGTTTTCTGGTTTTTGGTCTCAACCCGAAACATATTAGCTAATTATATAGCTAATCAATTAAGCATTTCAAATATTGGTGAACACCAAAAACATAAAGCCACCAAAAAGTTACAGCAGTTGTTACATACAAAACGTTGAAAAGCAACAACTAGTATCAGCACACAAAATGCTCGCTCAACCACCAACTGATTCAGCAGTTCTTGGAAGCTAGCAAAACAAATCATCCAACCACAGGTAGTTGCAGTGGTTGCTCCATCCCCATCCAACAGCAGCAGTGCTGAGCACCCAGCAGCACAGCTTTTCGAAGCTCATCATCCTCCTGCCGTGGCCGTAGTTTCTTTGGAGTCGCGTTTCTGGTTGTTGGATGGGTTCTACTGAGCAACTGGTTGGATGGTTTATGGTTGGATGGTTCATGGTGACTTGATGGATCTATCGACCGAATCCCAGGATTTGTGAGAAGCCGTTGATGAATGGTTACTGGATGGATCTATCAACCAGATCTTGCCTGGATTCAAGAGAAGCCCCTGTGGCGGTTGGGTGATTCCCAAGCAGCCAATTGCTCATGCCCACTGGGCTGATTGATGGGTTGACAAATTGACAAGTGGAATTTGATAATCCCAATGGTCCCAACAATAAATTTGGCAATTGAATTGGTAGTAGAATTACAATGGTCCCAACTATTCGCAATTGAATTGGTAATAGTCACCTTTGACAAGTTGACAAGTGCAATTGAACATACCAATTGGCAAACCCAAGCCAGAGCGGCAGTGCCGCTTTTCTTTGGGTACCACACGCTGCTGCCATTTCTTGACCATCATCCTCACTACTGGTACCCACCACCCATCATTCTTGGCCAGTATCAATAATTGAAAAACCATCATTCAGCCTAACCAAAGGTGATAGACCTTCCATTCTCAACCGTTCATTGTCCCGCAGTGGAGGGCAATAGAACCATGGAGGGCAGTACCACCCAATCGTCGGCTGTTCAGATTCACCCCTGCTGGAAGGACTTGGACCGAAATCTTTAATCAACCAACCATAAATCTTCCGAGAAAAACATGTCCAAAGCCACCAAGCAGAACCGTGCACAGCATAACCATCCAACAAGCTGGCAGCTTCCCACCTTGATCAACTTCTCTACATCGCCACTGTTCTTCTCTGCTCCAGCAGCGAAGAGTCTGGCGACCTGAGGGATGCGGCACCAGGTGAGTAGCGCTTGTGAGGCTTCACTTGGGTAGCTTTTCAAGTGGACAAAATGGTGCTTTCTCAAGCCAGTTTGGGGTACCCAAAAATGGTTGGTTTATTGCTAAGAATGATTATCAATGGATGATTGGGAGGGTGGTCCTCTATTTTTGAGTTTTCACTTTTGATTAATCATGCTTCACAACGGTTCATCAATGGCTATTTGATGGTGAATTTCTGGTTGCGTGATGGCTGATACTGGTCAGTCGTTGTAACTTGATGCTTAAGAGTGATTGGTTCTTCATAATCAATGTTTAGATGTTTGGCACTAGTAAGAGTTGCCAGTTGTTCATAGTAGTTGGCCATCATAATGAGCTGTTTGGTGGTTTGAACCCCTTTGAAAAATATAAGTCAACCAATAATTTGTTAATGATTACTAGGGAAAATAACAAATATCAATCAAACCACCAGCCAGATAATGAGTTAAATGTTTAGAATTCTCCATGATGGTCAACGATATGGGTCCGCTAATGGTGCTTTTCCTGCGTCATGATCATCAGCGGATCTTCCCCGGCTGTTGGGGCATGGCCACCATCCCTCAGTTTGGGGGGGTCAGAGACTGGGAGCCCTGTGCATGACATCTGGCACCAAGAGAGATCACAACCGGGAAGCGCGGGTACGAAAGATCTCTAAAAATAGATTGTAAACAATCTGGGGACATCTGAAAATTGGGAACCCCAAAGTTCGGGATGCTTTACTACTATTCATGACTAACATAAAGGATGATCACTGGGGTACCCCTATGGCCTGAGAAACCACCACTGTCATCACGCAGTGCAGATCTTTCAGCCGCGAATGGATCCACAGCTTGGTTTCTGTCGTGGATGTACCGCAGCTGATCCACAGCTACGGGGCCACCATCGTTCGTTTGAGAAGGACGACATCGCTGCGCATGGTCAGGTGTGTGGCTTTTGATGATGGATCATTGGTGGCCTGCCATCATACAATGATGGATGATCAAACATGAAGATGATGGCGATGATGGATCACACTGATGGATCTCCAATTGAAATCACAAACAACTTGCCAATACTGGTCACACTAATTAGTTGGCTTTTTTTTGCTCATGATCAAGTTCTCATTACTACCATTCTTGACCACTTTGCAATCATTAACCATCACTAGACATCACCAATTGCCAATGATCATTGAATCATTGACTCTTCGTCAAGGTTACGAACAACTGCCATTGACCACTGCTAGCTTAACCTCGTACCTGAACCAGCTGAGTCAATGGCAGTGTGTTGACCACTGTTAGCTTAGCTTAAGTCACCCTAGTTGTTACCTTAACCACTAGCTGGTTGATTAAGCTAAGCTTAAGTAAGGTTACCTAGGAAGGCTTAAGTCACCACTGTCACTGGTTGATTCACCACCGGGTCTGCCCTATCGCGGGTCGCTCGGTCGCTCCGCCCAGCGAGGGACAATCGCTCGCAGCTTGCCCTTGCGGATGGTGATCTCCTCCCACGAACGTCAGAGAGGCGCCACATCCGGATTCCGCAAAGCACATCCATATTAGTGGAAGTAGGTGTGGATTTTATGATAGATTATAGATTAACAATGGTAAAGATATCTGGTGAATAATAGATTATAGATTATCCATAACATATTATGTATGGGGAATGAAAGGGATTAAGATATTAACAATAGTAAATGATGGCTAATAATGGTTGATAATAGGGATTAAATATAATATTTAATAGTAAGGATTTTGAGAAATACCCGTATATGGGTAGACAATGTCTGACGCCTGTACTAAATGTATGTGTATACACACATGTGTACATGTACCGTGGTCAAAAAGGAACAATCATGAAGAACACATGTTTGGAGGAAGAACGCCAAAAGGGATATTAATTCTATGAGATCGATCAATAAACAAACCAAAGAACAAACAATTGAACAAACTTGCCAAATAGATGTAATTACATTTACCATTTACGGTTTTGAACCAACCTTTTGTGGGGGTCCGCCTATTTGAAGAAACCCCCACTAGCCTAATCAACCAATCAATCGATTGATGCGCCAGATAAATGGGTAATTAAAGATTGCACTTCCGAGTCCCTTTCGCCGATATTTCATGGCAAACCTTCGGGTATCCGCTCACCCAGTTGCCCGAAAATGATCGGGAGCTGAACCCAGGCATCCCCAGGCCATAGATCGATTGATCATTACTCATCATGGGCCGTTATCATCATTCTGGCTCAACCGGTTTCTGCCATCATTTTCATTCTGAACCATTCTCAACCACTGTGTCCAACCACTGACAACCAACTCTCATCAACCATCAATATTAATCACAAGTCAAGCATTACTATTGCCAAAAACCATAATCTGCCGTTCTTAACTGCTATCAACTGTCAAACGGGACTGATCTTAATGAGTACAAAAAAATCCCAAAACACCATTTTGAATCTAGTGCTCCTCATGGTTTCATGGCAGTGGGTCAAAACCCCGTACCCCTGGTTCCCCCATCATTAACCATTGTTTCCTTGTTATTGGTCAGTATCCCTAATCATTGGTTGGTTAACTGCTTGACCCATAGCCTCATGCGAAAAAAAACCACGGTTTACAAACATATATAGTTGGTGTTTCTTGTGCCACTTTAGAGCATTCAGATTCATGTAGAGTCACCTGCTTCGACCGCAGTGGGCCCACTTGATGCCCAAGGCACGTGTGAGGAAAAGATAGTGCGTATCCGTACGCCATGGACATGTTGCGTTGAGCTGTGATTGGAAACCCTAGAAATCAGACCTCTATAGAGCCCTCAATCCACTGCCAGAGACATTGGTGCCGCGGAGCACCGGGTTTCGATCAGGGACCATGTCGCTGCATGAAAGCAAGGATGAAAAGGGATCTATACCAATATGGGATGGTAAGGCAGAATCCTTTGCACACTTCATAGTGGAATGCAAGTGGTCGCTTCAGTCAAGCAAGGCGTCAGAACGACCACTGTTAGCTGCAAGAATTGTGCGCAAAGCTCTGCAGTCCCCTCACCACTCCTTGGTTCAGCTGATGTACCGCCTTCGACCTGAAGATTTTCGAACCGAGAGTGATGTGGGTAAGTTGATCAAGTACCTGGAGGAAAGCCCTTTGAATAAGCAGCCGTTGCCGGATGCAGGTGCCAAGATTGGCAACTACTATAGGCGGTTAGTCCGCAAAACCAATGAGCCGGTGAATGCGTTTTTGATTCGTGAGGAAAAGACGCATGATGATATGATTCGTGCATTGCAACGTTTGCTGCGCGAGAAGGAGCTGACCTTTGAAGACTATGACATGGACCTCAATGCCCTGAAGACCTTTTGCGGTTTTCGCCCTGGAGCTTCCTTCTACTTTGGACCTGAAGACCGCCAAGATCCTGATGATGGAGCACAACCTGCCGAGGCCGCTGATGATGCTGGTGCTACTGGAGAAGAAGCACAGACACCAACTCCACGTAGTTCCAGGCATGGCCGCCCCTTCTCCGAAAGAGGCACAGGTGCTCGTCGTAGCACCACCCCATCTCGGGCATCTACGGCATCCCAAGAAGAGGCCACCGTGAAGCGTGGCAAGGATGTGCTGGAACGTTTGATGGAGATGGGATTGATGCCATTGGCGGCATTGGACCACATCAGGGGCTGGTTGTTGCTTGAGATGGCTGCTGCCTCTGATGAAGATAGACGACTCATCAAGGCAGCCACCCGGAATCGCCTGACCTATTCCGAGGTGAGAACAGCCCTTCTTGGAATGTTTGAGGAGAAGACCTTGGCGGTGAACCCAAAGGGTGCTGGTCGTTTTGCTCAGCGTTCATACTATGCCAATGCCGAGGAGTACGAGCATGGGTATGACGGCGCGGAGGACGATGATCCAGCACAATGGCAGTACTGGCAGGAGACTGAGTATGACACCAACCCGTATGATCCCAATGTTGATTGGGATGATTGGAACAACCAGTACTGGGGCGAAGAAACTGATGCAGGTGCATGGGGTGACCAGTCAGATCTCCCTCCAGATGAGACTTTGCTACGACTCCAAGAGGAGCAGA
The DNA here is from genome assembly GCA_009767595.1 of Symbiodinium kawagutii. NCBI lineage: Eukaryota > Dinophyceae > Suessiales > Symbiodiniaceae > Symbiodinium > Symbiodinium kawagutii. The sequence goes on along the minus strand of VSDK01019902.1, from coordinate 53,041 downwards.
ATGAGATGGAGAAGCAGCGTCAAGAACTTGAGATGATGCTGTCCGAGACGGACAGGAACCTTGTTGAAGCTCGTCGAGCAGTAGCCGCTGCTGCAAAGGACCGTGGATGGACCGGCACAGTGCAGCAGAGGCAACCTCGTTCGACCTCCACTTTTCCTTTCCAGAAGGGGAAGGGCAAGGGCAAACCGATGCATGGCAAGGGCAGCTACCAAAACCACTGGATGCAAGGGAAGGGCCGTGGAAAGCCAAAAGGTCGTCATGGTAAAGGTGGCGGCAAGCACAACAACACTTTCCACATGCTTACTGTTGACCTCCCCTCTGAAGAGCTCATGTTTAATCCAGTGCAAGCTTCAGTTTGCCCACCGAATCCCTGATTGATACAGGAGCCACTGCAACTGCTGGTGGCACAGCTGCTGTGCGTGACCTATGTAAAGCTTTGGTCACTGCACGGCCGGACTTGAAGATTGACATTCACGAGCAGTCGCGACCGTGGTTTCGTTTCGGTGATGGTCGTTGGGGTAGAGCACTTTACAGGGTAACCATCTCAGATAAGTTCAACCATGTCTCCATCTATGCTCTTCCTGCTCCTGGGGTACCTGTTCTCACTGGCATGCGTGAGTTGCAAGCTATGAATGCTATCCTCAATTGCAATTCTGGAAGATGTTTGTTGAATGGTAGGCCGGTTGAGTTGCAGAAGAATCCCAAGAACCACCTCATCCTTGACTATCTGAAGCACGTGTTCACTGACGTTGACCATGTGATCCATGAGCCCGATGCGCCAAGGAGCTCAGCCAAAGCCTCTCCAGCAGCAGCCCAAAGAGCTACCAGCAGGCCAGCCCGAAGGGTGTCGTTTGCTGAAGCAGCTCAAGAGTGTCATGCTTTAGACATGAACCCGCTGGACATTTTTTTCGGAGAGGACAGTGATGCTGAGCCCATGAAGTCACTTGACCCCATTTGTTGTTTTGCAGATGAGCACCTAGGGGTGTCACAAGCCGATTTGCAGTTCTTGTTGGGTCAAGATCAAAACACGTTAGCCGTCCAGTCGGCAGCCCCCTTGCGTGATGGTGAGCAAGGAGGAGATGCGAGAAGAGATTCAGAAGGCTGTGACAGCAGCCTTGGAAGACGTGGCAAACTCTTCCACAGCAGCAAGCAAAGCAGCCCGCAAGGCCAAAGCAAAAGCCAAGACCAGCTACGACCAGACTCGTCGAGTTGGACCAGACGAACGAGATCCCAGGGCAAGCCCTCAACAATGGCCATGCATGGGCGCTCACATCCCCATGCATGGAGGCAACAGGTTTGGCCTATGGGAACAGTGCAGCCGATGCGGAATGAGGTTGAGCTACACACCTGCCACCACAGCGCCAGCCCAGACCACGCATGTGGACCTCCCACAGAATGTCAAGGAGGCGTTGGCGCGGTTGAGGTCTGGCGGATGGCAGGAGAACGATGTGACGGCCACGGAAGTGAAGGCCATGATCACGATTGTCTCCAAGGAGTACCAGTTGGTGAAGACCAAAGATCATGGCTATCGACCCAAGACAATGGCCAAGAAGAAGGCCATTCCAGTGGAAGAGACGGTGAGCCCCCCGGAGACCGACAGCTTCGTGGCAGTGGAAGCGATCTCGGACACCGAGGAGAAGCAGGCCGAAGCGGCGATGGCGCCGCAGAAGTGACAGCTTGGGTCGAGCAGATGGAGCCCATTAGTGGGCACACGTGCCAGCAACTGCTGGCTGCCACCACGGAATTCGAGGCCAGCTTGAGCTTGGCTGCCTTGCAGGACTATTCCTTGCCTTTCAAAGTTTGGGAGATATGCTGCCGCATAGACTCCTCGCTGAGTAATGCCTGCCAAAAGCAAGGCATGCAAGTGACCCGGAAAACTCTTGAGACTGGCTATGACATGGGCAAGAAATCCCACGTAGACCAGATGGTCCTTGAGATGGAGAAGGACCCACCTGACCGCGCTTGGTTCAGTCTCCTATGCACTGCTGTAACATCCATTCAGCGCCTGAACCAGCGTGATCTTCGTCAGGTGGAAGAGCTGCGGAAGAAGAAGCAGAAGTGTCGTAAGCATCTTCGTGGTGCCATTTTGCTCATTTGGACCTTGTTGACCACCACCTGTGGAGCAAGCAAGTTCTACTTCGAGTGGCCCAAAGGAGCAACGGATGGTTGGCACCTCCCTGAACTCAGAGAATTCATTCATCAATATAACCAATACTATGGTCGCCTTTTCTTCGCTCAGGTTGATGGCTGCATGCATGGTATGAAGAGCCCCGATGACTGGCCTATAAAGAAGAGTTGGTTGATCATGACCAATGATGCAGAGTTCTATGATCGATGTCGTGTTCTTTGTGATGGCACACACCAACACAGACCAGATGGCATGTTAGGCATGGGTACCAAAGCTGTTGCTGCCACCGCCTTTTACCCTTCCAGCATGGTCAATGGTATAGCTCGTTTGTGGAAGTCCCAATGGATGCGTATGAAAACTACCAACAATCGACATATACACCAAGTAGTCAACATGATGGAAGATGTCTATGTTGGGGAAACTACTTCACAACCATCAACGGGATCCAAACCGAGTTCTTCTACCAGTCCTGGCACACCAGAAGACCATGGTTTCAACACACAAAAGGCATGGGCACTACTTCACCGTCTTCATCGAGCATCTGGGCATCCCAACAATAGGTCATTGGCTAGGCTATGTCATGATCGAGGACTACCCCCATGGTTGGTTCAGATGGCTTTGAATCTTAAATGTCAAGCATGTGAAGAAGTGAAGAAAGGTGAACAGTTGGTACTTCCCGTCAGTGTTGGTGAACGAGCACGACCATGGCAGATCGTTGGCTTAGATGTCTATGAGCTGGCTTTTCCACAACAATCCAAGAAGTCCCGGTACCTGGTCATGGTTGATCTTACTATGAGGTTGACATCGGTGTATCATCTTTGGGAAGGTGAACTTTCAGATAGTGGAACAGATGCCGGAGAGAAGCTCATTCAGGGCTTCATCGAAAGCTGGCTCCTCCATCGACCAAAGCCAGAGTGGGTTCTGGCTGATGCTCAAACATCCTTGTGCAAGGGAACCTTCGCTGAGTTTCTGTCCAAGGTGGGAATTGGGCTGAGTGTAACTGCTGGACAAGCACACTGGCAGCATGGAAGCACTGAGTCGATGGTGAAAGCTTTGAAGTCCACGATGAAGCGACTTCGAAATGATCAACCCATGTTGAAACCCAGAGTGTGTGGTCAATTGGCCGCGATGGCGCAAAACAATGTTGACCACATCAAGGGCTTCACACCAGTCCAATGGGCATATGGCTGTGATCCCAGCCAATGGAATCAAGCAGCTGATGCAACCGCAATCAATGCAGAGTTTGAGTCTCGTCCAGTGGAATACTGGCAGCTCCAAAAGAACCGCGAGAAAGCTGAGGGGATCCACCGACAAGAGCTGGCCAAGCAACGAATCACCAGACTCCGAAACTCCTCATCGAGACCAACTTCTGCATATCAAGTTGGCGACTGGGTATGTGTGTGGCGCAAAGCAACGTTGAAGTCCCGACACAAGGAGTTCAATCCAGAAGCTCGGTTCATTGGCCCCGGAAGAGTTGCCATGATTGAACCACATGTGCTACCTGAAGGACGCTCCTCTGTGATTTGGGTCCTGATGGGAACTGCACTCTGGCGATGCGCCCCGGAGCAACTACGCCCCGCCACGGAGTCTGAGGTCACCACAGAAATCGTGAGGCTTGGCGAGATGGCGGTGCAGCCACTTTCAGAGTTGCTTTCCAGGTTGCATTCGAGTGTTGATGTTGCTAATGAGCCAAAGTTCGATGCTGAGAAGGACACTTTGCCTGAACTACCTCCCGAATCTGGTGTTGGAACGTCCGGTCCATCAACCATTGCCCAATCACCTTCTGATTGGGACCATGAAGTCGAGCAGGGTCCCTCAGGTTCTCGGACTCGTTCCAGGAGCCGCTCAGCAGACTATGAACGGAACCTGAAGGAGATTGCGCAGCGAAGTAAGCTGATCTCCTTGAATAAGGCACGTCAACTTGAAGGACTACCTCCTTTGACTCAGCTTCCTCCACAGGCAGCATCTGCAATTGTGGATGAATGGGAGTATGTTGCCAAAGAGAACCAGCTGATTCGCCATCATCACCTACCAAGATGGGACCTCTTTGATCCGAGGTCAGTTCGAGATTGCCCTTTTCAAGTCAAAGATCTTCTTCCTCGTCGGACAACTCGATGGTGGGATGGCAAGTCAAGTGGCAACTACAATGACAACTGGGAGGATCCAAACGTCCTTAACCGCCGCTTCGAGCGCCCCTGGACTGGCAAGACCGAGTTCTTTGTGCGTACGAACGCCAAGCGGAAGGCCCAGCACTTCAACATTGGCACCGATGACGAGAAGGACCCCGAGAATGTGAAAGAGTCCTATGCCGTTGTCGAAGAGTGCGAAGTTGTCCAGAATGCAGACATGATAATGAATGACCAGGCCACACAGAATGACCAGTCTTTCAAGGATGACGAGACTGTTCAGAATGCCCTCATGACTGAGAATGACAACAAGCAGTTAGACCCTGGCATGCTGAGTGGAGACGATATTGCTGCTTGGATAGATGAAATGCAGCAATCCGAACAACGTTTCCTTCAATTGATGCAGACGTCAGAGGTCATTGGGGCAGATGATGCATGCTTCATTTCCTTTGCCGTAGAGAACTTGGAAGCTTTTGTGGCGGATCCGAATGGTTATGTAGACCAACGGCTCCAAGGACCAAGCAAAGAGGTGAACTTCAGGAAGTTGACACCTTCGGATCAGAAGCTGATGATGGAAGCTATGGCCCGTGAGGTGTCTGAAGTTCTCAGGTCCAAATCCTTGAGAGCACTGCAAGACTATGTGCCTGACAATGTCTTGAAGGAGCGGTGTTTGCCGATGAGATGGATTCTCACCTGGAAGCCGGTTGATCCACCACAACCTCCACCTGATGATGGCAAGCCAACTGTCCTCCGACCAGATGGTTTGTCTAAAGCAAAAGCTCGGGTGGTACTCATAGGCTATAAGCATCCTGATCTTGCAAGAAGAGATGAAAGAACAGGCCGTCAACGACTGCAGACATCGTCACCAACCCTGTCAAGGCTTGGGAGGCAACAGTTCCTGCAGGCTACGGCCATGGATCAGCACACCTTGGAATCTGGAGATGCCAAGAGCGCTTTCTTGCAAGCTGATGAGGGGATAGGAACAGAAGCTCTTTATACATGGGGTGTTCCAGAATTACAACATGCTTTTGGCATGGGTCGTGGTGAGGCTTTGCAAGTCCTTGGAGCGATCTATGGACTGACTAGTGCCCCACGCATTTTCTGGAAGGATGCTCACACGAAACTCACCAAGCTGGGAGCTACAGTGCACAGCCTTGACAAGTGCATTTGGCTCATTCGTGACGGTGACCGTATCGTTGGCCGTGTAGCTGCACATGTCGATGATTTTCTAATAGCTGGAGATCATAAGAATGCTACGTGGATCAAGTTTCGTGAGCAGTTGAAGTCCATGTATGAATGGAGCCCATGGCAGAGTGGAACCTTTACTTTTGCAGGATGTGAACTTCGCCAGACGAAAGATTTCACCATTTACCTCACGCAGTCAACCTTTTGCAATGCTTTGAGGCCTGTCACGATCGAGAACGAATCCTCTCGACCAACGACGAGCCCTCTGACACCTTCGGAGACGACACAGTGTAGGGGCCTTACTATGAAGGCTCAGTGGCGAGCGATCCAGTCTGCTCCCCAATACTGTGCACGCATTGGTTTGCTGGCTTCATCCCTGAAGGAACCGACCCTGAAGGAGCTGAAGGAAGCCAACTCCATCATGCGTGAACTTCGCAAGACTGCCAAGGAGGACCTGGTGTTTCATACTTTTTCAAAGAATGGAAAACCCACGAACTGGCGTGAGATCATTGCTTTACATTTTGGTGATGCTAGTCAGCATAATAGGCCATGCGGTGGTTCAACTGGTGGTTATGTGACTGGTTTTACTGATCAATCCATTTTACAAGGCAGTGAATCAAAAGTCAGTTTGATTGATTGGCGGTCATGGAAACTTGACAGACCTGCCAAGGGTTCAAATTCAGCAGAAGGCCAAGCCATCTACGAAACAGAAGATCGTGGATGGAAAAATCGTCTTTTTTGGGCGATCATGCATGGTGAAGTTTTGAATAGGAAGAACGCGAACCTTCTAGCAAGCCAAGTAGAGTCTTTGCTGATCATGGATTCTAGAGGATGTTTTGATGCCATCACAACAAGCGACTCCGTCATGCTTGGAATGGCAAATTCACGTACAGGCCTTGAGATGTTACATGTCCAACAAGGCACTGACGAGTTCAGTAGATGCTATCCAACATGGGTACCTGGTGATTTGAACCTGTCCGATGCTTTGACTAAGAACACATATGAATCATACAAGATCATGGCTTTGTACCATACGAACAAAAGCTGGATAGTAAGGTTCAACCAGGAGTTCGTCTCTGCCCGCAAACAGCAAAAGCTTCGTAGGCAAGCTCGTTTGGATGAACAGAAAACTGTTGTTCCTGCGATGTCCGAATGGCAAGACGAAAACCCAGCTCTAACTGATGTGGCATTTCTTTCACACTTCCCTGAGCGAATCTGAATCTCAGAGGATGTTGTGTTGATGTTTCTTGTGCCACTTTAGAGCATTCAGATTCATGTAGAGTCACCTGCTTCGACCGCAGTGGGCCCACTTGATGCCCAAGGCACGTGTGAGGAAAAGATAGTGCGTATCCGTACGCCATGGACATGTTGCGTTGAGCTGTGATTGGAAACCCTAGAAATCAGACCTCTATAGAGCCCTCAATCCACTGCCAGAGACAGTTGGTATATTTCCGCTATAGTTGCTAGTTATCATCCCCTACTATTAACCATTAACCAGCTAGAAATCGCCATTGGTTGGTTGGTTAACTGCGAAAAAAACCCACGGTTCCATGCGAAAAAATCACATCGATGACAAGCACAAGGCAACGGAGCCTCTTGGCTCGGCCAGGGGAAGGTCTTGAGCACCTCACGGTGGAGGGTGACCGTGATCAATGGCGCGCGTTTGGTCGCACCCGAAGTGTGGTAGTAGTAGAACAACCAGTGGTTAAGAATGGTTCATGAATGGTGGTGAATAAATTTTGACCAGCAGTCATTAGTGGCTAAGAATGATTATGGTTAACCAGTGACTAACAATGGTGGTTAATATGGATTATAACTTATGATTGTTGATAATGATTGATGATAGTGATTAGCCAGTTGTTAATTATTGATGATACTGGTCAATGACAATGGTCAATAATGGTTTAACAATGGTGGTTGATAATGGTGTACCAGTGGTCATTAGTGGTTAATATTGGTTCATAGCGCTTATATTTATGATTTGAAATGCTTGAGAATGACCCAATATATGTATGTGTTTGTCCACAGCCATGGTTGTACCTACTAACCATCCAATAGTAAGTTAATAATGACCATCGTGAATAGGGACACCATGCGTTTTTGGGGTAAACCATTCATGGACAGACCCATATGGGTTCATGAATGCTTCATCAATGAGCAATCGTCAATCAAGCATTTTTCATCTTGATGCCCATCAATCACCAGCATGGTGCATGTTTGATAACGATCATTCTTGATGTTAATCCTGGTGCCAAATGGTTCATAAGCTGGTTGTTAGGTGAATGCCCGGCTGCATTCTGGTCATCTTACTAGATACATTGCTCATGATCAAACATTGATCATTATCTATTAAGAATGATTGTCGATATTAGGCTAGGATTTAATGAACATTTCCACATGGTTGTTAGCTTATCAATTCTTGTAATCATCATGATTAAGATCATCACGGTTGATAATCATCACGGCTTAATAACAATGACCCGGTCTGCTGAGGCTGATGAGGGTCTTGAACTGTATACCGGCTTACACATGGTAATCATGGTCAATATCGATCAATTCAGTAGTAGTGGATACTAACCAACCATTATGGAGAATTGACCAACTACACCTATATAGGGTTCTATGATGTTTAGCTCTGCTCGGCCAGGACCCCAAACCATCCACAGCGAAACCTCCAATGACTTGGAGGTAGCATCATGCAGATCAATGCAGAAATCTTCCATCTGCTTAAACCGGTTAAACCATGTTTGTTCGCGGGTCTTCAGGTCAGTAGTTGATTGCTAGCGTTCAGTACAGTATTTTGATAGGGTATTCCAGTGCTCAATGAAAGTTAAGATGAGTCCATAATAACGAATCACACACACACACGCATCAACTTTCCAGATGTAGCTGCGCTTTGCGACAAACAAGACTTACTAGACTTGGGATGACTTGGGGGTTTATTCTTCTGGATCTCAGGTTGTGTGTTGTTACTGGTGTGTTTCCTCTGATTTGTATTGGGGAATCGGATTCATGATTCAAGCTGGTTACTGAGGAAGCAAACTTAACTCTTTTCGTGTGGGGCAATGAGACTAAGCAACTGACAACTTGGATCAACAAAACTGGGATAAAGAAGTCTTCAACCAAAAACGGCAGACCTGCAGACCTTTGCAGGTGAGGATGGTGTCAGCTGCAGGGAATCTGGGGTACCCTGGTCACCTGTCAGGGCTGATCACCTCCATATGGCTGGAACCACCAGGGGAACCACAGCTCCTGGGTGAAAAAATGGACCCAGCAGGGTTCATCCGAGGTGTCCACGTCCGTTAACCACAACGGTCCTTTCCAAAGTGAAGGGTGGCAATCGAAGCAAATACAGTACTTGACTTCATCATCTTTGGAACCCATGGTAGCTACTGAAATGGAAAACCGCAAGGTAGCGACAAGGTTGAGCTAGTAGTTGAGCTAGTAGTTGAGCTAGTGGTTGAGCTTAAATCTAATGCTAATGCTAGTCATTTATCAATCCAATGCTAACTTGCTGATCAGCCACCTTACAACTGTGACTTTGGCACGAGGTCACAGGAACCGACCAGTTCCTGATTGGAATGGGTCCAACAGGTTGATCGGCACTTGTGTTCTTCCCAGAAAACCAGGCGACTGTTGGAGAACTCGTTGCGGATCAGCAATCCGTTGTAACTCTCGGGTTGACAGGATCAAACCAAGTCTCAGTATCAGGTAGAAATAGTAGCCAGTGAACAAACATGGAAAAACACTCTTCCGCTGTGGTCACCATTCTTGTGCTCCCATGAACTGCACAATTTTCTTTGGGTACCCTCAGCGAGCGGAGCTTCTCTTAGTCTCTGCAGCGCGAGGGGAAAATCAATGGACCAACTGAAGGCCTTGAAGTCACATGTTGCCACTGCACAACAGCAACAGCTTCCGACTGCTTCCTGCAAGTGAGTAGGTAAATGGCAAAGGAACAAGGAGAGTTAAACTAAACCATTGCTGTGCCTGAGAATTTTGCAACACACACTCAAACACAGCAAACACACGCAATACAAAATGCTTGTGTACTTTGTAAATGTGTCTTGAGTATATCATTCATATATATTTACTAGGCCTTTCTTTTCTTTGTTTGCTGGAAACAGGCGAACATACATGTACATGCTCATGTGATCACATGCGTACGCACCACATGCGTCATACCTATGATTCTATGTGCAAAAGCATGTCTTAGTATGTACCAGTTGAAAAATCCTCAACACGAGCACAATGCGGGCCGAACCTTTCGGTCAATTTCCTTGACCATGTCTTCAATCCAAAAGATTATCAACTATGAACCCCCTGGCATTGGTGAAGTCTCATGGGCACAAATGAACATGTGCAAAGTCAGTAACGAACCAATCCAACCTCTCATCATGACTTGCATCTTGCTGGCTTGGGCTTGCTCTCAGCATGGTCCATCATCCCAGCTGCCAGTGGGACCCTACACAGGCACCAGTGGCCAACCGCCGTCCTCGATGCGTTCCGAGCGCGGCAGTGCTGTCGGTCTGTCTGGCCATGTCTTGCGAGACCGATGGAAGTATTGCCAGCACTAAACCCTTGCCCTGCCCCACCATGTGTAGATTCCCTAGTGATGTAGTGGGAAACAAAAGGGGATTAAACCTCCGAAGTTCCATGAGGCTTAAATAGAGGGTAATTCTAAGGGATGCATCGGATGCATCCAAACTCCATGATGGAATCTGCTGCGCGGAACGAAATGACCCTGCAAGTGCGCCACAAAGTGGTTAAACCCAAGTCGCATCAGGCATCGATATTTCCGAGATCTGATGCTTCCCGCACGGCCACTGATTTCAGCGTCCAACTGGGGTCAGATCCAGGTGCCAAAGAATCGAGAAGTCTCTGCTTCTCGAGAAGTTTCAAGCAACGCTCCCATCAAAACAACAGGGCTCTGGGATGTTTTGTGGGTCTTGGCACTCCTTAGGTTCACTTCTGAAAAAAGAACAGATTGGGTCCATCTCCATACAACAACATGTGAAACCACTTTCTGGACTACCTACACGAGCACTGTAAAAGCCTCCAAGCAAGTAAGTTGTGAACGTCTGAAATGGATGCACTCAATTCATCACCCAAGAATCATAATGTCATCTACTATCCATGGAACGGACCTGGCATTGGCAATGATAGGTATCTCGTTGGCTTGTCCAATCATCCAATGGTGGTTCCAATCCTATAGGATTTCTGCCAGCACAAAACAGTTTGGACCTGGTATCCTGACTCAAAATGGAGCTGACTTCATCATAGCTGGACCTAAATCCTCCATTCCTGTTGGGCAAAACCTCCAATCACTTCAGTGTAGACTGCCAGGGTCTGTGTTTTCAGTGTCTTTTTCTCTTGTTGGTTCATTCTTTGTTGTGAATTTTTGGTGATAGCTATTACCCGGCATCAACCACAGTTAACTGATCTTCCACGGCCTAGTTTAACTATCATTGCAACAAGTTGAGGATAATCATCCTTGACGATCATGAAGTTCTATGTGCCTACGCCGAGCCACTCACGAAACTGACACCCCTACATTGACAGCAACCTATCAGCTGTTATGGTCAGGTAACATTCCTTGACACCCAAATCTTTGAAACTATACACACACACAACTCTAGGAACGAGCTTCAGGCTGTTCCCGCCGTCACTGCAGGTGGAGTTACCCAGTGCTGTTGGCCTCAGCTAGGACCCGGAGATCCAAACGATATCAAGGGTCCGGGAAATCTGCGGAAAACGTGGTATACCAGAAACAAAATAATGTCTGGTATAAGTTCTGGTTTAAAATACATATTCAATAAGCTATTGAAAATACATGGCATACCAGAAACTCTATACTCTACACAAACCACCGCGGTAGCTCTTTTTCAGATGCAAAGAATCCTTTTTCATAAGGGTAGTCATCAGGACAGAGATGAACAATGTAAGGAATAGACCAAGCAGCAAATCAGATTGTGCAACAAGGTTACTCCAACTGAATCCATCCTTGCCAACACCTTTCTAATTGGCGACAATCCGCTTAATTGTCACCAGTATTCAGAGACAACTTATATAGTTGCTGTATCTAGGGTTTCCCTTCGGCGGGTCGCTAACGATGCTATTCACATTAATTATGCATTTCCATCAATCGTCGCGCCCCAAACCCGTCAGTTTCACAGTTGAACACATTCAAATTTGATGGTTTTGGAGTATCCTCACATACAGTATCCTGGTTCATGGATAAGCCCATATCTCTCGTGATAGCCACAAGTCAGCTGGATCTTTTCGGGAAAGCTCCATTGGGCTGTTCATGACTAGCATCATCCCACATCTGGTAAGTGGTTCCTAACCATGATAATGATTAACCCACAAAATGGTACAGTTGGGTTATGACGGTTATGAGCCATTGAGCAATTTGGGACCACCCACAATATGGCACTTACTAGCCATGGGTTACCAACCAACCACTTTTCATGGGATGATCATCCAAGTAGCTCAAACTTCTTTGACCCAAGGTACTTTGTCTCAGCATCTAAACACAACCATTCGCGTCAGCTGCAGATGGCTGCAGCTGGTTTGTGCGGTCTCCTCGAACCCTAAATGCTGGTAGATGCTTTTCTCGTGGGTTGGGAGGGGGCAACACCATGGCGCCAAGGAGGAAACACTGTATGGAGGCTGCTTTCCCTGGTGTTCTTGGTCAATATCGGCCAGTTCCTAGTATTAATATGGTGGTTTCTCAAAATGGGGGTACCCCCAAATCATCCTTTACATAGACCATTTACAGTATTAACCAACCATTTTTTGGGCTCCCTATTTTGAGAAACACCGATATGTACTAATCACAAAGCAACCCTCCATTATCCTACCAATAATCTGCCTGTACTTATCATCCATTATCCAATCACCAGCCATTCTCCCTACAATAACTTCTTAATATGTATTAACCTGTCAAAAACCATTGTCGAACAAAGCTTAACCACTGCAGCTGAGTCGCAGTCCTGCACGACTAGCGGCGCTGGAGGTTGGCTGCGTTGCTAAATGCGACAGCCATTGAAGTACCTTAGGTCTGGCACCAGGATGAAATGCACCAACGGGTGGCCCCTGGTAGATCAACCTGGCAAGGAAAATCACCTGTAGATTGTGAAACTGTGAAACTCAGGCTTGCCCCAAGCACTTTTTTGTGATTTTCAAGCTGTCCAGATGCGCATTTACCATCATTTACCCCAGCGTAGAGGATGTTATCAACATTGCCACAAACCAAGCAGCAATCACGACTCGTGACACAAACTAGCCTAGACGAGAAGAATCCACAAGTTACTCTCAAACATTTTCCTCATAACCATTAAGAATCCATCAGTTATTCGCAACATTTCGCAACAATTTCCCTCATGGCACTGGTGAATGGCCTTGTGATTCTCACCGCCCCCAAGCTGTTTCAGCTGCTCAAGCGTCTCTCCACTGTGAATTCCGAAGCCCGAAGCAATGATAGCTCCACCTGCAGAGTGTCAACCAAGCGACCATCACTGCGCTACATGGCGAGCTGGGTCAAAACTAACCAACCAACTGATGGGGATAATACCCAACAAAACCATAGGGAAAACAATGGTTAATGATAGGGGAACCAGGGGGACTAAGGGTTTTGACCCACAGCCACATGGCTTGACCGGCTGCTCAAGAAGCAAATTCCACTTGTGCAAAAACCTCTCTGGTGTATCAGACCTCCCGTGGTCCATCGAACATGTCAAGAGTCCAGCGTAACATTTACAAATCGGGCCCCAGAGGGGATGTCAAAACTGATCCTGTGCTCTATGCTCGACCAGTTTGCTATTGAGAATAGCTATGTGAAGCTGCGCATGTGCCGCATAACTCCCTAGCTGGAGCCGGCCCCCGCAAGCACCACAGGCAGCACACCGGGTCGAACCTGCCACCAGAAGCGAACCAGGTAAGAAAATCAGCAGCATGATCGTCAAGCAATCCTTGGTCCACGACGGTCGATGGTCCAGGATATGGATATATATATGATATATATATATATATGGATATGGAGAATGCTCATAGATGAGAACTCTCCAGAAATGGCTTTGGGGCATTTGCTTTGCCTACAATGGCCGGTTTGGGGCCCAAAAGATGCCCACATTTATGGGTATTTCAGGGGAAGGCAACATTAGCTGCTGGACCCATGACCCTCTTCATCCACGAATATACAGCAGGTGGTTGTGGGTCAATATTGAGCATCCAAGAAAAGTTTAGGCGAACATTCCCGCAGAGGCTAGATTGGTCATTTGGGGGAATGTTCACCAGGGGTACCAGGGTATTGACCAACAGCCAATTCAAGCAGACTTGTTGGGTCTACCATCCATCTAATCGTTTCTGGTGGTTGGACGCACATCTCCCCGTGATGAGTAGTCCCCCGACAAGTGATGAATCAAGATATGGCTCTTTATGAACCTAACAGGTTTCTGCAGTGGCAGTGATGGCGGTGTTATTCTACCTAAAGGCAATGACTAAGAAGGGTCTTCAAGTGATGATTTGAGTGGAACTGATGGTCACTTGAAGGATTCAAATCCCCAACCGATCATCGCCAACCACCTATCTGGCGCAACCCATCCCCACCCTACCTTTGCCCCTGAACAGCATCCATAAAAGGACGACTTGATTGGATCCAAATGTCCAGCGTTCACTGGCCAATTCTTGTCATATTAGTAACCTAACGCCAGTGATCACTTTGGCAATTGGTTATGACCACTTGTCATGAAAGCCAATCAGTAAACAACGGTTTTGCCTAAGCACTATAGAAATCAACAAAGTTATAGGCTGTAATCTCTCGCGATTAAGGATTAGTTTTGATATGGCTCATCCAAATGATCAGCAGTCGAACAACAATCTCAATGAACCCTTCACTGTGAACTCTTGACCCCGCCATTTTCCCCGAACTCAACACTCAGGGTGTTGGCCTCTATTGGAACCACCAAGCAGCTATCAATCAGCAACCATCAACCATCAACCAGCCATCAACCAACCAATTAACCAATCAAAACTTATCAAATTCATCAGTAGCCATTAGCCAGTCAATCAAACCAGCACCAACCAGCCATTAACCAACCAATTAAACCAATCCACTAACCAGTTCTAGCTGAACTCCCAGGGTTTACTCCCAGGGTTCCCCTAGAAAACTGGTGGATCTTCCATTGCTATTTTAGATCACCGGAGTGTCACTCACTCCAATCAAAAAAATGGAATTCTGCTGCCGTGCCACGCACTTTCGGGCTGACTTCGTGGCCACATCTTCTGCCACGACCGGTCCTTGCTCCACGCACACGCCCGTGAAGGGTCCTTGTGTGCCGCCCTGCGGGTAACCTGGCAGCCAGCCGGGCGAGATATGGCCAACCAAAGGATTGATGGTGGTTAGTTGATGGTTGCTAGTATCTATTGATGGTTATATAAAAGATTAATGATAGTTACTAATGGCCATTGATGGGTAATGATGGTTAACTGATGGTTCATGAAGGTTAATGGCTAATCAATCAACGGTTGATTTTAATCAATGATCTCAATGACAAAGAATAGCCAACAATTAATGGGGATGCAAATAACAAACGTAGTGACTTTAGCAGCAATAACGAGGACCTCATCAACAAGAAGAATTGCAGCACCAAGAATCGCAGTACAAGGGACACAAATACAGGTCTAAACTAACAATTTTGCAGATGAAAGCTTCACATTGAGATCAGGTTGTTGTGCTGAATGTAGGGCTGGAGACTCTACTGAGGTTCTCTGCAGAAACGAATTGGCTATGGGAAAGCAGTTAACTAGGGTTGCTAGGGGTTAATGACCAACAATTAATAGTTAAGTTGATTAACACGCAACAACCATGGCTGATGAGGGTTGATGATGGTTGATGATGGCTGATGATGGTTGATGATGGCTGATGATGGTTGATGATGGTTGATGATGGTTGATGATGGTTTCTGCTTACTCATGGTTCAGGGGCTGTGTTTGAGCGTCCCTTGTGGTACAGCCCCAGGAACGCCATGGTGAGATACCAGCAACCAGCACGTCTACCTCAATAGATTCCCTAGCTGCCCCGAGTAGGATCCAAGACCTTTGGATAAATCCTGGTTGTGGACCTCCAATCACATCGAATGTCAACAAAACATAAGTGTCAACCAACAATGTCTATCTATTGCTGAGATCTGATCCCAATGATTCCCTGAGCAATTGACTGATCAGTTAACCATAATCAACTGATCATTGAATCAATCATCGATCAACCAACAATCAGTCATACACCAATGGCCAAAATATGGTGGTGTCTCATAATAGAGGACCCCCCAAATCATCCATTATTAACCATTTTTAGTAATAAACCAACCATTGTTGGGGTTCCCTATTCTGAGAAACCACCAAATATCAAGCATCGAGCAGTCCCGTTGATTCCACTCATCAGGGGCCGCATCCCCTTGGGTTGTCAGCGGCCAGGCCTATGGGCAGCGCTCCAAACATCGGAGTCACTTTGGAAGGCCCTTTGGAGCCGCCCCGTTTCCTGCGCCGCCGCTGGGGCCCTGAACATTCGCTGCAAAGCTTCCAATGATCGGCCTGTTGGTGTAGTTCATCACAGTGATTCGACAGCAGAAGTCATGCCTTTCTATGTATTTTTGGATGGACCAATCTTTGGAGCCACAATTGAGACAAATCCTTCGCCAGAATCGTGACCGAACGTCGGCCAAGCCAAATCGCCACCCAACCCCCAAAATGGTTGGTTTAGTTAATGATGTTAATGATGGATGATTTGGGCGTACCCAAATTTTGAGAAAACCCCCATTTGAAGGTACCACCGTGTTTGAAGAGACTGTATATACTGTATTGATTGCTGGCAACATACGTGGCAACAAAGTCTTGAAACACAATGACCTGATTGAAGGATTGAAAAGCTCACAAAATGAAATCCAATTTTGTAAGAATGCTAGTAGAAAATATCCAGTCTGCTTGGTGTCTGCTTGAGTTACGCCATGGCTGTGGGTGCCGTACCCTGTGCAACACCCCAGCCGCTGTTGAGATGTTCACCCATCCCATGGTGCTGGGTGGGCGGTGCAGGCCGTGAAGCCCGCTGTCCAGAGCCAAGCGCACAGCAAGATGGAGACAGCAACCAACGATGAAGCGCCGCCAAAAAGGAATCCTCGGTGGCCAACGAACATTGCGGCTGTTCAAAGAACCACCATGGGTCGATGATGATGCATAGATACTAGAATTACTACAAATAATATGGCCTTGAATAGGAGATTCATTCGACCAAATTCGATGGTGTCTCCATTCTCCGAAAGTCCAGGGAGGAACAGAGCTAGTAGGACTCTTGATGAAAGAAAAACCGTACGTGACTTCTAACTTCCTCACTGAAGATAGTACAGTACCTACCATTTGGTTACACCACTCCCGGTAGCTCCTGCTACGTCTTGGGGTGAGACTAACCGTCGCCCCCACCTTCTGGTAGCTCCTTGGCTCCCCCTTTCGAAGAATTTATGGACACCCCTGGCTCCAAATCGCGAGGTCTTTCAACCACCAAGCATTTCTGGGTGCCAAAGACCAGGCTATCCACACTGATGGCTGGAGATCATCTGCACATCGGTGGGACTCAGCTGGTCAGCTGGTTTGACCCTCAAAATTCTCTATTTGTAGGTCGTTGTCAACCATCACTAGCGGTCATTTGCCCTCATTCTCTTGAGTATGCACTCTGAATCCGTCTGGGCCACCAAAAACATAGGCAGAAACAACATCACCTTTAGGTCATGACCTCAAGGGAACCCAAAGGTGTGGGTCATTTTTTCTACTTGTCATCACCTAACAACCATGAACCATCGGCAACCATTGATTGATCGTTCTTTTGCTCATGCTTGATGATGATTAGCAACAATGGTTAATAAACACCTGGTTTGTGGTTTCAACTCCAATGAAGAATATTAGTCAACCAACCATTTGTTAACAATTACTAGAGAAAATGTAACATATCTAAAACTACCAGCCAGTAGTTGTTTCACCATTTTTGTTGCTATTCATCCCTAGTCACTACCACCAACCACTATTCTATTGTTGCTAGTTCCATGTTAACCATTCGTTGATCATTCATTCTTGACCCAAAATATGAACCCCGTTCTTGATCAACGATATCTGCCGTCGGTCGTAGCTACTGTACCGGTCATCGCCATGGCACTGCTATTCCTTGCGCCCATGGAATTCTCTTCTGCGGCTTGTTGACCTTGGAAACACCGCTGTCACTGTGGCTTCGACTCAGGGGTCTAGTGATCAAGCAATCATTCACCATCATCATTAGTGAGTATCATTAGTAAACCATCATGAAATTATAGATTAAATGATAGTTGTGAAAATATTTGTAATGTTATTGATAGTATCAATCATGTTTGCCAATTATTCGTATCATGTTGCTAAACAACATTGATACTAACAATCAGTAATACCCATCATTAACGACTTATCACTATTGACCCTACAGGATGTGAGCCGTCCTAATCGATCATAATTTGTAGTAGTCAATATCAACCACCTGTTCCTAGGCATCAAAAACATCATTGCGGGACCGAAATGGTTGGACCTTCGTGAGGCCATGGGCCCAAAAGCTACAGCTGCTGCTGGTGCCGAATGCTGCTACATGCTGTTGCTGGTGCTGCTTCGACCATCGCTGCCCCTGCTACAACTTCAAGATCAAGCAAGGCTTATTGTGGCTTTAACGGGCATGAACCGGATAATACGGAAATGGATGGAACTGGTTCATACCCCGACATCGCCCAGGATCTACCGCTTCGCTTTCCGCCGGGCTCTCTGACTGATACAGGTGCAGTCGATAAGTGTGTAGCCACAGGCGATTCCGGGCTTGCATTCCCAGTCCTGTGCTGAGGCGTCGGTATGGGTCCAGGTCAGTTGATGCTGGCGTTGCCATCAAGGATTCTGGTTGTTGCATTTCCAAACGCTTTTCAAATAGATGTTTTCACGGCAAAAAAAAACACAGTCAGGCAGTGCTTTGTGAAAGACGATCATTCACAATCACTACTATCAGCATATATCAGGCATGAGTATCCACAAAACATGCACAAGCATTCGTACACCATCAGTCCCTATCTCACGATTGATCAACATTACTGACTACCCCCAGATTTGCTTTTTAGCGTTAACCCCATTCCTACTGACTACTGATTAGGACAGCATTGATGACTAATCATTAGCATGGTATGTCATTAGCCCCCATTGCTCATGATGAATCGTATACCATAGCCCCTATCTCTCCATATGTGGGTTTCTCAAAACAGGGGTACCCCGAAATCATCCTTTCTTAAGCATTTATAGTAGCAAACCAACCATTTTTGGGGTACCCCATTTTGAGAAACCACCATATAGTAGTTGTTTCACCATTTTTGTTGATGATTATCCCCTATTAATCCCTACTATCAACCACTATAATCCATATCTTTGGGGTACCCCTATGACGTGAGAAACCACCAAATCATTAAGCAGGAACCAAACATCATTCGCCAGCAACCGGTCGTGACCTGCGCGGCGTCTAGCGGGCGCGCCTTGCCCACGTGACCAAAGGCACAGCTTCCGTCAGCCTGGCGAGCCGGAGGTGACGGGGGAGCTCCATGGCTCCATAGTTAATGATAGGGATTATAAGGGTTCATGATGGTTTATAATGGGTAAATAACAGGGATTAATAGATTAATAATGGTTGATGATGGTTGATTATAGGGATTGTAATGGTTAATAATAGGGATTAATGAGGGTTATAGGGGTTCGGTTTATAGGATAATATGGATTATAGTGGTTAATATGAGGGATTATATATAGTGGTTAAGAATTTGGATTATATTGGATGATCACAAGGATTAATCCGGGATAATCACCAACAACAATGGTGAAACAACTACTGCACGGGGGTTTTCTCAAGCCAGTGTGGGGTACCCCAGAGTCATAGTTGGTTTATGACTATAAATGGTTGATGAACTGGATGATAACTGGGGCTCCCCTATTTTGAGACGCCACCATCTATGAATATAGCGGGACGCACCAACATATAATAAGCAAAGTAAGCTCAATAAGGTTAATAAACAGGAATGAGCCAGTACTATGGATTCCATGGATCCCGGATATACCGTGAGTAACCATCATAACATGGGAGATTCTTTTTTAGTGGTTGATGGTGTAGCCCCAACGGATATGCCAGCATGGTGTGGACATACAGCTTGCAATCTTCAAGCTGACACGCAAGTGCTTTGAGTATTTTGTGCAAGTTTCGTAACAACATGGAGGAAGATCAAACAAAGCAAATCAGGAACTCAGGAAAGTTGGTGTAAAGCAAAGAAAACAGTAAGATCTGAAATTCCGAGATCTTAGCTGACAAATAACCAAAACTGTTTATTCGAGCTCAACGCCACATCGATGTTTTGATAACGCAATCAAGTGTACCTCAATGGCAGATCAAGCCATAAATAAGCCCCAAATTTTGATGGCCCATCACCAACTTCTGGTAGGTGGTGGTTTATTGATAGCTGGAGGCTGGATTCCCCATCATTAGCAAACTTCGCACAGAGTCACTGAACTTGTAGTTTGGCAGCTGTTGATGACACCATGAACCCCCAAGAACATTCCAACCTGCTATAGGCTTCTGTGGCTATGTGTTGCAAACTTCTTGCTACTGTATGATGTGTAACCAGCAGGTGCCGACTTTCGTCTGATTCTTTTTACTGCGTTGTGCAGTGGAATCAGCAAACTAGAAGCCAGCTGCTGATCCATTATCACTTCCTCAGTCAGAGTCTCCAAAAAAATCTGGCTTGTAACATCATGATTCCCTGCAGTTGTCTTGCTTCCTACATCCAGCTGATGGTTGCCACTGGTCTCCGCTGCTTTCTCTCCAAACGATGACTGGATGAGCTATATGAAGGGTGGTACCATCATTAATCACATCCTGCTAGCATCGCTACCATTTGGCGCCCATTGACCATCATCAACCAGAATATGGTCTTCCTTCAACCAGAACTAACCAGCGTTACCGATTGATGCACGTCGACTAATGATCGATTGACACGTATTTCGCGATGATTCCATGGCCTTTAGCCATGACAATTGGCCATAAATGCTTCAACAGCCAACATCCTTCACCATCACAAATACCATCATGGTTATTGATCCGCTGTGGTTGGGTGCTGTGCATTCCTCATCTGGTGGTTTCTCAAAATAGGGATACCCCAAAATCATCCCATTTATTAATCATTTGGAGTAAAACAACCTTCTGTATGAACCATCTATTGGTACTAAACCATCCATTTTTGGGGTCCCCAAACTGGCTTGAGAACCCCCGTAGCGGTGTGCCTCCGTGAACCTCTGATCACCCGTAAGGATGGGTCTTGTCTGATCACCACCTCAACCCGGTGGGAGTGGAATTCACCGAGCTGCTACACTGATCTGGAGCCTAAAAGACCCCGGTCTTGGCAGGTTTGAACCATCAAATTGGGGGATAACCATGCAAAACAAGGGTCAACACAGGGTTCCAGGTAGTCATGCTGGTGGCTACTAGCATCAATCACCACTTGGGCTACTAGCTACTTCTGATTAGTCATAGTGCTAAGCTTACTATCACTACTCTGTAGTGACTTAAGCATCAAATCATGAGCATTGTCACAACAGGAATTTGTAGCGGCTAGTCATAGGGGTTAGTCATCCTCGGTAAGTAGAATATATATCTAGTAATGCCACTCAAACATGAAATCATCGTTAAAGTGATTGCTTTTTATGGCAAGGTTTGAGAAGTCTAAAGCAGTCAGAATAGGGCTGATCCACCATGAGAGTTGATGCCACTATTTTTGCAGACTGACCTCTGTACCCGTGTAAATGCGTGCGAGCATGCATATCTACGCAATAGTGCAAAAATACAGGTACAAATCATGATAGATAAAGTGATCTTCACCCGTACATTACCCTTCTAATGGAGCCCCGTCCCAAAACCTTGTGGGAGATCACGCAACGTGAAGGTTGTAACGGCGGTGGATCCATTCGTTGTCGCACAAAACATGGATTGACCCATGGGAAGCCTAATCACCAGCTGCCCAAAGCCTCAAAACTGTTTGTTGATCAGGCAATGGTGAAGTAGGGCGTCAATAGTCAGCAACTTGTCGACAACAAGCAACAACCATACCATTCAACAAGCAACAACAACCTAATCCTAATATGGTGGTCATAAACAATCAACACTATGTCAACCCCAATCTGGATCCCTTCTCACGGTGCGCACCATAGTTGTGCCCAATACCAAACCAATAGACTTGAGGATTCTCCAATGAGTATGACCTAATCCAACTGTCTGTGGTAAGCCTGCAGTTTGACATGAATCAGAAAAGCCACGATTTCTATACCATACAAATGGTGATTCGTCAACATGTTCCACATATTCACCATAGTGGACTGTTGTTCGTTATACAGAATTCACTATCATCACCGCTGCAAAATCTGTAGCATCAACATGGTCACCCCATAACTACCTACAACCGCAGTTGAGCCCACAGTTATAACGTGTTCTCACCCCCCACCATCACCACCATCCCCCGGCTTTCCCATGACTTTCCCAACCAACCGCGCCACGCCCAGGCGCCAAGGAGGTTCCGACAGCCGGCCATCTTGGCGCAGTGAGAAGCGCCCAAGGCCAGCTGAACGCTGGAGATCAGCCACGTCATGAACCGAGCCATGGACCTGGTGAGGGACCTGGCGCACCCGAAACGTTGGGACTCAGTTGCGATACCGAAAATTGGCACTGACTGAGGTATATGTATAAATATAAATATATATATATATACATATATATATATATATATATATCCGCCGACCCCTGCCTTCGCCAAGGCAGGGGCGGCGCCTGGGACCACCGGAGGTGTGGAACTTGTTCCTTGGCCTTGACTATGGCCAATGCCTGAACCTGGGTTTTGGCCTTGGCCATGGCCAATCTTTTCAACGTTTTGCAGCCGTGCTGCCGTTCCCAGAATTGGGCAGGTAGCAGCAGGCCAGCCAACACCTGTTGTTATATGGCGTTCCGCCTTGCTGTTTGGCCGCCCTGGCCAACGGACACATTTCCCGGCGCAGCCGTTCCTAGAGCCAAGCCGATAGCAGCAGGCCAGGGCAGCCGGCGGGGTTCT
>VSDK01019902.1:0-30133 GCA_009767595.1 Symbiodinium kawagutii | reverse complement strand
TTAGGGCGTTCAGCCTTGCCGTTTGGCCGCCCTGAAACCCTCCGCTGCCCGTCGGACAAATTTCCCGGCGCAGCCGTTCCTAGAGCCAAGCCGATAGCAGCAGGCCAGAGCAGCAGGAGATGTTCTAGGGCATTCAGCCTTGCCGCTTGGCCGCCCTGGAACCCTCCCAGGCGCAGCCGTTCCCAGAGCCAAGCAGATAGCAGCAGGCCACAATAGCAGGAAGTGTTTTAGGGCGTTCAGCCTTGCCGTTTGGCCGCCCTGAAACCCTCCGCTGCCCGTCGGACAACCCAGGTGCCGCCGACCCCCTTTCTTTTGTAAGAGTCTGGGCTTGCTATGGCAGAGATAGGAGATGAGGCTTTCCAAGGCAACTCCCGGCGCTAACACCAGCTGTGATATACCAAGTTCAGTCCTTGCTCACACCAGCTCTTAAAAAGGGGGGTCGGCGGCACCTGGGCGTTAGCCCCTTCTATTTATTTATAACAGGTAGTGACTCCAAGATCAACCCCAGTTGGTATTGATTACGTAAGCAGCTAGTATGATTCTTGATGATCGCTGAATTATGCTGAATTAGACTGGTTAGTGCCAGTTGAGGTATGATCATTGCGACCAGCTGAATGCCCTCAATGACGACTCATGATTCGGCAGTGGGTCAAAACCCCGTACCCCTGGTTCCCCATCACTAACCATTGTTTTCCCTATAGTTTGTTGGTTATTAACCCCCATGAAATTGGTCGGTTAATATTGACCCATAGCCATTCTTGATCAGCTGAAAACATTCGAAGGCGTCACCTTGGAGCGCCCTTGATCGTCCAGGTGACATGGGCAACAGCTGAATAAAACACGGTTGGTAAATCATGGAATGCTGATGTTATCCAACGGCCTTCGCATTACTTCCATGTTGTAGGTCTGGTTATTTGAGCCAATCAGTGCCCATGAGCAAAGAGGAACAAACTTCGGTATGGGTGTTTCTTAAATTAGGGAACCCCCAAAAAGCGATGCTTTATTGATATAAATGATCAATAATTTATGATTTTGGGACACCCCTGTTCTATTCATTGACCCACCCCAATGATCGGATTTGAATACGCAGCTCATAATGAAATCCCCAGCGGCCCACGGCCCAGCCGTTGTTCAACCCATGACTCCACAGGGAATGCACTATATCACTGGTCAGTTGGGAGCGTAGTGCGCCACAAGGTCATTGCTACAAGGTGGTGGATTGAGAACACCTCCTGTAGCACTGCGAAGAAAATTCATTGATGTTGGCTGGTTTCTCGAGCCGTAGGGCCATAGGGGAACCCAAACAAATGGATGGTTTATAGCAATACTTCATGTAAAGGATGATTTGGGGGTCCCTTATTTTTAAAAAACACCTAAAGAGGTAGGCGAATTCTTGATTATCTTCTGCTCTGGTGGTATCACCATTTGACGGGGCGTGTACATGCTGCAAGGTGCTTCGATCATTGTGCGGAATGATCCCAACTTTTCACTGGTACAGCTCTTCCCATTGAAAAATCAGGGGCCGATGAACTGTGCCAGGGTACACCCATCCCCCTTTTATAATTTTAGCGGTTGGCGCAGCTTCTGAATGGTTCAGAATGGTTGATGATTGATCGCGTGCTTGACTCGAAGGGGCAAAAGCGATCCTTACAATCTTCCAACAGGGACACCACATACTGCTGATTGAGGAGTACGTGTCCCACCTTTGGATGATCATCCCAGCCAGCTATCAGGTACAATAGCCGCAAAATCAATGAACCAACATTGAATAATTACATAGGATTACTCAATACTAATGAAAAGTGATCTCACTCAGTTGTCTCCACCGCTTCATGGAGTCTCTTGTTGCGCATAACCTCCCCTCCAACCCTGGTTGCTCGTGACTTGTTGTTGCTCATATCCCCCCCTAGTAATCCCGAGCTGGCTTCATCTCATGGTCGTCGGCACCTCACTCACCATACGCGGCCGTGAGCCCGCAGCCGTGGCCCACTGCTGAAAACAGCAGTCCGGTGTCGGGGCAAAGCGTTGGACCCCTATTGAAGTATCCACTGCTATTGCTGCTGCTTGTTGGTAGTTGAAATTGCGAGATTTGGTGACCGCAAAAATGAGGAGTTTTGTGTGAGCAGAAGCGAATCTACGTCGAATTGGCTAGCACAAGTCAAACGGGTCCGCTCTTCAACTTTCCGCTGAACACTTTGCATCTTTTTATCATGATGACCCAAATTCAATTCCACTAAAACAGCCATACTTTTTGGAGAATTCCCGCTCACGCGACCTAAGTTCTTCTCTGGAGGTGTGGTGCTTTGAGTCCTGCATTGAGCCAATCTGCGGTCAGGTTCACCAACAGCCACACTGGGTTTGTCCCGGGAGCGGGTGTCCATCGGCAACGGGCCACCCTTACTGAAAAATGCACAGAAAACATGGATTTTTTGGGCATAGCAGGCCATGAAGATCCTCCGTTTTTTTGAGGACGTCGTTGATGGCTTTGATGATTTCTGATTGATGTATAACGGGTGTATCTTGATAGGACCAAAACTGCACGGGCTGTGACCAAGAACCTCGGGGTTACGCAACTTGGGACCAAGCTCACTTTTAAACCACGAGCTCCCAATCATTGACTCCGTAACTCATCCAGCAGAGGTCTGCTATTATCTGCCATTAGCAGGCACCAACCAGCATGGCCGTTAACCATTCACTTACCACCAGTGACCAACATCAGTTATTCGTTGATTATGATAAACCACGATTAACAACCATAGCAAACATTTAATGTACCAAACCATCATCAACCACTAAGCATTATATACCATATCTATGAATGATAACCAACAAGTGGTTAGTGACATCTAGTGACCATCATCAACCACTATGAATGCAAGTAACCATTGCTAACGTTGGCCACTAACCACAACTTCCATGCACCAGTACCATAAGCTGGAACACCAGCCCGCCGCTGCACAGCACTAGCTGCCTTAGGTGTGGCCGAAGACATCTGCTTCAGGAAATCGCGCTTCATGGACAAAGACCTGCTTCAAGGCACAAATCAGCTGCAAAAACCAGCTGGAATGACGCGCTGAACATGGCTATAGTGATGGTTAATGATCATCAACAGTAGTAGATAATGGTCAAAAATAATGATGGTCAATCACGGTTGATAGTGGCTAATATTGTTTGACAGTGGTGAATTGTAGCTGATGGCACCAGTGAATGCCTGTGGTTGATCATGAAAAGAGATGTGCTTGAGCATGCTTAATCATGTGTGAATTGTGCTGCTTAACGATGGAAGTTCGTATTCACTGGCGGCTATTACCCATGCATTAATGGTAGGATAATGGTTGATACCCACCATCAATATCCAGTAATCAACTCAGCCAAAAGCTTAGATTCAACAACAGTCAACAACCAATAAGGGTTTTGGAACCCCTAGAAGGTTTGAGTCTTACTGGCTAATATATCATGATAATTCAGTCACATCAATCATATCATCTTAGTACGGCAGTGCTGGGTTGCAAATGCTGGTCAGGCAGGAGGCCGAGAAATCCAGGAGCAGCACTCACCTCCCAGAATGGCTGGAAGTAGCGTAGCCATCCAAGCTGCATGGGTAAAACAACATCCCAAAAAAGGTGCAGGACTGCATGACCATTCTGAACATGTATAGTCTGTAGAGGCTATATATCTATAATATTCATTTAGGTGGATAGATGTGTAATAATAGATATATGATGTATGTATAGCAAAGAAATATATATATATATAGGATATTTGATGTGTATAATTCAAAATTATTTTTGTTCGATATGCATTGCTAGATTTTGATCTATCCGAATCTGAGGATTTCCGCACTGAGCTCCAGACCGCAGCATATTCTCCAAGACAAACACACCGCAGTCGTTCAGATTCTCCTGCAGCACAGGTGCTTCAAGGATTTGTTGGGTTGCTCGATTAAGATTTTTTTGTTTCTGTACGCCTTTCTTCCATGAAATGATTGCCTGAATGATCTTGAGGAATCCGGCATGCAACGCGTGCATCAAGTGCTGATGAACACCACAGCCTTTTGGTGAGCAATGATTTAGCAGTTGAAACTGTATCAGCACTCGAACAACTCCTTGATTCTGACCAAGACACCCACTATTTGAAGGCCAGCAACTCCATCATCTCGACAGCCAAGTATGGATTTGTCAATCGTATTCAGCGATGAAGGGATTTGTTTTTCAGCAAACCCATCGAAACAACACTCAACATGTGCTTTTTGCATCTCTTTGCCCATCTCTCGTTGCTTAGTTGTTGGATCATCCTGGTGAGACAGGCATCTTCACTAGCCAGGATAAGTGAGGTCAGTCCCTGACTGTGATAATCTGAACCTGCAGCAGTGAAGATCGGTCGGTTCCAACCATCGACCGCAGCTCCTGCTGATGGACATCCGCCACCAAGGCTCGCGCCTGCGCACAGAGGTTTGAGTCAACGAGTTTTGATGCTCAAGCCTCGCTTCTGCTGATTTGTTTCTGCGCATGAAAGACGTGAACCACCAAGACTCAAGAACTCGCCTCTGCAAAGAATCAATGAGAGAGCGCCCCTTCCACCGCGAGCTTTTTTTCATCAACAAACTGCCAGGTGGCCTGCCTTCTTTACAACAGAGCGATCAGATCGGCATCGGTCAACCAAGGGTGCTTCAAGTCAGTCGGATATGATCCAACAGTTGGAGGACCCCAAAGCCGTATCCAAAACCACTAAGGAACTGCTACGGTTGATCACTAGCGGTTGAGGTATCCAATGGCTATCCAATCATAGCATATCATAGCCACAATCACCATACCCCAACTGCTGCTGCTAGTGATCAACACAATGAACTGCATAACCACATCAACGAGTTCAAAGTCAACGGTCAAACCACCAGCTCGCGATCAGCTCACACAAAATTGCCTGGCTTAGCGTTGTTGCCACAGAAGCAGTGCACCCCTGAATTGTAGGCATATGCCATGAAGCAATAGTGGTGAACCCTTTTTAATCCATTCCACAGCTTGGGATAGTTGGCACTTTGGGGTACTGGCTTCTGATGGACATCCAAACTCCGCAACAATTTGCCCCACGTTTTGGTCTGGAAGGTTCCATACGATTCTTGGTCACTTCGCTATTTTGGAATCGGTCATGTCATGATCACTGGTACAGTGTTACTCTGCATAGTGTGAACCTCCAGAAAGTGCAGCTTTGCGGTTGAAAGCAGCGATCAGTTTCCAGTGCACATGACCCTGCACAACAAAAGTTTGACTAAACGGGAACCCTGACACCAGGGGTGGCACAGGCTGGGAAACAAGCCCGAAGCCGGCCCGTGCCTCTTGGGTGAAGTCAGGATTCTCAGCGTCGCAACTCAAAGTTGGGCCAGTCTGTTCCATGTGTGTGCAGTTCTTTCAAGTGTGTGTGTGTGTATGCGTGTATGTGTTTGGCCAACAAACGAAGCAATCGATGCGTCGTGTTTGCGCCAGGTCCGTTCAGCACTTGGGTCATGACCAGCAGCTTTTCGCACTTTCTTGTGATCTTGCACTGCAACGCAGTTTCTGAGTATCCACACCAACTGGCCCAACTTGCCACATAAACGTCATCAGGTTTGTCCATAAATGGTGGTACCTGCTCAATAATAGCCATTATTCATAGCGACACACGCAGTTACGCAGTTAGTATATGTTAGTATAATCTATTAATGGTGCTAAACAAGCTGATCAATGATGCTAAATGACGGTTCATTGGTAGACCATTGATGGACATAACCCCCATAAACTCCAACGGATGTCACTTACGGAAACACCACGTCGTCATCCAGCTGACTGCTGGTCTCATTGGGATCGTTCACAATGAGAATATCCGCGCAGCTCTGCCAAACCTGCGCAGACTGCTCACAATCCCAGCGCCAAGACAACAGGTACTCGCCCTCTGGCAGGTCCTTGGGAACCTTGACCAAGTCCATGATACTCATAGAAAAGCCACGAGACATGGGGGGGTTGCCTTGCTTTCCACCCATGAGATTGATCCACTGTGGCACCTGACGACCCAAAGAACTGCGCCAGTATGGCACATGGCCGCTGACACCTGGGAACGGCTCAGGAAACTGGACCCAGTTGGGCGGACACACGACCACATCGTAGCCACTGGCTGCCTGGGCACATGAGATGTAATCATCCTGCTCCAGACCTTCACACTGCACCTGGTCAAACATCAAGCAGCTGGGGATGGGGTTCCTTGCCCATTCGCTGCCTTCTGGATGAGTTCCATTGCGGATGACCGTCAAAGGCAGCTCCAGGTAGGGAGGCAAGTCGTCTGTGATGACTTGCCCCATCTGCGTGACATTGCCATAGACCAAGCGTTGTGTGTCGCCTGCGAAACGCAGCACGGTTTTCTGAAAGCATTCCTCGTTGATCTCGCCACCTTTGGGGCACAAGCGGTAGGAATATCCACCACCGTGGTTCGCGGTGATGGCCCAAGCGACTTCTTGGATCGAGCCCCTGGGCCACACCATGGGTTCCTTGCCAGGCAACTTCTGGCCATCCATGCCAGCTTCGTGAAAGCCTAAGAGCTGACCGGAAGAGCCCAGCACGTTCTTCTCTTTTCCACCGTAGATGCCACAGCCCGAGCCGTACACGGGAGCCGTGCCCGGCGCACGCCAGGGGTTCTTCCGGGACCAATCCTTGGGTCCGGAGGAGACTTTGACGTTGAAGGTTCGGAACTCTTCAGCATTGACCGTGGCTTCCCCGGGGATGGTCACGAAGTCGCTGTACCAAACGCAACTGTCAAAGGCACAGGCGCCAGCGCTTTCGATGCTTCCGTTCATTCGGTTGGGCGGCCAAGTCAACACGCCATGTCCCACGGCCATGGGAAGCAGCGCCATAGCAACTAGAGATGTCATGGCACCTGATGTCATAGGTGGGGCGCTTGGTCGGACAGCAAATGCTTGAGCCAAGACGTGGACCGAGCGCGTCGAACGTGTCTGAAACGCTGAGTTTTTGTGCACTGGATGGTTTCAATAATACATCAGAATTCATCTTCAGATGTGTATCTATTCACTGGTCTTTTTATATGTCAATATAATAGTGTTAGACATCAATATATGCATGTAAATAAATGTATACATATTCATGCTGACAGAAAAGGAAAGTCACATACATTGTGATGTCACGTCACCATCAGAGCAATCATCTTGACTCCAGCCATCTTGAAGCCAGCTAATTAGACTGCAATCCGTCCAGGTCTGTTTCTGACAGCGGCTTCCAAAGCGGCTTGACAGGACAAAGGCTCCCCAGTTTGCAGTGCACAGCTGGGTAATGATGGTAATACTCAGCAGGGCCAGTTCAAGACTATCGTTTCTCAGTTGTGCAAGCATCAGTAAGCAGTACCCAGCACCAACATCAAAAATCAATCATGGCCAAGCACGATGAAGCATCAAAATCATTGACAATCCAAATTTCACAACAGATCAACACCTCATCAATGCATGTTCCATGAAAACCCATTGAAAAACTTAATTGAAAACCCATTGAAAACCCATTGAAAACCCATTGAAAACCATAGAAAACCCATTGAAAACCATTGAAAACCCAGGAAAAACCCATTGAAAACCCGTTGAAAACCACCATCATCCACGTCGGCATCAGGCCCAACGAGCCGCCGTCCCCACCGAGGTTTTCTCATAGCGCTTCTTTCGATCGGGTCCATTCACCTGCGAGGCTTGGCTTCAAAACCGAACCTGGGAAGCCTTCGGAAAGGCGATCGAACTCGGTTCACTACGGTAGCCTTTAGTCATGAAATGTTCTTCACAAAAGAATACGACTGCTCATATATATAGATATATATGAATACATAAATTTAATCAAATTAATATATATATATATGAGTTATATCTGCTCATGAATTAGTTTGTTAGATTGATAGTTCATACATATTCACAGATTGTTTCGTCTAGTGTTTCTGCAGGGAGTTAGTAATGGCTGATGGTAAACTGCGACTGGGATTCCCAGTCCATGGATATTCAACATAGCTTTCTTCGGCCGCAAAGCGTCCAGTGTTAAGCACCCAAAGTTGATTGACCTCGTGGCTAAACATATAGAAACAAGTCCTAAAGTAGGATGTTTTGAGGATCAGGGTCTTGTCCCTGATTGTCCATGCATGGTGTACCTGGGAAGAAAAGCCTAGTGAAGTTTCCAACTGAGAATCCATGCGCTTTTCCATCGCTCCAACATCCATTCCCAGCGCCTCCCATTCTTTGGCAAGGTAGCCGCCCACAAAGCGTGAGACATCCTGCAACGGTTTGTCTTGGCTTCCGAAAAAGTCATTTCTTGGTAGATGGGGAATCTCAGAGTGTTGAGGGAGTACCGAACTTCCAAATATCTCAGTATCAAGGATTAGGATTCATCAGTTGAACTTCTGGGAATGGCGTCTCAGTTTGAACCCGATGTGTGTCCATAAATCTATCTATCGTGCATCCCAACTATTCCCCACTTGAAGTCACAGTAGTTCGTCAACTTTCAAATGGGCGTTTCTCAAAATAGGGGACCCCCCCAATCATCCAATATCAACCACTATTAGTAATAAACCAAGCATTTTTAGGGGTCCCCTATTTTGAGAAACCACCAAATCCTTCGGCACGACTCGGAATCTACATAAAATCCTATCCAACTGACCCAGTTGGTCATAGTTGGCATTCTCACCGTGAGTTTTTGCGCTATGAAAAGGCCAAAAAGAAAGAGAGAGCCTCCTTGAACGTTCAACCTGAGTACCAACCATCATCAGTAACCATCAAATAAATGTACAATCTATGATCGAAACATGATCAAATCAACCATTGATAATTAACCATCATCATTAGTCAATGGCGACCACCATTTACCAATCATGAGCCATTCCAGTTGAGTCTAAACCTAAAAATCCGTGGGAGATCCAGCTCATAACATCCATATGGCCAATCACAAGCGATTGAGCTGAGAAAGCTAGTGATGGGGTTCCCATATCTTTGGCCACCACGATCCAATCGCCAGGCTTTGTCGCTGCGAGCAGCGACGGCCACGGGGGCCCCCCGCGACGGTGCTGGCCCGGCCTTCTGCAACTTGGTCAGTGCGAAGGGGTCGAACTGCAAGGTGATGGGCGTATAGCCACCCTGGGGCGAGCAGATGCACCATGGCAGTGAACATCAACCATGGCTGTATTGATGGTGAGGAAGCTATGGTTTCTATGGTTTATACCTAGGGTTAAAAAGGGGTATTAATGGTCATTATGGTTTGTAACTAGGCTTAAGAAGAGGCGAGAGTGGTAACCAACCGCATCTCATTGCCCGACCCAGCTGGATAAGCAGCGCTGGAACATATACAAATAGCTAGGACACCAGCATCATTGGTTTGCATTATAAATCATACACTACATACATAAAAACTATCTACAGGATGAACATCCAAGCTTTCATGGAACAATCAATATTGTTTTATGTTACCTTTTAAGTTGTCTTCCTGTCTGTTGTTCAACAAATATCATTCATAAACACTAAACACCATCGAAAACAAATTGAACTATGTAGCTGGTTGATCTGAAGAACCCCTGTATTGATCCTTTTCAAACCCATGAAAACCATTTACAGGAACCCCCTCAGTATATCTGACGAAAAAAATCATGGTCAAAGGTCCATTTCCAGCCAAGCAAACCAGTCCGATCTGCGACTTGCAACGGTAGCCTAACGGTAGCTTCACCAAGATCAGTGGAGTCTGATGTAGTCTGATTGTTGCGGATGCCATTGGACACCAACTCACAAGCATCCAGACACTGAGTAGAATGGTCTTCGGAGCTAGTTCCAGCTGCGTGGCTTCACTACGTGGCGGCTCTGCAGTACTTGTTATCAGGGTGTACTGTCAGGGCGATTGATCATGACCTGTGTCTGAGATTTGGAACCACTCGGGTATTCGGTCTGTCCCCTCCACTTAGTACGGTTGAGTTCCTTTTGACAAACCTAGCAGTAGAATTCCAAGAGTTGAGCAAGCTCAAGAGTCTCAATTCCTGATTCATTTAAGAGTCCATCTACCATGTTCTGCTTCTTGGTCACATACCCATGATGCTGGCTTCATCACGAATCAATCAACCAAGCAGCCAAGCAACCAAACTGAGCAACCAAGCAGGCAACCCAGTAACCCCAGTGCCCTTGCCGCGCACCTCCCCATAGTGCAAAACGAAGGTCGAGGAACGAACCCTCGGGCGAAGGGAAAAGCTCTGGAGGACCCCATTATGAGTGAAGGGACATCTTCTTTCAGATAAAAGAGCGAGCTTTTTGGCACCGTCCATGTCTTGAAACCTCCAGCACATCTTGCTACATTTCTGTCAGGGAGTTGATTTTATGTTACAAATTATATCTATATATAGATATAACAACGGCTGCTGGTTGCATCTAGGTTGTCACTCTATCCACAAAATTCTGAGGGTAACATCTGTAAATGATTTCCGCTAGGTCCATACTAATAGACTACCACCAGTTTGACCATACATAGGCGGTAATTTTCCATCAAATATGGAGAGTTTACCTATATGGATCCACCACCGTAAAGATTACTAGAATGGTTACTCTAAGTTGTAACCAACACTTAGTGACCATGAGCAAGAGAAAGGTCATTGTAACTACTTTGTATAACTAGTAGTTACCAGTTAGATTTTACAACCAATCAGTTAGATTACATCAATCGAAAGGTTATTGTACTACAAGAACCCATAGATGGTGATCCAACTGGTTACAAGAACCTTTCCATTGATGGGATCCACTCGTTGGTTTCCCCAAGAACTCACAGGACCAACGGATTTGCTCCGTCCATGCACCAGCGCGTTGAGTTCCCTCCCGCCTGCCGTCCAGCGCAAAGCTCAAGGTACCTTCGTACTCACCAGCCTCGGTGAACCCGGTGGAAGTTGAGATCAAGGGGAAACCAGTGTGATGGATGGCATGGATGGCATGGATGGCATGGATGGAATGGATGGAATGGATGGAATGGTTAACCATGGGGTAAATGTCTTTGTGAATGGTTATATATGGAAACGAAGGAAACTGTTCACCAAACACAGCCTCCAAACTCTCCAAAATCCAAGAAAAATGGTCGAACGGACGATGCGTCCTGGCCTCAGACATCCATTAGGCAGTCACCAACTAGCTAATCAATCAATGAATGATTCGCCAAGCTGAACGGTGGATAGCAGCTATGTCGTTACTAGCCACAGGACATGACAGTCTTGACCATGTGTCTTGTTGGGTCATCTTCATACAAGAAGCTGATTGACTCATAGCTCTACAATTGACCAACATAACTTCACCCAGGGACCCAGACCCTAAAACATTGACCAACTTTCTTGCGGCACATGGACCATGGCATTGCCACTGCGGTTGACCAAGTGATGGAGCCATCAACGCCATGGCTGAGGATCCCTTGCCACGTCATCATCGCCACCCATGTTGATTCTCAAACCTCGAGCGGGAGCAATGGCACAACGTTTCAGTATGCGAATGGCTTTGTCCAAGCAACTTCAATTCTCTGCAGCATCACCATACCACAGCAATCTGATTCAAAAATGGCGGTAGGATCAGCATGGAAACTAATTGCAGTGAAAGCAAATTCTTTTGATAGGAGAGAGTGGTTCAACTCTGGTTTGCAAGGTGTGCAGCATGAATCATACAACTCCTTCGTCATACCAAGTAACCGATGCTTTTGAAATCTTTGATAGCTTCTAGCGTCTGAATCAATTCCGCACTTCCGGCTTCACGAAAGACTTCTCATCCCGTTGCTGGGGTTCCAAAGCACACGGCCCATCAGCTGATCGACACTTAGATGGTAGATCCAGGAGGTCATAACAGCTATATTGTGGTTTACTAAGAGCTACGGCTGCATCTACATCTATCATGTATCACCATGTATCCATACAATACATTAGTAAACGTATATAGCTATTGATCATGACCTATCTGACCATATGTTGGGTTTGCGATATTGGTTCATAGATATTGAACCATCAAAACACATTCAAAAACAGGCTCTACCACTGGTTGCTCAAGCACGAACACCAGGAATGTCATCAACCAAAACCTGGGTCATGAAGCAACGAGCCAACCAAACCCAGAACCCAACTGGCTGGGCAAGCCCGGCCAATCTCGGGGTTTTTGCATTCAACTCCATCGGCAACCAACTTGGACCTGAAGTCTGGGGCTGCTATTTGTTGTGGTTGTTGTACAGTAATTGCGGCTGTTGGAAGTGGATACTGGTTGTTGGTTGTTGGGAGTTGCTTATTGTTTGATTTTGTTGTGACTTTTGGTTCTTGCTGCTGTTGTTGTTGTTGTTGTTGTTGTTGCATTTGATGATGCTTCTTGATGGTTGGTGATGGTTGTTGGTATTGTTGGTCACAGCTGGGATTGATCGAGCGCAAGGGCAATAGAATTGTGGGCTGACTACTTCTTATGGCCGAGGTGAATTTCCCAACTACTCTACTGACTCTGACTATGTTAGGATTCCAAGCTCATGTCGATATTCCCCAAATACCATGCAGCATAGCCACCTAGATCAGGGAATCAGCAGGGTTCAACAGCACCGCTAAAATGGAATTTCCAGAACCTTGATGCCTCAGAACCTATGATTGACTCAATGACAGAGCTTGGATGCTTGATGAAAGGATTCCACAGATCTCGCGCCAACCGCGGTCATTTCAATGGCACTACTGGTGAAAGCGAAAGGCATTGAACCTGGGACGACCAAGCTCGCCCACTAGGCTCCCCAGCTGAACCCAACCACAGGCAATTCATTTCAGGGACCTACCCCTGCTTGAGAAGCCAGCATATAGTAGCCGTTTAACCATCATTGTTGGCAATCATCCCCCATCATCCCTTTAAAACCATCAAGAATCTGGGTCATGACTAGGTAGCTGTTTCGTTGGTCCAACCCCTCCAGCTCTTAATCGGTTATGGGGTCCAGATCCCCGTTTCCGCTTGGCTGAGAGTCCTGCGCACCAGGTTTGGGCAAAGGGCCCATACCTGATGGCCACGGCTTGGCCAGGGCTTGGGGCTAATCCCAAGGTTGGCCCACAAGGACCATGAACCATGGCTTTGAGCCCAGCATCAAACATTGATACATGGCGCCCAACGCCCAGCCATATGGATGCTTTCCATGATGGAGAATAGGTGTGTCATAATCCAATCAACACTCAGGGTAGAAGGAAAACAGTATATGAAGAGTCATTAGTATCCAAGGGTTCTGTGGACGCCGGACAGGTACCTGGGTGATTGGCGATCCTATCTAAAACATATCAGCCAATTGAATTGATGATCCCAAATATATCCAAATATGATTGCTTTTGGATGATTGGTGGAGTTTTTCTCATGAACATCTATCAAAAGACCCATTGGTCGTGACCGTTCGGCTAAGTCAGAAGGTGCAGTGCCTTTTCGTGGATTTACTGGTTGGCTCGCATCGGGTTTTCTATGATGGATTGTGCTCAGGAAAGGACTTTGGCCACTTCTTCACTACCGAGTAGCACCGGCAATCGTAACCGTGGAAGGTCAAAACCATCCTGCCAGTGAAGATCCTGCAAATGATCGGAATCCTCTTTGTTGGGATATTCACCCAACCATAGCTTTGTATATTTGGTACTGATCCTCATCTATGCTAATGACATTTCTCATCTTTCAGTCTGTCCCAAGCCACGAACAGGATTCTCTCGCCAGTTCGACCTAGAGCATCCTAGAGAACAATCAATGCGCTGCTCAAATTTTGGGAGAACAAATCCAGAGATTGCCAATCTGAAGGATTGGTAACGATGAACTTGCATTTACGTATTTTCATGTATATATATATTATACATATACATGGGGATATACACCATACTCAAAAATAAATGAATATAAATATATGTATGTATATACATAAACATACATGATCATACATGTATACATGCATCATGTCCATCACCTTACGGATTGATTCACCGTCCCGTCATCCCAGTCATAGGGATGGAATTATTAATGACAACATGAAAGCAGTGACCAAATTTGGATGGGAACAGTTTGGGCACAGCCAATTGTCATCAATAAGCAAGGATGAGTAGCCGGGCCATTATCAATCAAGCACTGCAAATCCTTGATACTTGTTGCTGTTCATCAAAAGGTTACCGAGCATTACTCATCATTCATCAATGCTTCTCAGTGAACATTGTTGGTTTTGCAATGGTTTAAAATGTTCTGATGCTGAAATATGCTGAATTGATGATCGATTCATCAACAGTGAGTAACCTCTGATAACAATTGCAATTGTCAATGGCTATCAATATTGACTACCAAAGCAACAAGAATCCTGAATTGATGATCAACTTCCTTCTGCTGATAGTGTTGCCTCGACAAAGTTACTGTTGATTGGTTTATCATCAACGCAGCATCATCATTATTAGTTGGCTATCATCCCCTATGATTAACCATTATCAACCATGGTTAAACACCACTTATCAACCACTTATAACAATGGTAACTCTGCTGATCACTGTCTCCACCGCTCAATGCTCTCTGGGCCCCGGTGCTGCCGTCACCTTTGGCCTTGAAGCTGACGATGACCTCGTTTTGCCGCGGCAGTTGGGGGGCATATTGAGATTCACCACCATTAACGAAGCAGTATGATGATTGTGCTCAGGTTATTATGTTATGTTGTTTCGTTCAAACTCCAATTATGTGGTGGTGATAATTTCGAACAAAGCATTCGTAGAATTTTGCAGATTCTTCTAGTCCCCTTATGATCCACGTTGTCCACTGTTGTGAATCATCAACCAGCACAGGAAACCACGGGGGACATGCTTTGGACCGGCGTTGCGCGATGCCATGACGCTGGGGCCACACGCCAAGTAGCCCGCTTGCTCCACCCTGAGGGCCGCGGCCACCCAGGGGCGCCAAGCTGCTCAGTCGAAAGGCACCCAGCACCGATCATGGGACAACAAGCAGAGGATAACCCCAACAAGAGACGCAACCACACCAGGTAACAGCATTTCACTGGCCCTTCAATGGCTCCAAAGCAGTCGAAACCAATCTTCGAGCCGATCATCGCCCACCTAACAATGCCAAACAACCTCAATTTCAAAGCAATGCCAAATAACCTCAATTTCAAGCCAAGAAAAACACATTCGAATGTGCATGGCACCACATATCATCACAGGAACATGCCAGGTTTGATCCCACCCCCAGCTGCACATAGCTGCAAAGCTCAGGGTCCTATGAAGCCTGGCCGGGCTCTGGGCATCCCAACTTCCGGACTTCCACGGTGTATCTGTTCACGCTACCCTTCAAGCCTCAGCCAGGCAGCTCTTTGGGTTTGATCCCAGAGTGTAGCCAGGCTGGGGGTTGCCAGCTTCTAGGGTAAGGTTGGTTACAGTTGACTAGGGTTGGTTGGGTCAGGTTGGGTAAGGTTGGTTGGTTCAGGTTGATTAAGCAAATTGATCAACTCGAACTGAAGTTGTATCTCGGAGACTTGGGGAAAGAACACTCCAAACAAAGGCAGTGATCAGGATCCAGTTGTTGAGGTAGCACCACCAATGGGCGCCCTATATGGAGGGCATCCCCATGGTCGGGATGTAAAGAGCGCTGTCCACGACTGTGGCTAGGGACTTTCCTCTGCTAGTGACCCCTGCCAAAACGTGGAGGTGTGATGAGGTGCGGGCAATCATTGCCAGTTCGGTGAAACCATCATCTGCATGTCCACGCCATCAGCACCTAAGGCCTTTTCTTGCAAAGTGGGCCCTGGTTGAT
The DNA here is from genome assembly GCA_009767595.1 of Symbiodinium kawagutii. NCBI lineage: Eukaryota > Dinophyceae > Suessiales > Symbiodiniaceae > Symbiodinium > Symbiodinium kawagutii. Next base: position 14,358 of record VSDK01019902.1, on the reverse strand, counting down.
GGAATCCCCAAGGCCTTCCATAAATCTCATATAAAAGTGAGACGGTGCAGCTAGAAATCATCTATCGCTTCATCTGCTGCACCCCATGCAGACGACTTTGTTGAAGATTGGGCTACTCCCTTGGATCCGCAGGCACCCCAACAGCAGCTTTCAGCCGCAATCAAACTATAAGTTCACCATTGTTCACCATTGTTTAGTCTTGCCCCTGGTTCACCATATGAATCACTATTCTTAAGCAATGTTTGCCATTACCATATTCACCATGGTCACCACATGATTCCCTGTATTATTCATACGGCTGTGGATCAATATCCTGCACCAGTTGTTGGGATGTTCACCTTCCATTTCTTGGATGATTGGTTTTAAGCCACCGACATATAGTCGGTACATCCTCTATTCTTGTTGGTTACTTGTTTCCCCTATTATCAACCACACAAATCTTACTATGTACATGTGACATATATCAGTGTTATATCAGTATCATAATGATACTATGATTCTATATATGGCTATGGGTCAAAACCCCGTACCCTTGGTTCTTCTACTATTAACCATTGTTTTCCTTATTATTGGTTGGTCATTACCCCCAATGAAATTGGTTGTTTAACTGCTTGACCCAGCTCGCCATATGTATATGCATACATAGCCACATATCTATTTCACCATTCGCCGTTCGCCTGCAAGATCCTGTCAACGCATTGGCCAGCACCAGCTGGCGCCGAGCTCGCTGTTGGCCCAAGGAGCTCCCCGTCAACGGAGGATCCAGCACCTTCTCTCGCCTATGGGCAAGCTGGAAATCCAATAATTAAGGGTTAATGGTGGTTGCTATAGTCGGTGATGACGGGTAATGCTGGTTACTATAGTGGGTAATGACGGGAAATGATGGTTACTATAGTGGGTAATGACGGGAAATGATGGTTACTATAGTGGGTAATGACGGGAAATGATGGTTACTATAGTGGGTAATGACGGGAAATGATGGTTACTATAGTGGGTAATGACGGGAAATGATGGTTACTATAGTGGGTAATGACGGGAAATGATGGTTACTATAGTGGGTAATGACGGGAAATGATGGTTACTATAGTGGGTAATGATGGGAAATGATGGTTGGACACATGGCTTATGATGCTTAATTAATGATGACTATGGATGGGTAATGGTGGCTATTGATGGTTAAATGAATGGCCATTAGGAATGATGGGTAGTGATGGTCAATGATGCTTAAATCCATGATGGTTAAGCATTGATGGGTAATGGTGGGTAAAGAGAGCTATTGACGGGTAATGATGTGTAGTGATGGTCAGTGGGTTGTACTCATTACAATGATGGTTAAACTCATGGCCGATGGTACTGACCATGACTCTTAGTACCCGCAGGCGTCCGCCCAAATAGTCGGGAGCACAATGCGCGCGGCATGGGACCAGCTCAATGAAACATTAGGCTAGTTTAGGCTTACGAAATCATTGGGAAGTTGAACACACACATTCTTGGGAATGAACTATCAACAACAGGAACAACAACAGCACCACCAAAAACAACAACGGACACCAACCACAACAACAGAGCCACAACAAACAAACACAAGACAAATGAAACAACCCCAACCCCAACACTGCAGCCGTCAAGAAGAGGAACACCGGCACCAACATCACTAACAATAACTTCACCATCTGCAATATTAATGAGAGGCCACGGCAGAAAAGGATGACAACATACCGCAACAAACATCGATCGAACGATTTGGGATAATCACCGAGGGTGCTGGTTGATTCCAATTCCCCACAATTCATGGTCAGATTTCCAAGCCTGTGTGGGCAGGTATCAAGGAGCGGCGAAGTAGGCGCGGACAGAATGAATCGTGAGAGAGAATTTGTCACATAATCTATCGGAATCTTGCTGAACTGCCAAAGATGAAGCCAGGGAGAGTCAGGGCCTAGGGACCCAACATGGACCAACCAAGGCCAACCCCAGAAGCGGGCCCCCACGGGCCCCCATAACCCCCTCATCCGCTGCACCTTTGCATGGAGTCGAGGCACATCACCTGGTGCAGCTACGCAACAAAACCAAGAAATTCTCGCATCTCCAGGAGGATAACTTGGTGGCTTATAGATCCCTTGCTAAAAAAAAATATTTCTAGTGGTTAATATGGTAAATCCATCATATCACAAAAACACTAAAAACCTAAGTTAGTGGGTATAAGCCATCCAGATAACATCATGGTTCGGTGTCAACCATTAACCATTATGGACCATGGATGATCAGAGTTAACTTTATGGTGCTGCCGATCATGGTTAGGATACTCAGCTTTCCTTAACTCAGGGTTGAGGAATGGAGGGTTCTGAACATGGGACAGCAGAAAGCCCTGCTGGAAAAGTATCAGGGATTGATCTCAAGGCGCTAAAACTTCGGAAGATAGTTGGACTTCCCTCTAACATCAAGAGACCACATCATCCTCAAAAGTTCATTGATCCTTTATCAGAGCCAGAAAACTGACATAGACAATCATAGGCATTGCCCCTTAACTACAAATTCATCTGCTAAACTGCACGCAGCACTTTTTTCTTTGCAACTTCAAACACATGATAAGCAATTTGTCTGATCTCTTCTGCCTATGACGGCCAATCCAGAAATAGTATGGTTAGGTACCTCAGTCACGATGTCAAACTGTCAAACTCGCATATCTTTTCTGCATAAGGACACCTAATGGTTGTGGATGGTTGTGGGGTACGACTCAAGGATACCGTGCCAAACACACCTAATCACTCTCGTACTTCCAGCCTGGGCTGAGCCATGAAACCGTATCAGGCTCAAACCCATGAGGCACCAAGACGATCCAAGACGACCAGAAACAAGATGCTGCTTGGTCGTTTTTGATTTCCCTCAGTAGGTAGATGGTGGTTTCCCACAATAGGGGTTACCCAAAAATGGTTGGTTTATTACTATAAATGGTTCATAATGGATGATTTGGGGGGTCCCCTATTTTGAGAAACACCCAGATGGATTTCTATTTAATTGCATGGCACAATGATCACCACAGTTCCAATTCAACAGAAATGTCCCTAGTCTGTAACGCCAGCCGGTCTAGAGTCCATAGATTGACAGCCGGGGCTATCTGGGTTCTGGATCCAATAGATGCATCTATGCATGTCTGTCTATCTACTTGTATGGAATACATTATCTTTCATACCTACTACTCTTGTAAATCGCATATATCTACGTATATTGAAATACATACCAACAAACAAATATCCACATGTTCCTACATTCTTTAGAAATAGACACTCTAGCTCATGCACATGTTCTAATGATTGCATCATTTCTGTAAAATCTACATACATAATGAAATTCCAAAAGCACTTTTTCTAATGCACCTATCTAATCATGATATCTATATACTCAACCTATACAGTGACATTCTATATGCGACTCATGAAATATATACATGATTCTATTTAGATATATATAATGAACATCTATAGATTCCAAATTATGATATTTCACTACTCTAACTATGATATCTAGATATAATGAATATCTAGATTCTAAATCCACATTTTCAAATGATATCCTAGCTGGATCTGATCTGCCCTCAATGCAGCCCAGGCTCTGCAGTGGATTCGGAGTGGGCTCCCCCTTGGGGGTTGAGCACCAGCCTGCAGTACCCCGTAGGTCTGTACCAGGGTTGGGGCACAGGGTTGGGGTATAGGTTTTGGATATAGGTTTTGACCCACCCAAGCCATGGATCAAATTGTTGAAGGTACATCTCTAGAGATCGTTTGTTTGAAACAAAACAGTTTAGATCAAACTTGATTCACAGATCTGGGCATCAACAGTGTGCGATCCAACTTGTTTTGTTTCAAACCAATCTCTAAAGATATGGCTGTGGGTCAAAACCCTGTACCCCTGGTTCCCCTGTCATTAACCATTGTTTCCCTTATTATTGTCGGTCATCATCCCCCATTATGGTTGGTTAATATTGACCCATAGCCATATACCTTCACCAGTTTTTTGATCCAAAAAAATACCGACCATTTAAGGCGCTGATGAGCCACGGCCTCACCGAGATGGCTATATGGTCTCATCGTAGCAAAATGACTTATGGCATCTGACGACAAGTTAGCTTATGTGCCATGGAACACATTTATTTGATAATAGTTGATAATGATCAACAATAATAGTTACTTAATGGTTAATAATATGATTAATAATGGTTAATGATAATGGTTCACAATAGTGACTTCGCCAGTTTCACCGAATCTCCCTCTGTCCAACCAGTCTGTCGCTGCAGCATTTGCCAAAGTCAAATGTGTGCTGCTGAAACATTCACAATTGTCCTCCATCCTGTTTCCGCCCACGCAATTCTCAAAAGGGATGGCATGTTTCAAGTTCAAATCCTACTCAATGAGCAGCAAGCCACTTCCAAGTATCCATGACCGGACCCCCGAGCAAGCCATCCGTTAGATATTACAGTGCATCGGAAATCTCCAAAAAAGTGGTTGAACTATTTTGAATTCCTGGTTGGTGCTGAAAATTGCCCAGTTTGGCTGCATTTGCGGTTTTGCCTGGTTTTCCTAGGTTTTCTGCTACGCACCTCTCCCAGTCCACTGGAACCGCTCCAAGTGACGCGAGCCACCAGTGGTTTCCAGCCTCCTGACCTGTGGATGCTATGGTCATGATCAGTGTTGCTTGGTCATGATCATGTGTCTTTGTCATGCTGGTTGTTGGTTGTTGGCTGGTCATGCTATGGTCTTGATCATGTTGTTGTTGGTTGTTGGTTGGTTTGTCATGCTTCAGGATGTTAAGTCGTGGTGTGTTTGGGTCATGCTGTAGCAATGACTGATCATTTTTTGATTGCGGGGATTGATGACCTAAAATGCAAACCATCTTTGGCTCACATTCATCAACTATGAATCCTGGGGACCTCCAGCGGGGACCATGGACCACGGCTACTCCATTGCTTGAATGCTCAAAGATTGGGATACCAGTTCGGAACACCATGGCCAGTCATGTGGTTCCCCTATCGTTGTCCGTTGTTTTCCCTATGAAATTGTTCCTGATTATCCCCCATAGGCGTTGGTTGATATTGACCCATAGCCATGTTGAGTTGGAAACCATACCGGGGGTAATCAACTGGATTCAGATGGTGATTCTGGCGAACCAACTAGGGTCTAACCAGGGACATGGCTGCACCAGCAACCCAACCGTGCTTATTAACGACACACAATCCTCTGTCAACCAACTGGTCTGGTAACATGTGTTTGGATGCCCATAACTGTTCAATTGTGGTCAATAAGCTCTTCAATTTTCAAATATGGCTGACCAACCAAAATGCTGTCCGTGATGGCGTTTGCCTGGTTTGGGAAGTCCCAAATGTCTTAGGAGGCGTAGTCACAGGTCAAAGAACCAGCTTTGACTGATGCAAACGTTCGAAGCAATGTCCAAAAAACGTCCAAAACCCAACCCCAACATGTTGCCGATTTCATGCTTGGTAGTCAATTTCACCTCAGGAATGGGTTATTGGCCGAAGCCCAACTGCGAAGCAAATCACAGGAATCAATATAAATCGTGCAAATATATCATACAACCCCCTGTGCAAAGTAACTTCTTGCAACACTTTCCTACAACTTGCAATATCTTCTAATCATTCACATAAACTTATGTAACAATCATTGTATCCTTACAGAATCCTCATGTGGATATGCTTCTCTTCATTCATGTAGTCCATATCACCCGTTGATCACCGGAAGCTATCGAGGCTCTGGCCCCTCTCGTCCTTGAGGTCCTGGCGCAAAGCCAACCATGGGGCCCAAGGTGGCCAGGTTGGAGACCCAACTGAAGACCTAGCAGCCCACCCTAAGCCCAACATGAGCTGGTTGACACTCGCTTGACAGTGCTGACTGCAACCAGCAGTGCGCCCTGTTGGTGGATTTTCTCCGATCTGAATGCCTCCTGGGAACAATCCGAGAAGATCAGCGACTCAGCACTGGCCCCGGTGCTTGTAGTGGAATCCATCTACCTTACAGGGCTGTTTAACGTGCTTAATTATCCCTTATATCCCAGCAAACTAGCCCCAACTGCACATCCACATGGAACAAACGGTCCAGCTGATGATTTTCGGCCAAGCTGCCCATCCTACCAACCTTGGACAAACAGATTCATGGCCAGCTGACCCCATGACCCCTGACAACCCCTGGGTGATATGGCTCTATGGGTGGGTCACAACAGCCAGCGCACTCAATCATGCATAGAACCTATATTGACAATGGACAAGCAGTGGTGGAAGTTGGAAATTGCTCAACCATCAAGCATCATCGATTGGTTCCCTATTTCTTCTCAAGCATACTCTTGATGTTGATGACACCCTTCTGGTTGTATTCTATTATCCCCTATATATTGTCAGTGACGTTCAGTGACTATGGTTGTTGCCCTTTGGTGACCTAACCTGGCAATGGAACATCCACCATGTATAGCTCGTTCCCTTCACAAACATGTGGATCTTCCGTTGCCGGGCCCCACCGGCTAACCCCTGGAACGCTTCCATGGGGACCTCGTTGATGGGGACTGCGAAAGCAGCATAGGCAGGCCTCAGCGATGAATGGAAGTAGGAACCTACGGAGACTTGGACCACCATTGGGTGAACGGCCACTCCTGGGGGCCGCTCCCCTTCTCTACCCCTTGCTCCTTAGCTCGCAGCCAGTGGATGTGCTGTTGGGAGAATAATTGAGTCATGGCAAATAGTCCTATCGGATAGGTTATAACCCCTATGTAACCCACTACAAGGTGGGGATGCACATCCAAGTAGAAACATAAGCAACAATACAACCAGGGTAGGTACCAGGACAAGGATATAGCGATTGCCACCAACAATTACAATACGGATATTACGGACAACTATACAACTATACAAGTCACAATATAACAAAGGTATGGCAATCAATAGTAGCAATACAATCAATATCACAATGGGAATCCCCTGCTCACAATGTAAGCAACAATAATAGAGACATATCGGCAATGAGATTACGAATGTCCCAAAACCAAGGAATTAAGATGTACTATCATCAGCAATGGTGGTGAAATCAACAATTTCAGATCCCATTGAACTGCTAAGAAACAATTCATATATACTTTCAGTTCATTACCTTCTAGATGCTGTCACCAAAATGATTCAACCACTGTAGCTTTAGGAGTAATCAACCAACCTGGAACTTGACGGGGAGTGGCTTGCTTGACTCAAGAGCACAGTTGTATACTTCAAGATCTCTTGCTTACTTACTTGCAAATTCCACCTCTCTGCATTCCACAGACTTGATGTTTGACAATGTTTAACATTGAATTCTGACCTAACATTAAATTCTGACCTTTGCTAACTTGTGTGTTCAACTTGTCTGACCCAACTTGTTAATCATCCCTTCTCACACAAGTGGACACACCATCGGTTGCTTTTCCAATCACGGAATACCTCCATGTGGTGATTTCTCAAAATAGGAATCCCCCCCCCAAATCATCCTTTAATCATATATAGCAATTGGCCAAGCATTGTTCGGGTTCCTGGCTTGAGAGACCTCCATGTAGTAGTTGTCTCAATATTATTGTTGGTGATCAAATCCCCTACTCTTCCCTACGATTAGCAATTAGAATCCCAAACTGGCTAATAATCATCAAGCTAGCTCTCTTAATTCCTACTATTGGCCATCCCTATTACTAGCCATTGGTATCATCAAGAAACGTTGAATTTCCTGATTCTTTGCCATTAATCCCTAATTATCATCCCTATTATTAGCCATTACAGTTGCCGACAGAATTAATTATAGAAAAAACACATACAGTCGAATCGCGCGCAGGTTCGCGGGTGCTCCGATGTTGTTAAAAATGACAACTTGTTTCCATATATATATATATATTGTTTTCCATAATTCTGTCGGCCGAGGGGTACAATGCCAATAAACCATTGTCAATTACTGTTCCCAAGCATATGTCTGAGGAAATGTAAATTATGGAAAATAGCTATGATAACCATGGACAATGATCCAGTCATCATGGTAATGGCCGTTCCCCAGCAAAATTATGAGTAAAAAGACATTATGTAAAATTATATACAATGCTGGTATGTGGTTTACACAGGGGTACATTGACCTCCCAACATATGTTGCAGGCATTTTCATATTTTCCGGTAACGGTTTTTGAATGACTATGGTTTGATCTGTGTTCCATAATCCTTGTTGCCTGCGAATTGAGGCATATGGGGCTTGTTTCCCATACAAAAGTATATGCTACTGGAAAACATGGCAAGTATCACCACTTGTTTTTTCCATAATTAATTTTGCCGGTATGCAAAAAAGAATTATGGAAGAATCTGATCACCTCCAAACTGGGGATATTCTGTGTATATAATTGCCCTGAAAACACAGGTACATTTGATTATGGAAAAAATTTGACCCCCATAGGAATTATGGAAAAACATGGGGAATTTAAGAACATCGGGAGCTATAACTGTCTGGGGAAAAAATAATTATGCAAACCGGGCAGAGTGCAACGTGCACTCTCCTCGAGGCCCCGTTTTTTCTATAATTTTGTCGGCGACCATAACGCCTATATAATCAAGCTGGCACTGTGAATCCTTTTTCATTTCTGCTGGTTCCCACTTCGTCATTCCATGGGTATCCCTGTGAGCTCACCACGGTGCTGGGCAACACGAACTTGAACAATCCACCGGCTTTTCGCTTCGCCCAGTTCTGAACCTCAGCACGAACATATCGGGCTCCGAGCACCACGGGGAGAGGAGGGGCGAATGCGGAGTTCATGTGCCGCATCAGTCTGCTGGAGATATATCGCATCATGTACTGAGTATCCGTGTGATTGAAACATGTTTTTCCAATGCCCCAATGCTAGGTGTAGAAAATGGCCCTATGAACTGTGGGCCGCCTACACGTCGCAACCCGCCGAATTCCAGCGAGAATAAACTCGCTGAATCGCAATGGTTGCAATCATATGCACATTCGACTCCCCCAAAAGGGGTAGTTCACATTTCGTTGACCAAATCTATCCAAACAGTTTTTGCTGGTTGACCCATATGGTTGTTTCTCAAAATAGGGTTACCCCCAGGTATCATCCGATATCAATCATTTATGGGGGGGACCCTTATGGCTTGAGAACCCCCCACATTATCAATCATTTATGGGGGGGACCCTTATGGCTTGACCCCCCCCCACATCATGAAACATCATCAGCCATTCTAAACCCTAGAACCACCATTAACCACTCGTCAAGCATTCCTCAGCCATCAACTTGTCATTGGTTGTTCATTGATTACACTGTCCATGAGCCAATAAAAAATTGCTAGTACATAGGCCGTTGGCGAATCCTTCATGGACAATGACCGACCATTCATCATCCATCAACCATGAACCAACCATCATTCAACCATCAGTCGACCATTCACCAACCATTAACCAACCATAAACCGACCATAAACCGACCATTGACCATTCGCCAAACAACCATCAATCAACCATCACCAACCATTCATCACCCATGCTGAACCAAGATCGCTCTTTTTTGCACCTCCAACTGCCCCGCTTGGCGAGCCACATTCTTCCAGCCCTCTTCGCCGGAGTTGCTGAAGGCACTGGCAGCGGAACGGTCTGAGGGGGGCCCACAGAGCCTGGAGTAAACATACCTATGCACACCCAGTATGGCTTCAAATGCTCATGGCGCATTACCCGGACATTTCATGGGCAGGTACTTAACCAACCATTAATAAACCCTTTCATCAACCATTCATCAACTATTCATCAAACACCAGGGCACATTTACATAAGCGCACATATATGTTTGCATAAACATGTAGTATATACAAACACGCACATGCATTTGTGCTCATTTGATTTCATTTGATACGCATTTGTGCATTGTGCATGTACGAACACATGTGTACTGTTTAATCATGATATATATATATACACATCTTGTCAATGTATTAAATTTGCTGCATGAGAAGTCAAAAAGCCTTGACTTTGATTACATTCCATATCAATGCGCACTGACTTGGCTATCATGTCAAATGTGACTTTTGCCACTTTTTGCAGTCTGCCAGGTCTTGGGGTAATCAGCCATCAGCCATGATGAACGATTCTTATCACCAGTCATTGTGAGCAAAAAATAATTACCAAGCATTATCAATATGGAGGTTAACTGACCACCAATTACTACCAAGCATTATCAACCATGATGATCACTGACCAACCAAGCATCGCAAACCAATGGTCACCCAGAACTCTGACACGTTGCGCCTCCGCAACTGCTTGAAGAACATGGAGCCCAAATAGGACACGGGCCTTCTAGCGAACACAATGGCGGTGTGCACACGATGGCAACACTGGAACCATGTTGATCCATGGGAATCTAAGTGGTGAAGGTGTAATTGACTGGCTATTATTAACAATAGTTGGTTGCAAGTTACTACAAGTCTTGTCAAAAGGTCATTTATTCATTCATCAGTTGGCTGTTTCTATTCAACCTGATTAATTGACGTTTGTAATTGATTACTTTAGTCCAACAACATGGGTGATTTTGGGTGACTCTGTGTGATTTTCAGCCCCCACTAACCGTTCAGGAACCACTCATCTTGCATCACTCATCATGCATGATTGGCAATCAATAAACCAAGGAGAAACATCAAACAATCAGGGATGGATCCAGTTGCTGGTCTCAATCTTAGGGTGCCAACGGTAGCTCAGATCTGTGTATTCGAAGAGGTGGGTGCCTTGACTCTCTCCAGGCACCCCGGACGCTTCGTTCTCACCGCCCTTGGGAATCAAATATTGGCCTAACCTGGGCAAGTTCGGACGGACCAGCCATGGCTAGGAAGAATCAAGGCAGCCAAGTCCCATCAAAACTCTTAGCGGAAAATTTGGATTCATAGCACATCACAACAATGGCAGAAATCATGGACAACCCCAGGGATCATGGCCGACTGCCGACTATTGCTCTATATTGTGCTGCTAGTTTCAAGGTACCACCATGGCCACTCCTACTGCCATGCGGAATTATGACCCTTACCATGACGACCGGAGCTTCCGACCAGCCCGGAACCGAGACACCCGCCGTGACATGTCAGCACCAGCCGGACATACAAAGATCTTTGGGGACATGACCCATGAACCGTGGAAGTGCATGATTAGTGTATATTCAGGGAAGCAAGTCCTTGCAAGATTGATGAGTCTTCAAAGGCTTGGGAGGAAAAAGCATGCAACATGATCTCAAATGAAATGACAGGAACAACATATGTGCCGATTACTGTCAAGGTTCTGTCAGCTACAAAGCTGTTGCCCCTATTGGAAAGCTGTCACTTTTGTGCTGACAATGACTTTTGATACATAGAAGCACCACCCTGGATTTGTTTTTTTCAGTACAAGCACGACTCATGCATTGTGCACTCAAGCAAAAAACATGTGATAAAACATGCAGAAACCAGCAACAACCTGCGATCGGTGGTGAACACCAGGTCCTTTGGGTGATTCATGGATTCTCAGCAGTACTCGTGAAGTTGAAGGTTGGATGTCCAAATATTGGATACCCCCTCGCCAAAAAAAACATGCCAATCAATGCTTGTATATTTGCATGGAAAAAAGGAAAACCCGAATCTTTCACTTAAGTGTCATCTTTTTCATTCTCGGAGAGACACCCGATTTAGAAAACCATCAAGGGCATTCACCATCTACCCTTTGCTTACACCACTCCTGGTAACTCCTTGGCTCCCCCTTGGAAGGGATAGCCCTGGAAATCCCTCGCTCCACCAGCCAGTCGTGACCTCATGAAGAAGTCCAATAAGGCGTCGTTCAAGTCCTGGCAAGTCATGAGTGCTTTGGTGCACCACCATAGCTCACTTGGTGATTCACCGCTAAACTTGATGCAACATTGCCAACTTTCACAATCTGAATAATCATTGACATACATTGACCAAAATCACCCGTGCTGAATCATGGCTAACCAGTATCTCCTATGGTTGACAGATTTTCAAACAACGTTATAGTTGTTTGTCGGTACCGGTTAACGCCGAGAAAAAGCGATACATGAAGAGATGTTGGCAGATCCGAAAGAATGCCACAAAGGTAATCTTATAGATGCTTTGACTGGTGGGCAGCGGCCGAAGCTAACTCAACTAATGGAACCTCATCGCTTGAAGGAGCTACCCATGTTCAATATGATCACTGCTCATGTGTGTTTGTGGCCAATAGTGGCAAATACTGGACTCTAACTAGTTTAATGATCATGTTAAAACAATACTCATTGATCACTACACTGATTAGTGGCCTTGCTCAATGAATTTTAACCTTGTTTGAGAATGTTAGCACCAAACATTATATCCATTGTAGCCAAATAATTTACCGCTTTGACTACTGTAAATCATTGTAATGTTGGATCCATACCACTCTCCCACACCTGGAATACATAAACAGGGGGCAGTGCAACTTAACAACTGGATCTACCAGTATTAAACCATCGTCAACCATTTTTGTTGGACACTACTGTATCTCCTATTGTCAACGAGTTTCAAGCAGCAAGACCACATAGTGGCTATCAATCATTAGTGATCATTCTCATTACATATCATACACACTGTTGTATATCAAATGATGCCTCTTAGTCATTGTAAATCATTACTCATAGACATAGATAATTAGTCATCCTAATTGTAAACTAATTACTGGCTGGACCTTTGGCCCCCCACGAAAAATCTTTTTTGCACTCTGAAAATTTGGGTTCCTCAAGCTCAACCCCTCTCCTACTCCACGGTGACTCACTTTTTTCCACCTGGCAATGACTAACATCTGCTGGCCCACCATGGCAATGGGGCACAGCAAAGCCAGACTGTGTCCCACTACCACACTGGGCCCTGCATTTTCACTTGGCCAACTCACTTGCTGGACGACCTCATCAGTGTCAACACTAATGAGATTGCCCAGCAAATGAGGAACATCGGCGAGCAAACACAAGGGGCAGCTCCAGGGAAACACGACCTAAATGTTCAAAAGCAAGCTGAATTGCCCAGCTCAGCAAGTAGACACTTGGCAGACTTTTAACTTCTGTCTCCCCAGAGCTGGCCCGGGACCTCTCAGGGATGTCATCAAGAACCACTGGCATCAAGTTTTGACGGCCATGGCAACAGTCAAGAACTACTAAGATGCACTGGCCGTGGTGGACAGTACAGACCTGAAGACGGTCTTGGTGACCAAGACCATCTCCCCGTCCATCCTGTCCACTACAACAAGCGCAGTTGTGAGTCAATCCGCATTCATTCCCATGCTGCGAGCGATATGCAAAACAACTGACACACACCAACAGCTGAAGGAAGACTGTGTAACATGAGCAAATTATCACTGCAGCATTTTGAAACAAGCCTATGTTTGGCATGATCTGCCTGCCCACCAGTATATGGGCAGCTCCTGCCACCGCAGGACTAAACTGACAAGTGCAATCACTGACTGGTCATTGATTAATTTTGTTATTGATCAATTAAATTATCTATAGCACTTGCCAAGTGAGACTTGGAATTCAACGCTTGCCATACAGCACTGGCCCAGCTCAGCACTCCTCCTGGCAAGGTGCAAATGCTACATCAAACCCATGCACCACACTGCATCAAAAAGAACGGTCCTTCCACTTGATCATCATCTAAATTTGTAGTAGCCTCAGTATGGTTGACAAAATTGGTTCGACACAAGCTGTGAAAAAGCACACTTCCCAAGAGCCTTGCCTGCCCATGCCCATGTACACTTCAAGCACCTCCAATGAAACAAGCGGCTGCAAGCTCAATCTTGCCATCCGAAACAAAGCAGCAGCAACGAGCTGGCAGCGAGTCTCATTTTGGCACCACTGCAAAACTGTCATTGATGGAAAGTGCAATAAGGTTGGCGACAAGTGCCAAGCTGATGCCAGTTTAATCAAAAATCCTGCTGGAAGTTCAGGTCCACATATAACTCCATATGCTGCTCATACGCTTCACTGGGCGACATGGATCCGTCTTTCAAGCTGGACTGGATAGACTTGAGCTTCTTCACCATGGAATGTGCACTCGCCAAGTCCTCGCTGATCCTGGCGTTTGCATGGCTGCGCACTGTCTAACTTGACATGCTGACAACGGCTGATCAGAAACCCCGTCCTCTTCCTGACCACTGCTGCGTCACTGGACATCTTACGCAGCTGGAAATCCCTCAAAGTCTGGAGACTTGGCACTTCCTTCATTGCCAACTTCGCAGTGACAATCGACCAAGTTATCTCGGAGACTTGCTCGTACATCACATCACCCGCTGCATACCAAGTCTCCATGATGCCTGGCAAAGGGTGGAAGAG
>VSDK01019893.1:180675-191544 GCA_009767595.1 Symbiodinium kawagutii | reverse complement strand
AAAGGGAGAGCCCCTAGCGTTATTGTTGTCACCAATGGGCCTAGGAGGATTCCGTGTCAGTAGCGATTCTTGAGCTACCTCACCGTCCTGAGCTGACGAATACGCCTGTGCGCAAACCCCAGCAAGATTGAACACTTCACAATGAGAAGGATACTCTTCAGGACCAATAGCTGGTCTGTTAGGGCTACTCGCAGGGTGATGCTGCTCCTCACGTGAGTGGTCTCCAATGAGAAGGCGAGGATCCACAGCTTCTGGAGTACTCGCAACAGAGGGAGCAGCTGGCACTTTGTCGATTGGGCTCAAGGCAGGGGACAAGTGGTCCTCTCCCTGTTGTTCAAATTGTCCATTGCTGCCGTCCTGACCCCTGTCCTGTTCACCATTGGGGACACTCTGAAAAGATGGCTCCTGAAGCCCTTGCTCACAAGTATCCTCTTCAGCGACCTCAGTTTAGCTTGAGACAGGCATGTCGGTGACCGATTAGCATAGTGGCTGATCTCCTCACCAGTCTTGCCACTTCCTTCAACATCTTTGGGTCCATTTGCACTAGTATCTGAAGATCTGTCTCCAAGAGCGGCTTGCCCAAGAACATGTCTAGCATCGGAGTCATTACCAATATTGGTCGGATATAACTCAGAGAACACTGCTTGCTCCGCGGAAGGAAACTCCACTGTGTCACTGAACTCTTCAACAGGGTCGTCCCGGCAACCTGAGGGGTCTTGCGGTCCAATTCCTTCCTCATCAGAACTCGGTACCGGAATGGCAGCACCGCAAGGTGCGAAAGCTTGAACCCCTGCAGAGGCCGCAGCCTGATCCGTGAACAATTGATGGATAGGGCCTTTGGCAAGCATGTTGTCCTGGTCTGTTTCACGGTTCTGACTAGCATCTTTCGACGGTCCTTTTCCCGCGGCTTTCCCAATACTTTGCTGAGCTCGTTTCTTGGCACCACGAAGGAGTCCTGAAGGGGGGGGTCCAGAATGGATCCCATGTCCCCCACCACGTGACAACGTCTTATTCTTCTCTCACTTTTAACCGTGCAAACTCAGCAATCACAAGCTGGCACATCCTTGTTAACATACCGTTAAAAGGAAAAGGAGAAAGCTTCAAGTTCGAAACGATCCAAATATATATAAGTATATACAAACTGCATATATAAAAATACAATTATAAAACTCATATAGAGTTATTTCTATAATTCGGTTTCATGTCCTTCAGTCAGTTCACAGCTTCAGCATCGCTCTCAATGCACTTTTTTCTTCGAAGCGCTTTGGGGAAATTCGACTGTTCGATTGCTCAAAGTGAGTTGTGGCATGGTTCCACGATTGTTGGAAGGAGAATGGATGTTTCCATTTTTGTTTCCTTCAAGTCTCAAGCACACCCGAACACAACCCCCTAAGACAAGGGAGGGAGTGAAAACGGGGCGGGTAAATTTCTGATGACGTGTTGCATCAAAATGAAAAAGGGGTTCCCACCCACCCACTCCTTGAGAATGAAAGTTCGGGGCGAAGGATTCAACATGACATCCAGAGGAGAGTGTTCGTGTGACAAGTCAACGTGAACATGTCAGCTTAAAAATTTTAAACTCTGAAAGTCGGACAGTGGAAAAAATGTGTTTCCAAAAAGAAAGGTTTCGATCTGAGAGTTGATTCTCGTTCGAAAATAATTTGACACAAGGTTCCGTTCCAAAGAGAGGAAACGTCGAAGTGCCAAACAAGAGTGTAGCAAAAAGAGTGTCTGCACTAATTCCACAAAAGTGGAATTTTAAAAGTTTTCTTGGAATAAGGCATGCATCTTTTTCAAAGAGGCCTAGCTTATTCTTCTCTCACTTTTAACCGTGCAAACTCAGCAATCACAAGCTGGCACATCCTTGTTAACATACCGTTAAAAGGAAAAGGAGAAAGCTTCAAGTTCGAAACGATCCAAATATATATAAGTATATACAAACTGCATATATAAAAATACAATTATAAAACTCATATAGAGTTATTTCTATAATTCGGTTTCATGTCCTTCAGTCAGTTCACAGCTTCAGCATCGCTCTCAATGCACTTTTTTCTTCGAAGCGCTTTGGGGAAATTCGACTGTTCGATTGCTCAAAGTGAGTTGTGGCATGGTTCCACGATTGTTGGAAGGAGAATGGATGTTTCCATTTTTGTTTCCTTCAAGTCTCAAGCACACCCGAACACAACCCCGCTCCAAAGAAGTGTGCGATGTTCTCAATTCGGATTCGCATGCCACGCGAAAGCACTGGATCATCAAACCTGAGACGAGAGGGATTGTCTGCTATGTTGCTGTGTGAAGGGACACGACCGAACCATCCGTACAGTCGCATGGCTTCCTCAATGCGCAAGAAGTTCTTCAGTAGCACTCGGGCCGGTTGAGTGGCCCCTACCCCTTGTATGTATGCACTACGAGCAGCTTCATTATCAAGATAGAACACTACTTGTGCCCCCGAGAGATGTGATGCCCACACGAATGCACTGATCAAGACAGGTAACACTTCAAGCTCATATATAGGATGATCTGTGGTTTGTAGCAAGTGCTGCAAGACAGTCTGCGAAACCTCCTCACCAAAGAATTCAAGGACTGTACCATGCGGGCTGACCAGCACTGCACCCACACTACCAATCTGTTTTGGCGACTGTTCAAAGGCACCGTCTGTAAACACGAACCAGGTTCGGCATAACGACCTGCTGACGGTCACTGGCTTGGCTGCTCGAACCATTGCACCAAGACCTGCAAGGATACGGTTGATTTCAGTTCCACTCGCGAGAATGGGCCCAGTCCGGTGAGCCAACACCGACAACTCCTTGACTAAGCTGTTCATCTGGCGACCAAAAACAAATGATCCAAACCAAATCAACCTCCCATGAAGGCGTTCCAGTTCTTTAGGAAGAATTTGTGATTTGGCAGCCAATTCCTCCAGAGTAGTCCTAAGCTCCTCCAGTCGTTGTGAAGTATGCTCCAAGGAAAAACGGCCAGCCTTGAAGTCGGTCACGTTAACGACAAGTCCTAAGGATCTAAAGGTACTGCTGAAGGGGGGAGCCTTGTCACCAGTGTCTGCGTATGCCATGCCCAAAATCTTAAAAAGTGACTCAACATACCAGCCCACATTCGTTTTTTCCGACGATGCACAAATGACAGTGAAGTCATCAAAGAAGCAAGTCCATGTCAGGTCCAGCGCGTGAATTCCAATAAAAGCTATGCTGCTAGCAATGCGTAGGAAACTAGTGACGCTACCCGATGCTCCAAAGGGAAGTGCGAACACGTCAAACAAGCCAAAGGTTCCCTTGGGGTCATTGATGGCGATCTTCAAAAATCTACTGTGCCATTCGTCCACTCCGAACTGCTTGTATGCGTGCTTCAGATCAAAGGTTCGACCCAACAGCTCAGGGCACTGCTTGTTCTCACTCACATCCAGTATGTAAGCAAGATACGAAGTGAGTTCGTCAATGCTCTGAACCCTAAGCCTTTCAGTCATGCCGTATGCTGAATTAGCTCCGCAGATTGAAAAATCGTCTATGAGTCTTACCTTGTTGCGTTGGCGAAGTGGAAAACGCTTTGCAATGACACAGTTGTCTTTGGTATCACTGATGCCTAACCACCCTTGTTTGACTTCCTTAACTGTTTCGTCCCAGGCATACTGGTCGTCAGGACCTTCGGCGCAGTTTGCAAAAGCCTTCAAGACAGCTGCATTCAGTCCGGGTGCCATTCGCTTCAGTTCTTCTAAAGATAAAGCAGGCCTGCGAACATGCTTATCGAAGACTTTGGTCCTGGGGGCGAGACCTGTGAGCTTGAAACCTTCTATGGCATCATCTATCACTGAACTATCCGGATACTGCAAGTCCATCAAGATTTCTTTCCAAAGTAACAACCTCTTACCTCTCAGGATTGGCTGCAGATGCGCCGGCAGGGTACTGTGGAGTTCCTCTTCTTGAGCTTTAAGCTCCAAGGATCGTTTGAGCCACTTCTTCATGAAACTGGCTCTCTTCCTGTATCTGCAGGCAACGTCTTGGTGAACCAGGTTGTCCAACAATGATCTGACGTCCGGTGAAATCTGGGCGATGATGTCTCTAGGGTGTCCCTTACTGACGGCCTCTTTCACAAAATCGACGGGTTCTCGAGGAATGCCAAATTGCACTACTTCACAGTCAGCCTTTTCACTTAGGCTGTCACCAAACTGCAAGTTGTGATACTTATTAGCCATGTCATCCCGATTCCAACCCCGCTTCAAAAGTGTACGATGACAAATTTTGGTGCCTTTGGGGTGGCCGTTCAAGGCACGAAGCACTTCCGTTTCAGCGTCCACGTTCACCAAAAAAGTGGCATATTCAGCAAATTCGGACACTAACGGTCTGAGACGCTGACCCCTTGGCTGTGAAGTGAACAGTTGACGTTTAGCATGTGTGGCCGTGTGAGTCAACTGCTGTTGCAAATCTTCTGGGAAGACAAAACCACATCTGAGGGCTTCAGCTTTCAGAATGAAGGAAATCCGCTGACACAACAAGTGCGGGTACGCGGCTTCTTCAGCGGTTGGAAAAACTCTACGACCTCTGCTGTCTACATAAGGTTTCCATGGCGCATGAGTGTGTTGGTTGTTGCACATCAAGCCCAATGACTCAAACAGGTCAACATGAGGATTTCGAGGGTTGAAGCTATACCAAGCGGTCACCTTGTCTCTGCGGCCGCCATGCATGCAGTGCTGGAAAATGCACACGTGGTATGTGGGGAGGAGCTTTAGCAACCGACGAATAAATGAGGTCAACCACATTATCGAGTTTTTGGGGTTTTCGATGCTGATGCTGATAGACAGGCTCACTAGGAAAAGGGCTAAATCAACCATGGCTTGATAGCTAGCATTAGCGGATGCCACTCTCTGCTGGTCCAGAGCACTCAAGGTTGGTAGCCCGTCTGGATGCATATCACTGCGAAGAGGTTTAGGGGGATCTGATTCTCCTGGAATCTCCTTCTCGCGAGCCCGTGATGCTGTCCCACAACTAGGTGCGAAATGAGCGTGCAAGATGGACTCCTGCTCTGCCTCAACATATGCCTTCAAGAGAGCAAACTGCTCATGATCACCTAGGTCACAATTATACACTGGAAACCGTTCAGATCTCTTCGGATCTTTGTCAATTGCTGTGCATCTGAAACCAACATCTTTGCAGGCTTTAGACAATCGACAACTGCCAGAAAAAACTTCTAACACTAAACAGTCTGATTTCCCTTTGTCGTGGTGCTGGCAAGGATGGTCATGCAATGGAGTTTGCGACTTCGCCTGGGTTTCTGCTGTACCTGAACTCGAGGCAGAATCGCTTGCTGGAAAATTGAAATCATCTGTTCGAATCTCGCACTGAGAGGGCTCAGGCTTACCAAGGTCCGAAGTAGATAGTCAAGCCATTTCTGGGCACTCCCAAGCCCCATGTCCAGGCTTGAGGCACTTCATGCATTGGTGAAATCCAAAACGACATCGACCCTTCTTGACTTCATTGCTACATCCACATTTGAGATTCTTCTTCCAACACAATGGCTTTCCTTCCTTATTCTTGAGGTGCAGACCGATAAGCTCCGGTGGAAGTTGGCTAGGTGCCTTCTGCTGCGGTTTCCCAACTTTCTGTTTCTTGGCGGGGGGATGGGCAGACGTGGTTCGCTCCGTTGCTCCTGCATTCACACGCTTCTCCCCTCTCATGGTTGGAGTCAAATGAATGTTGATTCTGGGATCATTCGTGAGTCTTTGAATCACTGCATCTAACGGTGGCGGATCTGTTGCGGTTGCTGCCTTCAAAGGTCCATCGAACTCTGCTGCCGCTATGAGGAACATTTCCTGATCTGCCCTCAACAGTTGCTGCACTGATATGGGATTGAAGCCTGGAACCGACTCTGTCATCAGAGATCTAAAGAGCTTGTTAGTCCAATCCATATGCACATCCCATGTGACCAATCTGACTAAATCAAATGCTAGGCCACGACGTTGCAAAGCATACATGAGCTTCATCTCAGTTCCCACATCTATGGAGGAAAGGTTGTCACCTGAAGACGCTTTCAGTGTTCCTTGCTCCAGGGTGAGCAGTTGCTTCTGCTTGGTTTTGGCATCCGAATGAATCTCCAGGTCCCTAGAACCGCATTTCGATGGCGCGATATAAACCAATGCTCCAGATTCGACCATGGTGAAGGCAGCATCTATGAGAGCATGCGACGGCTGTTGTTCATGTTTATGGCTGATACCAGTGATCCTCTGCTGCTGAGCCCTCAACCTTCGCTGCTTTTCGATGAAAGGAATCACTTTGCCTGGCTCAGAAACATCTCCTGCCGTCACCTGTTTTTTCAGATCAGCCATGACAAGAGTCACGGCTTCAAAGTGCAATCGCTTCAACACTGAAACCTGGGCAATGGTAGCTACAGCACCGTGGACTCTATCTGCAAACCGTTGCATGGCTTCATCACTGGGGGCTGCTTGAGGGGCCCCCACTGCAAATGCCAATGTGGAAAACGCGTTAATGCCATTGACTTCCAAGGTCGTGTGTAGGTTTGCTTGAAGCTCATTGCACCTCTTCTCAAATGCCGCCTCGGAATCCACAAGCGCCATGACTCAAGCCGACTGGTGAGGCAAAGGTTAAAAAGGGGGTAATTATCCTGCTTTGTGTTGTTTAGAGTCAGGTGCTGTTAGGGTAAGTCACTGAGCTGATTTATGGCCATTTTCCTCTTCGAGGGCTGCAGACTGAAAATGTCAAATTTTTCGGGAAAATTCAGAAAAATTTGTCCCAATTTTCGGGAAAAATTGGGGGTTTTGGCCCAGGGATCCCAATTCCAGGCCCGACAGGAAATTTGCTACTGATTTAGTGCTCAAAACAAAGAACTCATGGCATGTTTGCTTTCGAACCGTTCATTAGCAATCTCTCTATTATCATGTACACTCATGCATGGTGACACTCGGGCATGATTCCCAAGTACGCTTGAACCTGACACGAGGTGATTCTCGTGGGAATGAGTGGTCTGATTCCACTGCAACTGGATTGACTTCCGGTGTGAGTTTGCATGACGGCAAACTTGTTCAAGGTGAGTGCAATTAAAATCACACTTCACAATTTTCTTTCTGCCATGATAGGAAGATCAGAACTAACACCGGCTTAACTGTGATATGCCCAGTTGATTCTGGATCTGATCACAAGCCTTCACAAACAGCCTGGCTCAACATAGTTAGTCGGCCTGGCACCCGATGATTCAGGTTCAAAAAGAGGCCTTCTTTCGCCAGCACATGTGACAAAGAGGAGTATCGAATCTCACATCGCTAACTTCGCCATACCTTTCAGGTGCAGCGACTCTACCACAAAGAAGGACGTTATTGTTTTGCTTTTCCATGCAATGAAGAGTCTTGAGCTTGAAATGCTGGATCAACTTCAGAGTTTCTGGGACTTTCGGTGAGGCGAGTTTCCTCCGGGCACCACTGAGCTCTGCTGCACTTTCGTCAGAACTTGAAGACGTTTCACGACCAGATGAAGATTCATCCGCGTTCTCAACTTCATCCTTGGCTTCAGGCTTCTCTTCATCGCTAATCTCAATGAACTCAGGGTCCAGTTCCCAAAGCTGTTCGGATTGACGGGCCTCAAAAGACTGCGCATCTGGAAGCTGCCAGGATCCAAAACTGCTGTCACCGACAACCGACAATGGCTGCTCTCCAGCTTCTGGTGGAACCTGTGCGAAATCATGTTTTTCAACGAACCTTCCACTGCGAGTCTCATCAGGCCTGAAGGTGCCCGTTCGGACATGGTCCAGCAAGTTTTCCAGAACTCGGATAGGTCTAGCCATAGCATCTCTACTGTAGGTGATGGCTGATTTCAGGAACGACACATGCCCACCTAATACCTGGCGATCTTCCCACTGATCTCCATGCTTCGAGAGCCAACTGAGCAGAGTACACTTGCAGCTGTGAGAAGTGATGTTCCGTTCATCCAAGTTGAGCCCTTGTCTTTCCAGCAAAACTCTGACCCAATACTTCATTTCGTCAGTAGCCAGTGGTCTGGTGCTTGGAGAATTGTCGGCATTGGGCGCAGGCATCGTTGGAAAACCACCTTGAAAGCACACTCCCAATTGACTACGCACTTGGATCCATACCGTAGCCCAGTTAGCATATGTTACTCCATAAGCAGGACAAACAGCAGGCATGAAGGAATTTCGGAATGCGCTCGACCATTTGCACTTATGCTCCGTGATCCTGAACTCTAGGTACGACAACTCTCCCAGACTGTCATAGTCACAAAACATGTTCTCGGCTTGCTGCAAATCTGTCCACCTGCTACGAGTGTAAATAGTGCACAAAACCATTCCAGCAAAAACACGGTCCCAAGCATCAGCAGCTTCGTCCTCCAAGACATCATGCAGTGCTATGATTTCTGCAAGAGTAAAGGGTGCTGCCTGCTTCTTGGGTCCTCCACTCTTTGCCCCGGAAGCTCCCAAGCATCTCTTGGAAATAGTATGGGCTTCCAGCTCATCCATGCTGAGAACATGACGTGCAAAGTTCAGTGATTGCATGACTCCTTGCAACCTAGATGTAGGATGTCCTTCGTTCCTCATCGACTGCAGAAACAAATACAAATCTAGCTCACTGCCAGGAAAAAGTATGCCACTAGTCGGCAAATGATGTGAGAAACGCAGGAAAGAGTGCACTCGTTTCAACAAGGTCTGTGGAGCTTTCTTGTGGAAAACATCTCGCAACATCCTGAGCTGGTCACCAACTGATGGCAGTTCCTTAAGCTGTCGAACTACAAGCAAGTCCTCAGGTAATGACACAAGAGCATCATGCCAACGTTTGAGGCCTACCTGCAGGTCTGCTTCACGTTTGTCTAACCACGAGGAATCATGGTTCGATTTCACTATACTGTGCCAAGTATGATGCTCCTTCTCTGCTGTCTTGCACTTCTTGTTTGGCTGTTCGTCACTGACCACACCACCAAAAACTTGAGGAATGGTTGACACCTTGAAATCTTCAAGAGGGCTACTTAGGGTCTCGGTTGGTCTGAAGAAACTCTTCCAGAAACCATTCTCCCAGGGCAACTCGAAGACTGACTCTGCTGCGTGCTCACTCCATGTTTGTTCAAACACAGCACTCAAATCTTCCATGCTTGAAGATTGGCCAGTCACCGAGGAGCCATCGACATTAGGTCAGTCGCCCGGGCGTGGAAAATGCCGAAGAAAGTTGCTGTAATGTCTTGAGGTATACACCCAAGTTAACCCCAATGCTAAATTTCTGATGACGTGTTGCATCAAAATGAAAAAGGGGTTCCCACCCACCCACTCCTTGAGAATGAAAGTTCGGGGCGAATCCTTCTTGATTCTCAGGTTGCTCCAAAGCGACTTGATGTGGCTATGTCTGAAAACAAGGCCGACAACCCGTTCAATTGGTTTAGCTATGTACCCAGTAATATCGATTCTTCTGACACCGGTAGCATGGTCATAGATGACTACTTGTGGGACCTCAGCAGTTTTCTCCACCCTTTCAACCGTGTAGACAGAATCCAAATGAGGAGAGGATGATACGATTGCGAGAGCAACCTGCCACTTGCTGTCATGATACTGAAAGGCGTCACTGGTGACGAAATAGGACACGCTGGCACTGGAAGGGAGCATGCCCCAGTCCTCGTTTCGAAGAAAAACAACACGGAAGCCTCCATCTGAGTCCAAACTGTGGGTAGTATTTTGCTGGCAGCATGGGTCTTCTCCAATGCCGTGGCGTTCACTCGGCTTAGCCCCTGTAAAGATCTCTTCAACCTTCATTTTGGCAACTTCTTTGTGAGAGATTTCCAAGTACGGCAGTTGAAGGTCAACCTGTCTATTGCATATGCTACAGACCACCAGGGCCTCATTGGTGAAAATAGGGACAAACCCTGGGGGTGCAGCACTTCGAATATGTTCCATCACCAATGGGAGAGACACTCTACCTTGAGGGTCAAGATCAGTGTATGCACCCAGCAGAATACACAGCATATCAGAGGTGAAGGCAGAGTCTTTGCGTCCTTTGGCCACGGTATAACCTTGTGCTGCTTCAGTCAAGGCGTCCTGAAGCAAGTGTCTTTCCGTAGGGGCATGGTCCTTAGTCCAGGCAGCCTTAGAGAAGATTCTCTGCGCCGTCAAATAAAGAGCACCATAGACCGGAACATTGACTGCAAATTCAGCCGCTCTCTGAAGTTCATCTTGTTTGACTTCCTGTTTGGCAAGGAAATCATCTGTTTGCACAAGTCGAGTGAGCCGAAACAGGTGTGTTTGGATCTGCACTTGCCTATTAGTGGCTCTCCGGACTTTTTCTTGATCAGAAAACTCCGTTTCCATTGTCTTTCTTTTACCTCCAGCACCCAAGGTAGCGGCCTTACTTTCAGCATACTTATCCAACGATCGCCGAAGCGGCACTCTCAAGGATGGAGCAGGGTCAGTAGTTCTGCCATCGTACCCCGGCACTTTATCCCGTTCGTTTTCATTCTGGCATTGATCAGGACGAATTCGGTTCGGCACATGCGCTTGCTGGGCAGTGTCAATATCAGGTTCATGCTGTGATGACTGCTGCTCCTGTTGCGTCCAAGGTGCAGTGGGCGGGATTTTATGTTGCCCATGAAGCATGGCATCTAAACATGATTGCGATCGGAAGTCAATGATGGACACGGGCGATTGGGAAAGAGCACTGTTGGGGGGGAGCTGAGTGTAGGTGTCCTCCCTACGGTCCTGGTTAAGGTGAGTAATTTCCATCTCATCTCCTTGCGGAGTTCGACTCTGTGCTAACTGAGCGCTAGTATGAGGGGAGATTTCGGTGGCGAGTGCTTTGCCTGCTTCCCCATTGCTACTGTCTAACGGATCTGTACGGGCTATGTGTGCTCCTGTACTAGGGTT
>VSDK01019893.1:127663-153252 GCA_009767595.1 Symbiodinium kawagutii | reverse complement strand
AGCAAACCGACAGGGGCATGGTCACAGCTCCACAAAGTAGGGATGCGTCCACTATGCTTTCCTTCGTCATGCTGCATGATGTGGAGTCGATCATCACCAAAGGTAATCTGCCGTTCCGGAACACCAAGATTTATTTCCCCATCGCTTTCCTTGACTTGGTTCTTTCCAATGCCAAAAAGCATAAGTTTATAGGATCATGGCAGGAAGCGGAATTCTCCCCCAAGGGGATTGTTGTCAAGACGTATCCCCATGAAATAGACCCGTGCAGTGTGCTGTTTATCGAACAAGGCAAAGCATTTGTTCCTGCCATCTTGCCACAGGTAGAAAGTGGCATACGTTTTCCTCTCACTCGCAGGTTAGTGGGCACTGGTCTTTTAGCCAGCAAAACAGTGGAGCTTCTCTCCTGCAGACTTAGCCCTACCACTATGCATGTGGAAGTACGAGTGCCAACTCGTGACCCGGCGGTGTCTGGTGACACTCCCCTGGAACATGATTGCATTGAAAATCACGTGCCTAGTAATTGGGATTTAATGTCTGTGACTCCGGGCAAATTGATGTCCATCGGAGCTGCTCAAGGGACTGATACTCCCACGGACCTGCTGGCAAGGTATGGGGACTACCTCTTCGATGGCCTGCAATGCGAAGCCGCCCTAAGCTCGAATCTGGAGACTCTCTTCGCCCCGGATGGTGTGATGGCTGAGCCGAGGCCGGTACTACAAGCCTTTGATATGCCAAGTTGGACGCCCATGGGGACAAGCAATAACGTTTTTCACCGGGACTGGTTTCCAACCATCTCCCAGAAGAAAAGGGTTTTCTCTTGATTGGGGTTCCCAAAATGAATGGGGTTCCCAAATTCTACTGCTCCGCTACCATATGTGTACGTTCTCCGCTACCATACGAACCTTGTCCCTTTTTGGCAAGAAAGCAGCTTCTGGCCGCTGTGCTGACATCAAACATAATACCATTGAACATAGAATTTGCTCGCGTAATATTTTGTGCGATCTTCAAACTTGCTATGTTTCACCCCCTTGGCTTGAACCTGGTTCAAGTCAAGGGTCGCCTGGCTCAATGCGAAAACATTATCTGGATGGCTTATACCCACTACTTAGGTTTTTAATGTTTTTGGGATATGATTGATTTACCATATAACCGCTCAAAAAATATTTTTAGCAAGGGATCTATAAGCCGCCAAATTATTGTTAATCTATTATTGGTTCTAACGCGACCCAAGCTAAAGGCCTTAGTAGTATTAGAAAGTACATAGTCATTTCTTGATGTATTCATGTTGGGTTTTCATTCAATAACGACGGTGTAGGTAATCTATTTTTTTCCCACTGCGAGGTAATTTTTGTTTCAGTGCAACCTGGTTTCTCTGGTTGTCAATCTAGCGCCGCACGGTGCTACTATTTGCCCAGACTAGATTGTTGTCAGGAAGTCACGGTGGATTTAAAGGTGAGCAACCTGTTGACACACACACACAGAATTTTCCAAACATTGGCCAGACTTTTGGTGCTTTGAGGCAGGCATGAGATTGCAATTCTGATCCGCGCCGGCCATGTTTGGTCCGAACTTATTCGTTCGGTGGCAGCAAACCAAATCGGTCAAAAACAGATGATTTGTCAATCCTAGCGGCTTCTAGTGGGTTGGTGGAGTTACTAATTTGTTTGCAAGATTTCAATGCCGAATTCCATGTAACAGTTATAGTAGGTGCCAAGCTGTTATGATCCATAGAGCTGTCAGACAGAAATTCCGACCGGCCTGCAGTCCATGGAGTTGCCACCCGTGGAGGTTCTGAGCGGGAGTGACGCAGGCGATGATGAGGCCGCCTCCAGCTGCAGCAGCGAGCCGGCGCGGCCTGCCAAGCGAAAGCGGCCGCGTTTGGATGACCAGATCGTGCTGCGTGGCCTTTTAGGTAGGCGATGTCTTTGTGCCAAATGGAATTGTTTCCAAAAGTTTAGCCGGGAAGAAGATTTCCGAAAGCTTCTTGATTTCCGTGGGCACTGGGTTGGGGTGCACAAATTGGACCAAGACCGGATGGACACTCGCTCCAAATTTGGATTGGCGTTTCATTTTTTCAATAGATAGTGACGGTTTGCGGTTGTCGTCGCACTGCCCTGCTGTCAGAAATCTTGACTTCAGGTATTCGAAGCGTTGCGGGCCCGCAGGGAGATGCAAGGGAAACCGTGGGAGCTGCTGGGGGTCCGAGTTTGTTTGAAAGCTTGGAAAATTCTACGGGGCATCGGCGCCTCGTCGAATGGAATGGGGTGTTTTGAGGGTTCTATTTTCTAGATTTCCAAGTCACATGTTGAACTTAGATGACCCCAAATTGGGTTATATTTTGGCAAATTGTTTTGACGTGATAATGTAGTTGTGAGTATTTACCACAAGTTCATGTTTTGATTTGAGAATTCTTTGGAGCAATTCTGAGGTTCTCGTAGGTTTTCAAGAATGAAAGCTGCAGTGAATGAAGGGCTATTGGCTCCGCCAGCAGACATGCGGTATCTAAAGAGACCGCATTCCAGTCCAGGCCAGTCACAGCGGGCAAGCGTGGTTAGTTTCCTGAGCCATTTGTGCAACAGTGTTGCAGAGACACTGCCTGATTTTAGAGACGACGTGGAGAGTGCCACATGTGATGTTGAGTTGGTGCCGCTGGACCCAAATGACGTGAGTGAACAAGACCCGTATGCTGCTTTACTCGGCCAGCAGAAGGAGAAAGCCACAGGATCCAAGCCACGGAAGATGCGTGGGGGCTTGGAAGTGAATTCTGCCAGGAAAGCGGCAAACGAGACTGGGGGGCATGAAATTAGATGGTTGCCGCCAGGGCAAATGAAAGACATGTGGGAACAGTACCGGGTTTCTTTGCGAACTTCTGCAGTCAAACCAGCCAGTTTCACTACTTTTTGGAGAGAGCCTTGCCACGTGTTATACATCAAATTTGTTTAACTAATTTTTTGTTTTTGTCAACTAAGTTGTAATATTGTTTCTATCAATTCAATGCGCGTTCGGTTTCGTGGTGGAATGATGTTGGTTGGGGTGACCACTAGGGTTGTGTCAGGTTTGGCATCAAGATTTCTCTTTCTTACAGTTTAGACCGCAGCGAAGTCATCCAGAATGTGGAGTTTGCGTCAAGATGAAGTTATGGATCAAACAGTTGGGTGACCACTTGACTAGACGTGTTCAACTCGAAGCGTATCATCGCCATCTCCACCATCAATACATCGACAGAATATCCTATTGGGAACAAAGAGGCCAAAGCCGATCCCATGGCCGAACTATAGTGGCCATAGTGGACGGAATGGACCAGGCAAAGTTCGCATTCCCCAGACATGGCTGCCTCAAGAGTCTCTTTGAAGTCAATAGGTCGTATCATTTTTTCTCCTCCAATGTTTTCTCTACTTAGCGGGGGCTTGTCCTTGAATCCATGCAGGTAAATTTGCCTGATGCTGAGGCAAGGAGTTCCAGAGGTTTTTGAGGCCACGGGCGCATGTGATCGGGGCTTTGATCCACGGCTACATGGTAGCCTTCGCAGTTACCGAACCAGACCTTCCAAAAGATTCGACGACGCATTGCGAACTGATAGGCAACCTGTTGACCAGACTTTCTCAACAAGGTGTTTTGTTGAGAGAGGTGGACTTCGTACTGCAGTGCGATAATACGACAAGAGAGATGAAGAACAATGTGGTTTTGTCCTTTCTCGGATCTCTCACAGCCAAAGGTTGGCTTCTGAAAGAAAAAACAGCAACACTGAGTTTCAGTTTCATTCCATGACATGAGGCATGTGTTTTCTTCAAGTCATGTTTGGTTCCAACTTCTTCCGTGCGGCCCTGCTAGGGCTTCTCAAATCTGCGACGGTGTCCAGTCTTCGGACTGGACACTCGCATGAAGACGTAGATCAAGCTTTCGGTAGATTAGCTTCCTACATCGTTTCTCATGGACGCAGTGCCCAGACCCCAGCGGACTTTATCCAGATCATTCAAGCGTTTCTCCACCAAGCTGATTTTCCATTTGAGCCTCCTGCGCACCGTGTATGTTTCAAGATCGACCAAACAAGAGATTGGCTTGCTATTTGTTATTAGTAACTTTTGACGGCTTTTTGACAATTTTCAGCGTGTAATGATGGTTGTGGATGGCTCTGAAAACATCTTGGGCCCGTATATTGCATTCAGTGACCCAAGGAAAACATTTTTGCAAGCAGCAGTACCGGTACATTTGAAGGGTATCGGAGGCCCAGGGGCGCCTCATGTGTTCAAACTGGAGCGGAGGTCCAATTGCGGTCCCTTGCCTGGCTTACCAGTTTCATGCGCTGATGTTGAGGAATATAGTTCCGAAATCATGGTTTCAACCCGCAAGCTGACCATTTCTTGCCTTTTTTACTCAGGTTTGCAGCCGCATCAGATTCAAGACAATTACTTCCGGCTCGGGGTTGGCCAGCTGGGGGCAGATGATGTGATACTCCAGTTCCTCAGCCATTGGTGTTTTTCGGATTGGGGTTTGGAATGTGTTGCCATTACATTGTGTTCAAACCTCTTGCAACTTCCAATTCATATCTTGCGGGGGCAACCCCTAAGCCGCACGTGCTGCGATGGCCAAGGACCAAGCGGTGGATGTCGGACAAGCACTTCCAGAAGGCGTTGCTGTACTATCCGGCGCTTTGGGCGTCGCAGCATCTTCCGCTAGGTGTGCCAGCAGGCTGGAGTTAATTTCCCCTAGGAGTCCCAGCAGGTTAATATTTCTCATCGTTTCTCAGACCATTGTTTTTGCAAGTTGCTCATTACAGTTTCCCTGTTTGAATTCGGTGGACCAGCATAAATTTGGTTGCAATGTTTGAATCAAGCTCCCTGCAGCCATCAGCGAGAAGAAGCCCATTGGAAAAGACGTTCGGGACAACATTTTGGCTTTTGTGCCAATGTTGCGGCTCCCTCTTTTTGGTTTGTACAGGGCTGCAGACCATCTGGAGAATTGGGTGAACGAGGTTCTAGATTTGGAGCCACTGCTCGACGTCCGAGCGTGCCTCTTTTGAAACCAATGTGATTTGTTTTTATTGTTTGTATGGCTGCTATGAACCGGTCATGGCAATATTCACTTGTGTCGCAACTTTTGTACTGAATGGTTGGCCGTTTGACTTCAAGTCTCAGGTGCGCTGCGGATGCAACAGTCCGGAGTGGGCCCACTTCAGATGAGGCGCCCATTGCAGAGACTTTCGAGGTGACTTCGAATGCGCTGTCGAAACTCTGATTACTAATGATCAGTTTGCGTCCCCCCATCAATGCTTGCAGTGCCCCGTTGCCAGTTGGTATGTCAAATGTGCCCATTAAAATGTCTTGATTTTTGTCAAAGTTTGGCCTGGTTCAATCAAGGATCAAACGAGCAGCTCGCCAGTCGAAGGCTTTGCAGGTCTACAAGAGACGGGCGCAGGGCCGCAGCATGATGCAGATTGCTGCCAAGACTTGGGCAAGTGGTGTGCCCTGGGAGCAAGCTTGGAAGATTTCAAAGGAAGTCATCAAGAAAATTGATAAAAAAAAGAAAGGAACATAACGGCTTGGAGTAGAATGAGAGATTAGTGACAATAGTCTAACCCAGAACTGGAAGTCTAAAAGTCTGGCGCTTGGATTTTTCAGAAGCTACTCCGTGCAGTATTTTCCTCGATTCCTGTTTGATGTGATTGTGGGCCACCTGCCTGTGACATACTAAAAACGGTTACTATCTTTGCGCAAAGATGTTGACGCTCATCATCCTTGGAAATTTAATGGATGTGTGGTCCACATCATATGTGTTTGAGCCGCCAAGCGGGACCAGTTTGTGATTTTTGCATGGGGTGCCGGCCTTGTCCCTTCTGGTGACTTTCGCGTTGGGACCCCAGCTTCCACATGGAGTCGAATTGAAGTTCCTGAGCAACTTGCCATTGTATGTCGTTATGAAAGAATCACGTGAAAGATCAGAACGTATAATTAAAGGATGAAGAATCGATTGATTACCTTCAGGATTTCTTGTTTCTCGTGTGTGCGTTGTTTTGTGAATGATGTTGGGTTGATTTCTTTACCCCCTTCGCCCGACGCGTGAGGTCCGCTGCTGATGATGCCTTGCAAACCTTACCGCTGGGATTTGGAGGCGGGGGGGTGGAATGCCGTGCTGCTGCGCCCCAGAACAATGCAAGTGTCTGCAAAAATTGAGAAGAAATAATGTGGTACAGTTGTTATTCCATTATTCTGCGGTTGTTTCGTTTTGAGCGCGTGCCCATTCATTCGCCCGGTAGCACTTTGAGAGGCCCAAGCGTTGTGTCGGGTCTTGGGCACGGCCTTGTTGAGTCATGATGGGAGCTTACCTGATGCGAGATAAACTCCAAGCCATGGACCACCGGAGTACTCAAGCAGGCTTTGCCGCGCAGGTCTGTCTCGTGATCAGCCAGTGCCAAGAGAACCTTTCTGGTTTGGCGGAAGACTGCAAGGTGGACACCTTGTTGACCTTCAACGAGGATTTGAAGGAGTGTAGCAGCGTTGGACTGTTCTTCCGTCTCCAAGGACGTGTGCCAAATCTTCCTCCGGATCCCAATGAGGGCGGTCCTCAGGGGCCAGAGTCGCGTGTGAGGACAGAAGCTGTGCAGGAGGAAGTGACCGCAGCTTTCAAAGAAGTTTTGCAAGGGCCCCTCCTGAAGCAATTTAGGGTGTACAAGCATATCGACACATTGTCGGAGCACCTTTGGCGTTTGTCTGGATGCTTGCAGTGGCAAGAAGCTGATTTTCTTGGAACGGCCCTTCAGCATTCTCTCAATCAGGCTTGCCGTGAGGTTCTTGGTGAAGAATGGACGCCGGGGTGGAAGGCATCCAGGTGCCCGTGAAAAGATCAAGTCAGCCGATTGACTTATGATGCCACAAGGGCATATGGGGGTATTTTGAAGTCAGCCTTCAGCGCTATGTTGATTGACGTTCCTCAGTTTACAGATAAAAAGAACAGGGGCTGCTGCTGGAACTCTTGGCTGAACTGTTTGCGCTGTGGTTTCTCGAACTCGTAGCTAAAAATTTGCACGTTGGTTTGTTTTACTTCCACAACTTTGTAGTGCAGTTCGGGATTTCGCTTCGGTCTGTGCTTTTTCCACCCGGAGCGGTTGTGCCAGGTGGGCTGCCAAACGGCTAGCCCGATTCTGGTGACAGGCCAGGGGCGCGAATGTTTGTTCATCGAATTTTGCTTGCAGGCTAGTGAAAGGTGGTTTTTGGGGGTCACGTTGTTTGGTTGGGTGACTGGGCGCGAGCTCAAGGTTTTTTGGATGTCAATAGTTGGCAGAATTCGGCAGTCGTGTATGATATGAGCGGCTGTGTTTGTCGGTGCATGCCTTCAAGGTACTTTCGGTGTTTGCCTGGAGCCTTCCCGCTTTCTGGTCGGAGCCCCGGACAGCTTAGTTCATGCGAAATAGTACAAAATCAAAAAAACAATTGTAAGATGTTGGTAATCATGGGATCTGAAAACTTGAGCGTATCAACCTGCTGACTCTTGTTCCCGCTTTCAGGTGACAGCTTAGTTCATACGAAATAATACAAAATCAAACAAATAAATTTGCGATGTTGGTAATCATGGGATCTGAAAACTTGAGCGTATCAACCTGCTGACTCTTGTTCCTGCTTTCAGGTGACAGCTTAGTTCATGCGAAATAGTACAAAATCAAACAAACAAATTTAAGATGTTGGTAATCATGGGATCTGAAAACTTGAGCGTGTCAACCTGCTGACTCTTGTTTTGAATTTTTTGGCGCAATGATGGCTAAGGATTTGGTCTTTGCGCGGTAGCCGCTGCAATCTGAGTCGCGTCGGCTCTTCAAGGCTGACTGCGCATTGCATTCCATTTTATTTGGCAGCAATTTGACATCGACCCATTGGCTCACTGACAATAATCGTGCTTTTCATGTGGCAGCAATTTGACATCGACCCATTGGCTCACTGACAATAGTCGTGAAAGTATGTTCTGCGTGTTGATTGTCGATAGCTGCATCGCTCGCTTGTGGAGCAGTTTCGGCCAGAGCATTCTAGAAAATGGCATGCTTGCCTCCGGTCACTGACCTGTCTGAGCCCTAATCCAACAGTGTCCTCATACTTCATCATCAATTACAAGTTTCTTCCCTTGTGTAGGTCTGGTGACGAATCTGAGCCTACTATGCCGACTGGGAAACTGCCAGCTCCCATGAAGATGAAGAAACGGTTGATCCCAAAAAGGAAACCAGTGGCGAAGAAGGCCAAACATTCCACAGAACATGTTTCTTCATCTAGCGGATTCTGATTCCAATGATGAGTTTGTGAATTCTTGCTGTAGCCTTCCTACAAAAAATCGATATTGTGGTAACCCATCTTTATTTATAGTTGATTTTTTGGATGAATTGTCATTACCGGTTTCAACGCACGGTCTCGTCAGTGCAGCTGTCATCCACTCATCGTGTGTGTGAAGGCGTCGAAGACTGTCAAGAAGGCAGCCATGGTGAAACAGAACGAGAAGGCGCGCTCGCGCTCTCCAGTGAATGGATTCTATTATCATCATCATCATCAGCAACATTATCCACCGAGATGATGGTGCAATGAAAGTAAAGGTGCCTAAGCTGGTCCAGATTTTGATTATAGGTCTCAGGCGACAGGTATCGAACCAAAGCCCTTTCTTGAAGCTAACAATTCAACGAGGGCCAGTTTCCTTTTTTTGCTGAACTCACTCACTGCATCGCCTAATGATCTTTGCCAGCTTCCACCTCACGGTCGGATCAGTGTCCTTGGCAAGCTCACGAAAGCGAATGTGCAACTTCCAAAATCTGCAAAGATGGAATGGACAATTGTTTTGGCCTCAGTTCCAACTAACATAGGCAAGACGTCAATCAGATTTGTGCCATTTTGAGGATCCAAATGTAAATCAAATCTTGATTTCTCATGGGGCTGATCGATTGATAGAATTCCATTCTACGCATGAACCTTTTCAGTGGTCGAATTATATCATAGGCTCTTCAGTGATGGCCCCATTGTCATCTCTAGTGATTTTATTGTCCAGTGGCAAAACTGTTCACTTGATGTTGTTTAAAGGGTGTTGCTGAGTAAAATCAGGTTTCGCGCCAGAAGCCTGGTGTCAAAAAGAACGGAGCAACCCTGTTTAGCGGTCGAAAGACCGCACGGTCATGGTCCACCATTCGCTCTGACCCAAGCTCTCGTTTTGCCAAGTTGCTCCAGCCTCGCAAATTGTTTGCTGGAAGTGAGTTGGCCTCAGGTTGCTTCAGCGCAACAACCACGGTTGCGAAGACCCAGGTGAGTAAGAGGGGGATTGGTGTCAGGGCCTTATATATCTTGGTATTAACTACTGACAGGCCTCCCTTGCGAATGGCTTCCCAGGACTTGGCCAACCAGGTGGCCTTTGGTGCGAAGTACCGGAAAAGCATCCGGGAGCAGGGGATGACAGTGGGCAAGTACGTTTCTGTTCCCATGGCGGAATGGATGCAAGGCTCGCCCTGTTGATCAATTCCCATCATTCATTACAGTTACAGGAATGCATGGTACTGGTTGGTGCAGTGTAGCACGATGGTAATTGTGAGGACTGCCGCATGGTTGGACAAGCGCAACTCCGGGTTCCGTTTCTCAAGGGGCTGCTCAGAAGTTGTTTCAAGACATCGGTGTTGTGAAGGACTGGCCAACTGCAAAACTTCAATCGTCGAAATATCTAAGAGCCAAGTGACATCATGTGCTGCTGAGTTCTGGTTTCCGAGCAACTCTTCTCCTTCTTCTCTAACACCGTCAGCATTTCACCTGCCAGGATTTCGCGAAAATCCCGTGCATCTCGCTATTTAGCGGGGTAGCCGGACTGGAGTTGGGGTTGAGTCCGTCTGCGGCCTGGTGATCGCACGATTCGGCAGTTTGCCTCCTGAGTTTAATCGCGAGTGTGCTGTTCAACATCTTGATGTTGAAGTTCCATCAATCACTGCCAGAGTCCGGTAGCATATTTGGGCTCAATTCCGTCATGTGACATTACGCGGATGGCCATAGCCATGGACAATAGCTTGAACACCATTACTGTCCGAACAGTGGGTGTCAACCAAATTCGGATCCTAGAATGCACGGTACAATGATTTCTTATTTCAGCCAAGCGAAGAGTTGAGAGAAAATCTAGTTTTTTCTGCCTGTAGCCTTCCTTCGCTAAGGATTCCTCGTGGAGTACCTGTTTGGTGTCGATGGAAGGGTGATGAGCAACCCAACCGAAACTTATTAGCAGGGGGATCGGAACAGTTCTGAAACAACATAATAAGCAGGATGATAGCTAGTGCTGGGGGATCACATTGCGAAAGCTTCCAGCCTATATTATTCAGTTTTCTGCTTTCCATGAATAATTTCTCAGAACCAGGCCATCGATCATTTTCAAGAAGCAATCCTCGCTGCCCAGGTGGATGTGGGAATCTGAGCACAAGCAATGGGTGAAGAATGATGGCAGGTCTGTTGTCCCAAAGCCAACCACTGCTGATGCGAACCGTTCTGAGCATCATTTCTCGGAGCCTCGAAAATAGTTACTTATGTCAGAGGGTTTGGTTTAAGCTGGCTAATTCGTCAGAGGCCGAACCATTGGCTAGCTGATCCTGTTGCCGTGCCTGCCTCGTCCAAGGATCGCGATGCTGGCGTGCAGCCTCCAAACAAACGCCAAAGGTGATCAAAAATTGGCAAAGTGCAGCAGCATCACATGTTCTGGTTGTTAGGGTTTGGAAGGGAAGTTCCATTCATTCATTGCCATTCAACCATACTTGTTGCTTGCAAGAAATTTTAGATTTTTTTTTAGAGACTGAGGTTCTTCCACCCGGTGGCGTTCGTCAGGGGCACGGTTTGTCAATCGCACATGTTTTGGAAAGCCGTGAAATCAGCTATTCAGGGCTTGCAAAGCCTGCGCTAACACCCGTGAATGTTTCTTTTTGTTTCAACACTTTCAAGGTTTGCAGATGTGAATGAGAAATTGCTACCGTTTTTGATTGCTTGGCCAACGCTAAGGTAGAAAACGACCCTTACTGTACCAAAGTGTTGCAGGCCCGTATGGCCGAGGGGGCGCTTCCCAGTGCCCCCATCATCAGGGATGTCAGGGGGTACAATCCAGAGGGTGCCGCGAAAAAAGCTAAAGCGCTTAGCTTTGGCTTTCCGTGCCAAGTTGGAATCTTAGCGCTGGCGTGCCCATGTCATGTCGTTGTCATGGTTGAGTGATGTAGCCTGTGATCCCATTCAAGATGTATTAAGCTGCTTGCGGCATTGATAATTCTTTGGGCGCCCCCCTATGTTTGCTAAGGGAGTGAGTTCAGCTGGCAACCAGAACGGTCTCCAAGACCCCAGAACAAGCTTGCTGAAAGAGGGCTTTGCCACATTTGACAAGCTCCCCGAGGGGCCCCGCACTAAGTCTGTTGTTTTTGGCGCTGAGTTTGTTTCCTATGCAGGTCTATCCGCCGCTGTTCTCTTGAGGCGCATGATGTGGATGGAGAATGTCGGTGCGCTATTGTCCCGACAGGATGACTGTCGGACATTATGGAACTATTTGGTGGAGGACCGTTTTGATGAACAATATTGTGAATCTTGAAACAATTCATTGACTGCAGCTTCACCGCGATAGTTGAACCAACCGGTCTCCATGAACTATAGTTCGAAGGAGTGCCAAGCACGCCGCATGACTCTGTACTGGACATCGAACCGCATGAGCAATGTAGGTATCGCTGCCGGGTTCTCAGCTTCCCCCACTCCAAGTCGCTGGCTAATTAGACCCATGTTTCCCAGGCCGGCCGCCTGCGCGTTTTCCTTCTTGCCTTGCGAGACGATTCGGTGTGTGGGTTGCCTTTGGTGGAGGACCGGCCCAATGAGATGATCGTGGAATTTCAATCTATTTGCAGGGGGTTGTGGCCAAACTTACGCAGCCAAAAGGTAATTTTTTGCGAGGAAACGCTGAGAACCAGGTTGTGTGAAGATTCGATTCCCTTATCAGCCTATGAATAGAACATGTTTAGGGTGGATATGGTTGCATTCCCGAAGGGATGTAAATGTGTGTTCAAAGCACAATTTATGTTTTGTTTGTAAGAGTGTCTCGTGTTGAGTTGCGTGTTTTCTCTTGCTGTTTAGTTTGGTCCGCAATGGTTTTGAATTTGTGATTCGGGGATACCCTCAGGAAATATTGTTTATTGGCTGGTTCCAGTGAAGCTCACGTGTTTCCAGGACCTCCCGCCTTTGGATCATTTCGCGAAGCTGCCATGGAACCCCCGAAATGCTGTGCCTTTGTACAATTGGCTCTGTGATGTGAAACATCCTGACCATGCTGAACGAATGACATGCTTGGGGAATGTGGTGGTCCCACAGCAGGCCTGCCTGGCATTCTTAACCCTTGTGCGACAAATTCGGGGCAACTTTGCGGACGAAGGTGTCCGATCCAAGCGCCGACCCTTGCAAGTAGTTTATGAATGATTACATTTTTGTGCATCCCATTTTGAAATGATTCAATGAATGGTCATGGCATTATCCCTTTCAGCTTGGGCTTCGCGCTGGGTTCCCAATTCATTCTGCCACAGAGCCCGTGTCATTTGCCACGTGAGCCCGGAAAGAAATGTTGTACTGCAAGTCGTGTCATATTTTCATTGGCCGCTGTTGACGCCAATCAGGATGTTCTTCAGCACTGTGATCTCATTCAGTATCTTATCCCTGTTATTGTTCTCACTTTTCTCTTTCGCTATTATTTCCCTCTCCATCTTTCCCCGGCGTTTCTCCCAACTTCTGTGTGCCTTTTGCTGCAGGGAACTTCCAGCCGCATGCCTCCAAGCGGAGGTGTCATGGGACGTGCGTTGGACTACTAAATGGGATGATTGTTGCCCGAAAGCATGTTGCGGGGCGCGACCAGGGTTGGTGATGTGTTCCTATAATCGCCTGAACACATCAGGAATAAAACTGGAAAATGTTTATATCTAACATTTGATGTTGGAGAGCCTAAACCCTAAACCCTAAACCCTAAACTATATTTTTTTGGGTGCGGCGTGGACGTTTAAGGGGTGTTAGTTAAGGGTTGGGGAACATAAAATCCGTCACTACTTGGGTTAAAAAAACACATGGTCACTAGTGACGGATCCCACCTGGGATCCATCACTCCTGGGGATGCTGGGGGTAAGTGGGGCTGGGGCCATAGGCAACACAGATTTGGCAAGCTCAGTTGAACATATGATTTGGTGATGGATCTCAGGTAGGATCCGTCACTACTCAGTGGCAAATTCCAGGGGTCAAGTAGTGACGGATCCTACCGTAGGATTAATCCCTTTGCAGGAATATTGCCCAGATTCAAGTAGTGATGGGTCATGAAACTTATGTTCATGAAGTCGTACATCGATTTAGTGTTAGTTATTTGTTGTTGTTGTTGTTGTTGTTGTTGTTGTTGTTGTTGTTGTTGTTGTTGTTGTGCTGTTGCTTTGGTTGCTCCAGTGTTTTTGGGTTGTTGTTGTTTTGTTGTTTTTGTTGTTGTTGTTGCTGCTACTGCTGCTGTTGCTTATTTATGGTCGTTTGCTAAGCTGGGTTTGTGAAACCCTTCTTTGTTAGAAGGAGGCTTTACGCACATTTGGCAACGTTGTTTGGATGCAACCCGAATCACGAGGAGCAGGGGTCATTTGTTCTTGAACGTAGAAGGGCGTTTCAATTGGGGGTGTGGTTGTGGGGAAGCTGCTTTTCCTGGTTGAGTTTTGCGACAGGCTCAATCAATCTTTGGCTCAGAAATGCATTCAGACTTGCGTTGAATGACGGAGCATTTTTAGGCCTTAGTCCCACAAATAGTTTACGAAAGGCTGTGGCGTGTTCCGTGTTGAACTGTAGCTGTGTTTGCCCGCCTGTGTCGCCATGCCAGAAGTCGCGTTGCTCATTCACCATGTATGGGCAGAGCTCATTTTCAGTCACGAGAAATGCTGGGAGATCAGAAGCCGCAACACGCACCGTAGAGGTCGCATTTGCATCGCATGCCCAGCCAACAGCTCACCAAACGGCCGTGCGATGATCCTGGGAGAAGCGACTTTGGTAGACAGCTTCAAAGTTTGCGAGAAACGTGGATCCTTCTTTACTGCTCCGTTGGAAAACCCAGACAAGTACATGTTCCTCAAGAAACATTTGAAGAAACATCATGCAGGCAAGTCCATGGATGATTTAGCGCGCTCAGTTCAGGGAAAGTACACAGATGTATTTGCGTGGGTCCTGAAGGATGCTGTGAGGTACCCGCAGGCAAAGGAGCTTCCTTACAAAAAGGGACGGATCATCTGGGCCAAGCTCAACTAGATCAATGTTAAAGCCAACTGCCATAATAAAGCTGTTCTGTTTTGTAGACCAAGCTGGCTCATTGGTAGCGTACTTCCCACAGTGTA
Source organism: Symbiodinium kawagutii (assembly GCA_009767595.1). Lineage (NCBI taxonomy): Eukaryota > Dinophyceae > Suessiales > Symbiodiniaceae > Symbiodinium > Symbiodinium kawagutii. The sequence continues at coordinate 138,896 of VSDK01019893.1, read as the reverse complement.
ACTTGTCGATCTTTGGCGTGCTCCTACAAATGGCACGTGGCTTGGGTGGAAAAATTGAACATCCAGTTTTTGGCTTCAATGCTGTACCTGTCATTAGAATACCTTTTCCATCGCATATCAGAATCGGAAACGCATTTTACGCACGACATTGGTATTTGAGTTTTGGCATTTGACATTGCTGGCCAGGTTTGCTGACTGCAGACAGGTCGGTGCCCAGATTGATTCTCACCGCTATCACCAATGATTTTTGCCAAACGGCATATCAATTGGCAATCCGTGTTGAAAGCTGATGTTGAACAAAAGGAAAAATGTTTGATTCGGAGATATTTGTGAAACAGCATATCAATTGGCAATCCGTGTTGAAAGCTGATGTTGAACAAAAGGAAAGCAGTGTTTGATTCTGAGATATTTGCAATGATTTCTCTGACCTTGCTAATGTTGCGTTCACGTTTCTTCCGCAGAACTGTGCAATTCTTTTGAGTCCGAATTGTATCATGTTGCAATGAACCCATTGATTTCTTTCAGGCTTTTTCAGGCTCCAGGTTTGAGTGATAACTTGGTAGTTTCTTGCCACATGGCGGGCAAGCGCAAGTCAACGGGCGGGGCTTCGGGCAAGTCGAAGTCTGCAAAGACTCAGCCGGTTGGGGAAGAGTTTGCTCACGTTCAACGAGTTGTTGATTGGTTTCTTGGTTCCCACCTTCAAATTCAAATTTCCACGTCGTTGGTTGTGGTGTCTATATTGCGCCGAATCCAGCCATCGCCGCAGATCCCTGGAAACTTAGGCTTCGCGACTCTGTCGCCACTGCAGGCGGCCCAGACAAATTCTTAGAAAGCAAGTACAAGACCAAGGACAGATGCAATCAATCAATCAGCAGTTCGGAACATCAAACATATTTGTTGGGGTCCGGGGTGCAGGAGGAGAAACTGGATTTTGCTCGGTGGTTGAACGATGCTTTTCCTCCAGACCCGAGGCCAGTGCGTTCGTGTTTGGTTTCAAATTTCAAATTTGATGTTGCTAGGCAGACCTATTCGGAAGGGCTCGGTGTGGGCGTCCACCTCCTTCGTCCACATCATTTGGCTTGGAGGAGTGATTTCGGACTTAGTTCCATTCTGGAACCGGACGAAATGTACACCCTGGCAGAATTGTATTTGACGGAGGGGTGCTTGGGCAAAACATGTTGAATGTTTCTCCACATAGTCATTCTTTGCATGTCAGTGTCCATTATGTCCGTGCTGATTCTCCCAGGTTTCGCACAGACAGTGCTTTGCCAGGGGTGGAACGGATTGCAATCACAAGTCCGGATTCTTCGTTCCTGGAGTCCAGCTACAAGAGCTTGCCTGCGCTGCCAGGTGGTTTGCTCAGTAATTTTGAACCTGGACGCAGCCATGATCAGATGTTGCGTGTGTTCATTTCGCAGTTGCCTCCTCTATTGTTCTGATTTGTTTTTCTGTGCTGATTTGGGTCCGCGCGCGCGCGCGCGCCTTTCAGCTTTGATTTTTGGGGCTCAAAAGGCGCGCGCGCGGACCCAAAATGGCCAAGAAGTTGCGTGATGTTACCTCATCTGTTTGATCCTTGGCAGCTTGAGGTGATACAATTTCGCCGTTTTCCATCGCTTACGTCAAAGGGTGGCGCAGGAGCGTCACCACTCTGATCGTTGCCGAAGCGATTCGGTCCCTGGCGATCAATTTCAGCGAGCTGACGAGTGTGTACAAGGCGGGTTTTTGAACGGAGTTCAATGGGAAACCTAGCAAGCCAATCATCGAATTGACAAACAGATAGTTAGAGAACCCCAAAAACAGCAAAACCCAGAGGTAAGGAAGGTATTTTTCTTTTTGCTTGCCCCTGAACTTTGGTTGCAATTGTTGGCGCTGTGCTGGTTTCAGGCTTCCATGAAGACCATTCACGCGACCTACGGCCACTATGACCACGTCAAGGACCAGGTGATGGCGGCCCGAGGCGCGCAGATTCTGATGTAATTGCAGTTTAGTTCGGAGACCACAGGCAGGTGCAAGCTCCCAAGGCTTAGTGATTTAGTGATAGACGATAGGAACATAATTATCCCATTCTTGATTTCTACCAATTTCCAGCGTAGAATTCCGTTTCATTTGCATGTTGGTGAACCCTAACTTTTGCTTCGTCGCTTATTTTGTGGATCTGGCAGGCATTACTTTGGCTTCGACAGCAACGCGGCGTTCTCCACACGTCTTCAATTCGATGAGGCAGCTGGAAGTGCTTGAACGGGCAGGGGTTTCCGCCGAAACCGAAGCGGCGCCTTTGTTTGCTTTGGAATCAGTATTTTGTTTTGTGAATCTAGATTATTGTTGTAGCTTACAATTTGCTTGTTTTAGGGCTGCAGGTTCTAGCAGACGTCTCAGGGTGGTAGATATTATTTCACATGGCTATGAAGTTTACTTGGGCCCATATTCAACCATGCCATGCGCGGGTGGTCAACAATGGTTTTGTTTTTCACCCGCTACAGAAATTTGATGTGTAGCCTCTTGTGGGGCTGAGGCTTGGGAGACTGCATCGTCCATCGCACGTGCTTTTCAGATCGGAAAGAACGAGTCTGAATCCCTTCTCAACCTCCAGCGAAAGGTGGATGGTCCTGTGGTTGCCGCGCTGCGCGAAGCTGTGCGCACTCGTGGCATGCGTGGCTTCTTGCAGCATGAAACGATTGCAAAAGGACTGTTCAACCGTGCATTCTCGTCGGGATCGGGTGCCTATGAATTATGGGCAGGGCATTTGACCAACAGGGATGACAATGAACTTGCCCCATGGGCTGCAATCAACATTTTTTGACGGGGTTCAATTTGCTTTTGGCTTCAAAGGCCATAATTATACGAAATATGTGGTGGGTGTCAGCTCCTTCTCACCATCGAACGAATGTGTTCAGACTGGGACATTGTGCCCACCCTTTGCTTTTGGTTTCAAATTCTCACCATCAAACGATTGTGTTCAGACTGGGACATGCTTGCGCCCACCCTTTGGTTTCAAAGGCCATAAATTTACGAAATATTCTTGTTGTGGTGGGTGTCCTTCTCACCATCCAACGAATGTGTTCAGACTGGGACAAGCTTGCGCCCACCCTTTGCTTTTGGTTTCAAAGGCCATAAATTTACGAAATATTTTTTTTGTGGTGGGTGTCAGGTCCTTCTCACCATCGAGAGAATGTGTTCAGACTGGGACAAGCTTGCGCCCACCCTGCGAAAGAGCTGGAACTTCCGTGACGCCGGCAACTTGCATGCTGCGTGTGCGGGGTTCATCTATTTCATGGGCTTGCTGAAAGAGAAGCTCCCACCGGCCGAGTATGACAAAGCCAGCCCGGGCCTTCTTGAGCAATTCACATTGGGTTTCCTGGATCCTGACATTCATCACGCGCTGGAGACGACGGCCCCGCCGGCCCCGCTGGATGCAGTGTCATTCTTGAGGCGCAGGGAGGTGCTCGAAACATATTCACATATCAAGTGGAAATTTTGGTTCCGGGAAAGGGCCCCGCTGGATGCAGTGTTGTTCTTGAGGCGCAGGGGTTCCACAATGCTCGAAACATATTCACATATCAAGTGGAAATTATGGTTCCGCAATGCTCGAAACATATTCACATATCAAGTGGAAATTAAGGTTCCGGGAAAAGGCCCCGGGGTTCCACAATGTAATGCTCGAAACATCATATTCACATAAAACCAAGTGGAAATTTCAATTTTGTTGCAAGTTCGGATGGACGGAGCTGGTAGCCATTGAAATCCGGGATGAAAACATAATTCAAATCCTTGTCACTGACATTCGCAGGACGAACCCTGGTCATTGACACTCGCAGGACGATTTGGACCGAGATCAGCCAGCGAAACATGCGTGAGATTGAGGAGAAAGACCGTGAACTTGCGCAGAAGGTTGCCGCCGCAACGTTGGAGCAAATCAAACTCAAGTTCCAGGCGGACATGGAATTGTTGAGGCAGAGGGTGCCGACTCGAGAGAAGCAGGATCGTGAGACGGCTCTTGACATCAAGTATTTGCAGCAGCGACAGAAGTCCTTCGGTCCAAGTTCATACAAGTCATGTGATTTCTGGGTTGGGCAGTCCCTGGGGTCCAGTTCTTATTCTTATTCCTAACGAAGCTACTTACCCAGCAAGTGACCAAACTTTGAACTTTTTTGGTTGGTTCGTGCGCGTAGGGAGGCCCCCAACCCAGTAAAACAGTTCATTCTTTTTGTGAGGAATCCCAGTGAGTAAGGCTACATTAGATCAATTGTGACAATTGCCAGGACTGGGCAAGACCACACGCGTGATTGGATGGAGAAGAATTGCAAGCTTGTGGTTGTGGACGACAAGATGTCGAACGGTGTCCGGGAGATGAGCAATGCTGTGGCAAGACTTTCTGAGTCTGGCGGACAAGTGCGGTTTGGTGTTGTTGGCAAAGCTTTCACCATTGGGTCGCTTTGTGTTTTTGTGGGGTCAAGCTTGGGGCTAGTTATGGTCGGTGCTTTAGGTTGCGTTGTTTTGTTGGGGCTCTCTCAGGTACGTTTTGGCGCTTTTGGACACAACCGTGTTTCCAGCGAATGCTGCGGCGCTGAAGGGAGCCGTTGACACAATCATTACAGTGTTGAACTTGGGGGCGTGCATGGCAGGACATGTCCAACTTCCAATCCTGCAAACAAATACGACAAGCACCGCTGTCCTCAAGCACAAGCGGAGCATTGAAGATGCTTTGATGGGTGGTGGCCTGGATGTTGGCGCAACGGCGGCTTTGCATTTTGCCAGGCCACCTGATGCAACTGCTGGTGACCGACGGGGTGGTGTTCAGATGTGCATCGCTCTCACTCACACTGGTACGAGAGCATCGCCCTGGACTGTTCCGGGGGTCATTGGGCCCATGCCCCTGATCAGGGTGATGGATATGATCGGATACGACCCTGAAACGCGCCCTGGCGCAACAGCGCGTGCAGAGCAGATTCTTGCCATTTTTCAATCAATGTTTATTGTTTTGGCAGGGTTGGTGTTGTTTCCATATCCGCAGAAACATTGAACCATTCATAGGGCATAATTTCACCCATGTTTTTTGATAGAAAAATGTGGTTTGGAGCTTGCAAATTTGGTGATCAGGAAGGGTCTTACTGCGCACAGTACCATTGTGGATGCTTGGGTGGACGGGCTCCAGAAGAATCCGGACGACAAGGTGTTGGTATTCGACATCATGCCGAACAGGCTCAGCCAAATAGATCAAATAGGTGGTTCGTGGCTGTTGTTGGTTCTGTGTTGGCGCAAAATATTGGTCATGCTGACGTTGCTGGTGTGAACTTCCATGATGTTGTTCGTAGCGGTAGTAGCGGAGGTAGTGTTAATAATTTGTTTTGTTGTTTGTAATGGTTTGTATTGCTGTTTTTGATTCGTTGTTTATGTTTGAGGAGTTTATTGTATGAATCATTATTGTGATGATATTTTCGTTGCTTTCATCTCGTGGCAAATTGAATCGATTAAAGCTGCGCAGGTACGCAGAGTTCGGGCGGGCCGTTTGCCAGCGTTTGTTGGCAGGACGCACACCCTACATGTCCTATTTGGGCTTGCTGAAGGATTTTCAGAAGGACAACATTGGCGCGTTGGAGGAGATGGTGTACAACCATTGGGATGCCAGCCCGCATGCCCCTCCGAAGCAACGGCCCACGGAAACGCAAGAGCAACCTTCTCTGAGTCTCATCCTGTGGCAGGGCCACAGGCCAGTCTTTCCACAACAGCTCCTTTCCAAGTTTGATGATGGGTCTGAGCAGCATGCAGAGGTGTTGAAGATGAAGGCGGAGTTGCAGGATTTGTGGCCGACAAGTACCACCGGCACTGCTGCTGTTGCTGCGCAGGTTCAAACTGCCCGAGCCACAGGTGAACCGGACTACACTGGCTCAACATTGCTGGACCTGACCCGTGTGGTGGATCTTCCCAAAGTTCTGGCCACCGACTTCAACGAAGAGAGGTCCTTTGCCATGAGTCCGTAGAAGGGCTATTTGTTGCTCTTGTTTCAAGAAAGCGTTTGTTACATTTTTTGCCAATTGATCCAGCGTGCAAAATGCGCAAGATGCTATTGTTTCAGATCGCAGTGGATGCAGGGGTTTCGTCATTTCTTGGGAACGGTTGACTTAGTAATGCTAAATACTTTTGTGCTGACAGGTTGGCACTGTGCGCGGGAAAGCAGAACAAGCCTTCAATCCTCATCACCAAGAGCTATGACATCTACTTGGGCAATCTCAATTCGGAGCCGATGGATGTTGCATCTGGAGAATTGTTTGGTTTCAACTTGGGCGGTTTTGAGATGCGCATTTACAAAGGTTGCCAGCTCTGTGTTTAGTGCGATACTTTTTTGTTTTGGCTTCCTGAGAAGTTTCGGATATTTTTTGTTTGGCTGGATGGCTCAGCTCTGATTTCGACCCATTCAATTTCCTACATGGCCAGGAACTGGCCCAGAAGATGCGCACACTTTGCCGTGGCGACTCGAATCAGACATGACTCTGGTGGCTTTCGAGAAAGTCGCTATGCCTCTGTGCAAATTGTTGTGCAAGATGGGGCAAGAGCGTGGCATTGCAGACCTTGCGATTTGGGATCACAAGATTGCTCACCGTATGGCGCCGGTTTCTTGAACCATGATGATATCAGAGTTTGACGTAATGTGTTTGCGACAAGCATCGGGTATATTCAATTTTCCAAATTAGTTGTGTTGTCTGTTGTTTTTGTATTGGATCTAAGTTGCGCAGATTTAATTGGGGTTTATTTGCTCTCAGGCCATTATTCAAAGCTGTTCAAGATAAGATTTAGATGTTTGTGTATGAATAATGCGATGAAGAGGTCATTGAGGGTCTCTAGATATTATCACTTCGTGCCAACAAGTATGAGCAAGTAATGTGAGGGTTTCTACGTGCTATCTTTTTCGCTAGAACAACCGCCCCAACTATATGCCTTTCACCCCCGCCCTTCATTGCCACATTGACCGCCCCGACCACACTCCCCGCCCTTCGCCGCTACATTTTCACCACCGCTGTCACAACCACATTCGCCGACCCAACCATTTTCCTCCCACCCTGCGCCGCCATTCAATGACCATTCCAACCACATTCATCGACCCAACCTTGACCACCACATTGACCACCCCCCTTGGCCCCACATTCATCACCCCGATCACATTTCGCCAACACCCAGTCACGCCTGTATTCAGAACTCCAGCCACTGTGCACGGCCGCGCTTATTTACCGCCTTTTGAACAGTGCTCACCACCCCATCGGTCCTTCAGCGCCAACCGCTTTTCATTAGCGCAGTCATTGTCAACCCCAGCCACCCTTCTTCACCGCCGCGTTCATCACCCCAACGTGTCGCTTAACTGACATGGTGGTGATCACCCGACACAAAAAAGGGATTATATGAATTGGTTTTTGTTTGATTACAGGACGGTCTTAGCAGTTTTCGAGTCCTGCCAGCAGCAGGCTCCTGAGAACTCTGGTGCAGAATCGGTCATGGTTCCATGGAGGTATGACGTCACGCCGGACCCATCACTGTCTACCAATTGTTTCAAGCCGAACCCGATGGGCAATTTCGATCACTCAAACCACAAGCCTGCCACGCTGGGAGCTGTATTTTCGGGGGTCATGGGCAAAGTCCCCCGCCAATCTTCTTGCCGTCATGCTGCTTTGGTTTGGGAGGCCAGGGGTTCATGATGGTTCATGGTCAAAAATAATTTCACATAATTTCACCGTGGACCGACGCCGCTTTCATTCCCTGGCCTCGGACAGGTCCAGATTCAGGCTGGGGCCACACCGAAGATCCAGCCGCTGAAGCCCAAGTTTTACCTGACGGCTGCGGTTCATTTGCCAGCGTCAACTTGGGTCAAACTGTAAAGGCTTGGCTTTTCATTCCCTGGACTTGAATTTTGAGCCATGATAAGGAAAGCGTTTTGAGACATTTGGTGCTGGGCAACCATAATGTGACAAGTATTGAATTATTATGATTTGTAGCAAGTAGGCATGTTTCCAGCCGTGTTTAATGTACACTGTCTTCGTGAGATTTAGTTCAGCACCAATCAATCAGCTCTCAATAGTTAGTTTTGACGTGAGGCGCACTAGGGGCTGGGGCCCTGCTGGCAGTTCACATATCCAAAGGCCGCAGTTCAAAATGAATGCGCTGGTCGTGAATTCGTCAAATCACAAGTGTATTTTCTTCTTGATGGAGTCAACAGGTTGAGTGATAATTGGATGTGGTCCAACTGTTTTTTTGGCTGGGATTCATTGAATGCGCCGGCATTTAGAGCGCCATCAAGCATTCGCTGTCCATCGTAGTCCCCTGTGTTTGTTTCAGTCATGTCTATTCTTCCGGCGGTCGAACAGCTGAGCGAGTCTGACCGTGAGGACCAGGAGCGATCTAACATTTTTGGAAGCTGTTCATTGTCGGTTTTCCAGTTTATGAGGTAATTATCAAACATAGAGAACATGTCCAACTTCATTCTCAACATGTCTAGCTGCAGGACAGCCGCGTGCCTGCTCTCAGGCGCCCAGCAGCTGCGCCTAAAGCGGCAGCCAAGGGGAAGGCTAAAGCTAAGGCCGCGGCCAAAGGTAAGGCTGCTTCAAAACCAAAGGCTAAACCGAAGACATCCCCAAAAGCCACAGGTAAGCCAAAGGCTAAACCCAAGTCATCCCCAAAAGGTAAGAAGTCGGATGAGGGAAGGGATGGCGATGCTGCTGCGCCAAGTGCGGCTGCTGCTGATGACGAAAGCGCGCCGGCTGCCGCCTCTTCAGCGAAGCCTTCGTCAGCGCCCATGCGTCGGCCCAGTGCGCTACCTCAGCTCGAAAACGCTACATTTTCTTGCAATCACAATCATGCAGTTGATGCGTGTTGAATTGGAGAGCTCATAATTCACATCCCAAGGCAGCGCAGCGGAGGAGAAGACCAAGATTGGTGGCATTTACCCGTACACCAAGCAGAATCGATTTTGCTTCAAGATGAACGGCAAAGAGATTTGCGTCCGCATCCTACTGACTGCAATTGTGATGCCTGTAAACTGACGATTTGATATGATGTTTTTTCCATTCCTTTTCAAAACTCGATTGTTTTAACCTGACCCAGACCTCCAATATGCTGATTGGTGACTGACCCAGATTGGCAGCGTCTACTTGGATGCCAAGAAGTGCCGCGAAGCCATTGCGCACCGCTCAGACTCAGATGCAGCCAGCAATTCAAGTGAATCCTATTTGGGGAACTATTCATTTTCTTTGCCTCTCATTCAAGTTTAATTACGATACTGGTATTCAAAGAATCGTCCAACTTTTTCAGCTATCGTTCAAATTCAATCATGAAACCTGTGTGCTGAAAACGATCCAACTTCTTCAGCGATCATAATTCAGGTTCAATCATGAAACCCATGCTCAAAACATATGTCCAGGAGATCGTTCGTGGACATGCTGAACGTGGAGACACCTTTGATTTTTGCCGTGAGCTGGCAGCCAGGGTCTGAGAAGTGCATTTTTTGCCTCATGCTTTCCAATCCTAGTGTTATCTATAGCCACTAAATTTAAAGTCCTTCGCCCCGGTTTTGAGGCAACTTTGAAGTCGCAGATTCCTTCTACGAATACGAAGTCTCAAGGTTCATCATCATGTTGCGAACATGCTTCAAACATGACATGCAGTTACATGCCCTTCGCCCTTTGCTGAGCCTAATTTTTCCAGCTTGCGGCTAGGAAATGGCAGCGGCGCCGGGGGCAAGAAATCGAATGCCGCGACCAGCAAGTCAACCAGTGTCGCAGTTAGTGACCCCAAGGGTAGTGATGAAGATCAAGAGATGGGTGAGGAAGAAGAGGAGGTCAACGATCCCGAAGTGTTGCCTGAACCTGAAGATGAGGACTAAGTGTGGCCCGCTGTGGAGTGTGGCTTTTGAGACATGTGCACAGCGCTCTGTGACGGATCAAGAAAAAAGGTCGTCAAGCTGGCTCGACCGTGGGTTAGCCAGTTCGTGGGACAAGATGTCATCCAAATCGCATTCTTCGGTGCAGCTCATCCAAGATGTCGCTAGGGCCCCCGCAGAAACATGTGTATATATACATACATTTATACATAAAAACAATGCATTACATTTATATGTCATGTATTTTATCGGGATACCGCCCGGACTTCACAAGAACCGTATGGACCTAAACCAATTCTTGCTGTGTGTTGCAAATCAAATCGTTGTTGCATGGTTGTTGGCGTCAAATCATTTAATTGTAGTTGAACCAAAGGTGCCCAAACAATGTTGCAATGCACATGCTGCCAACGAAGCGGGTGCAGGCTGCAGCTCCCAATTTCCAATCGTCGGGATTCGATTAATATGGGTCATTTCGGCGATGTTTTGCAACATCAGCATACAACCGCCTTATCAAAGGCAAGAGTCATATGACATAATGTATATGGTTGGATTTGGCAGCTAATGTGTTCCCCCTTTATTTCCCCAGGTGTAATTTCTACGGGAAACCCCAACGAAAGACCATTATTGCGTTACAATTGCATTTCATGAATTACTTATCTTACTTCAATGCTGGATACAGGCTGGATAATCTGGATATCGATGTTTGTGGATGAATGATTCGTCCGTTGTGGGGAGTGCCGGTTCAAAGCAGACATGGAATTTAAAGTTAGCTATTATATCGTGATGATCTGCCCATCACCATGGTCACCCTGAGTCTTGTGAGAAAGGTTCTCCAATGCCATTAGCTGCTAGATTTAACTTATGGACAGCGATGTTGATGCGGACTAATGTTGCAGCTCAATGCGCTGAGTCCTGAGCCACTAGGCGAGTGAAGGTTTTAGCGTCAATTTATTGCAGCCGCTTTGCTCTGAGCTACGTGGTTCATTAGCCGTGCGCGCAATGATTAGCTTGAACACACAGCACAGCGGCCAGAAGCTGCTTTCTTGCCAAAAAAGGGCAAGGTTCGTATGGTAGCGCAGAACGTACACATATGGTAGCGGAGCAATAGAATTTGGGAACCCCATTCATTTTGGGAACCCCAATCAAGAGAAAACCCTTTAAGAGCAGAAATGCCGTCTATGATTCTTGGTATAGGATTGGTGACCTGAAGAACAACCCATTCATGGCCAAGCAGGAGTGTCGCCCGTGGACTTGGCAACCACGGCGTCAGCAAGCTAGTGGCCGATCTTCTGCTGCCTCCAGTAGTGCTAGATCGAGCATGGATTGATCTGCCTTAGGGCAGACTACCGCAGCCATTTCACCTAGCCTAAA
>VSDK01019893.1:115847-127119 GCA_009767595.1 Symbiodinium kawagutii | reverse complement strand
TGTACACGCGGTCAGCTGCTGGGCCGAAGATACACAAACTACGGGCAGGCACCCTTTGCTATGCCCTGGAAGGTTGATTCGCTTGCACGGGGGGGGCTGGGGCCCCCCTCCTTCTGCCGTTTTCTGCGGTTTGATTCGATTCTTTTTACATCTTCGCATTTACTTTGGTGGCTGAGTTTCGTTGCCTTTTCTGATTGTACGAAGCTGCAACAGCTGGCAATTTCTCTCGTGGCTTGCTTCATGGGATGACTCTCGGCTTGAGTCGTTGAACTCTTTCGACTTAATGCTGTGAGACGGACAAGCGATGCCCTGTAGTTCACCTACTGAGATGAGTGAGTGCGGAGTGTCTTCTGTTTCACCCTGTGCATATTTAGTTCAGCTAGCTTGATGACCTTTTTCGATGGGGCTGGTTTGCTTCTTTTGGGGTTGTTTTGGTTTGTTTGCTTGGTCTTGGGTTGTGCTGGTTTGTTTGGTTTGGTTTGTTGGTTCTCCCCCATTGGTCATCATGCTTTAATTGAAGCTCATGTGAAATCATGTGCAGCCTTTGCAGCTTTCCGGACTAGTAGTGACCTGCATCGTGTGTGCAACAGGCACTTCCTGGGAAAAAAAAAAGTCTTGCTTCATTAATTGGTTGGAGATCTGCATTCAGGCACCTGGACAGCATCAGCGTGTGCAAGAATTTAGGATTTTGAGATGCTGATGCCTGGATGTTAATTTGTCTTCTGAGCAGAGTGAGTGCGGAGTTTCACATGTTTCACTTAGCCGTAGGTTTGTTTGTCTTTGGGCCCGAGAGGTGAGAGAATGATTGGTTTGCTGGTTTTTCTCCGGCTGGTTTATGTGCTTGCGTGTTGTTTGGTGGTTGCTGGTTGGTGGTTACGGCGAGTCTACAAATTTCTCTGCATAAGACTTGTTGCGCGATTTCTGGACAGAGGTGTCACATAACACACCAGCAACAGATACGGACGATGGCAACTCTGGCAAGCTGCATCACAGTTTTCCGCCAAATTGGTTGATGCACACAGTGAGGTGCTATGCTGTGCTAGCTATTACAGCACCAAATGCAACGCTCCTTTGACGTTACGCAGTGATATGCAGAGGACTTGTGAGGCGGGGAATTCATTGCATGTACATGATTTTCGCAGTTTTACTGCCTTTGCTTCGTTTGTTTTCACGCTTCTCTGCTTCGAAGCTTCTTTTGTCTCACCTCGTTTCACTTTGTTTCACTTGGTTTCAGCTTCTTATCGACCTTAGCTTAGTGCTACCAAGGCGATGTAGGCGAGCAAAAAAAGTGGTTGCTGGTTGGTGGTTTGTTCTCTTTTTTTGATTCACTAATCATTCATCTTGCCTTGTACATCTAATTAGCGATGCCACTGCTGAAATGTTGCAACCTAACCGGACATTTAGTGACCTGTGTTCTTCCCAAGGAAGAAAGTCTTTTCTGAACTTTTGTGCTTGGAACATGAACGATGGACGTACAGTACTTGATGTAGGAGGCGATTGGCAACAAAAGACTGTGACCAAGCCTTCTTGTCTAAACAAGTGACAAACAGAGTCACACCCGGAGTGCGGCGCTTTGACAAGCCGGCTTCTGCCGAAACGCCCAGCCTTAGCCCAGGCTTTTGCTCGATGTTTCAGCTCCAGTCTGCTTAAGCACACTGTGGCTATGGAGGGGAAGGTATCCTTGCAAACCGGAAGCAGAATACGTGTTGAGTTCATGGCCAGGAGTTCGGTGATCTCAGTGATGGAGTGGAGCGTGTCTCTCTCGAACCACTTGCCCTGATGATTTCCATAGGGAAATTAAAAAGTCTGCTTGGTTTTTTGCCATCACCACGAGAGCCAGTTTGCCAATTTGATTCGTCCGCATCCCCATCATTCTCAATGAGATGACTGATTGGATCTTCATGCAATGAGTGATAGTGATTCGCTCAGGAGGTGGTTCGAAGAATTTCTACGTGACCTTGTGTGAGTCCATTCTTATGACTTCACATCGGCTTTGACTCCGATTGTATTTAGTTGATACAGGTCATTGTGGGGAATGAGGCATGCCGCAGCTTTTGCTGATTCTTTGGGCGCTGGTGCGCTTCTGGAAGAAGTACGTGCAAACCTTTTCAGTGGTTACGGAATAAGTTGGCGCGCTAAAAGCTAGGCTTTCGCTGTGTTGGTTCGCTCTTTGGTTGTGGGGGGCTGGGGCCCCCCTCCCTTTTTGTTGCTCGCATTCTCTTAGTTACATCGGGATGTGATGGGTCTTGGAATTTCATTTGGGCGAGAGATCTGCATACAGGTATTTGGACAGCATGCAGCGGATGCAAGAAATTAAGATTTTGAGATGCTGATGCCTGGATGTTTGTCTTCTGAGCAGAGTGAGTGCAGAAGTTTCACTTGGCTAATATTCATGGTGTCTTGGTTTGGTTGGCTGGTTTGTCTCTTTTGGGGTGGTTCTTTCTGTTTTTAGTCGTTCCTGGTTTTTTCTGCTGCCCCTCGGGTCGGTTCTTGGTTCAACCCCTTTTCACGTTCGCAGTCTGTGCAAGTGACCCAGGCTTAGCGCCACAACGGCGCCGCAACAGGCAAAAAAAAATTCTGCTGGTTGGCTTGTTTCAATGGTTAATCTCTGTTTCACTTTTCAATGATTTGTTTCAGTGTTCAATGACCGGCGACTGTCGAAAAATCTTGGCGCAACGATTGGAGCTGTGCCTGGGATCAAAGCCAGAAAGGTGTCGTTTGTGGCGCCTTCACTTTGCTGTGACGCGTTTTGCTGCGTCCGGTCTGTGATCCACCTCGTATTGCCGTAATTGCTGTTTCGAATAATTATTTCATTATTTTAGTGACATATCGCGCATTTTGCTGGTCTGCCTGATTGGACAAGACGCTTTGACCGAAAAATGTTTTTATTGTTGGCGGTTTGAAATTTATTTTCCGTCGTTTGTAGCAGTTTGTGGTCTGGGTTTTGTATTTTTTTTTGCTTGTCCAGCTTGTTTGTTTTGATCTACTAATGTTTCCTTATTGCCGGTTTTTTGTTGTCAGTTGTCTGTTCTGTGTTGTTTGTTGTCTGTTGTTTGTTCTGTGTTTTTTGTTGTTTGTTGGTTGTTGTTTGTTGTCTGTTGTTTGTTGTTTGTTGTTTGTTGTTCGTTGTTTGTTGTTTGTTGTTTGTTGTTTGCTGTTTGTCGTTTGTTTTGTGTTGTTTGTTGTTTGTTGTTTGTTGTTTGTTGTGTGTTGTGTGTTGTGTGTTGTGTGTTGTTTGTTGTTTGTTGTTTGTTGTTTGTTGTTTGTTGTTTGTTGTTTGCTGTTCGTTGGTTGTTGTTCGTTGTTCCTTCTTCGTTGTTCGTTGGTCCTTCTTCGTTGTTCGTTGTTTGTAGTTTGTAGTTTGTAGTTTGTTGTTTGTTGATTGTTGTTTGTTTGTTGTTGTTTGTTGTTTGTGGTTTGTTGTTTATTGTTTGTTTGTTGTTTGTTGTTTGTTGCTAGTTGTTTGTTGCTTGTTGTTTGTTGTTTGTTGTGTGTTGTGTGTTGTGTGTTTCTTTTTGTGTGTTGTGTGTTGTGTGTTGTTTGTTGTTTGTTGATTGTTGTTTGTTGTTTGTTGTTTGTTTTTTGTTGTGTGTTGTTTGTTGTTTGTTGTTTGTTTTTTGTTGTTTGTTAATTTGTTGCTTGTTGTTTTTTTGTTTGTTGTTTGTTGGGTGTTGTGTGTTGTTTGTTGATTGTTGTTTTTTGCTTGTTGTTTGTTGTTTGTTGGGTGTTGTGTGTTGTTTGTTGTTGGTTGTTGGTTTTTGCTTGTTGGTTGCCGGTTGTTGGGTTGCACGTTGCTGGTACATGGTTGGTGGTTGGTGGTTGGTTGTTGGTCGTTGGTGGTTGGTGGTTGTGCTAATCCTATGAATTTCTTGCAGCCACAGCCTGAGGTTCCAAAAATAGTTTTTTTTATTTCTTTTAATCCTTTTGGGCTTGACCTGGATATCGTTTTTTTTATCCTTTTTTTATCCTCTTGATTTTTGGTTATCCATTTTTGTCCTTTTTTTGTCCTTTCTTTATCCTCTTGGTTTCCACCTGGATATTTTTTTTTAATCCTGTTTTTATCCTCTTGATTTTGGATAATTATCCTTTTTTTATCCTCCTGAAGGGAAAAACATTGAAAAACCAGAGAAACACAATGGAAAACAAAGAATCACCAAGGGAAAACAATGGAGAACCAAGAAAAAATCATTGACAAACAATGGAAAACCAAGAAAAACCAAGGAAAAACCTTGATTTTCCTTCAATTTTGCAGTAGGGGGATAAAAGAAGGATTAAATAAAAAAATAAATTCAGGATAAATTCAGGAGGATAAATTTATTCTAAATTTGTTTTTTTTTTTAATTTTTTTTTTATCCTCCAGAAGGGAAAAACATTGAACAACCATTGCAACACAATGGAAAACAAAGAATCACCAAGGGAAAACAATGGAAAACCAAGAAAAAATCATTGACAAACAATGGAAAACCAAGAAAAACCAAGGAAAAACCTTGATTTTCCTTCAATTTTGCAGTAGGAGGATAAAGAAAAGATAAAAAAGGATAAAAAAATAAATTTAGGATAAATTCAGGAGGATAAATTGATCCTAAATTTATCTTTTTTTAATCCTTTTTTTAATCCTCCTGAAGGGAAAAACATTGAACAACCATTGCAACACACTGGAAAACAAAGAATCACCAAGGGAAAACAATGGAAAACCAAGAATATCATTGACAAACAATGGAAAACCTAAGAAAAACCAAGGAAAAACCTTGATTTTCCTTCAATTTTGCAGTAGGAGGATAAAAAAGGATTAATTTAGGATAAATTTAGGAGGATAAATTTATCCTAAATTTATTTTTTTTTAAAATCCTGTTTTTATCCTCCTGAAGGGAAAAACATTGAACAACCATTGCAACACAATGGAAAACAAAGAATCACCAAGGGAAAACAATGGAAAACCAAGAAAAAATCATTGACAAACAATGGAAAACCAAGAAAAACCAAGGAAAAACCTTGATTTTCCTTCAATTTTGCAGTAGGAGGATAAAAAAAGGATAAAAAAAAGATAAGAAAAGGACAAAAAAGGATATCCTTTCCATCTCCATGAGGATAAAAAGGATAAAACAAATTAAAAAAGGATACCTGCAAAACACCAAAAACCGAAGGAGGATATCTGCTGCAAACCCTAGGGGGATAAAAAAAGGATTAAAAAACCTATACAGCCATTTCCAGCCTGTGGCTGGCAAAGAATCTCATAATGCTAATCCATGCGGAGTTGTTTTGGCAATGAGGCTGACTTCCCTTGGCAACATTGATGGGAATCATGTTGGTCAGCTCGATCAGCTCCCACAAGGCCACCTGACCCAGGCCCTTAATTACCAAGGACCAAGAACTGTGCTACGTCCAGTCAGAATCCCCCACCATAGCATTTGAGACATTTGAGGTTTCATCCGAGCACTTTCTTGGCCTGGGCGAAAACTGTCTGTCGGACAGAGTTAGTATTGGCTTTGAATAGTCAATTGCGTGCGTGAGTAGAAAGGGTTGATGTATGTTTTCCGTGATAGGGGAACCGCTGTTTCCCATCGTGCTCGGTTGTTTGGAAATCCAAAGATTAAATGAGGCCCGAACCATTTTTTTTCACAGTGTTGAAAACATGGGGGTCAAGGGACAATGTTTTTGGAAGTGTTTACACGCTTGGCAAGACCTCCATGTGGTTTGTCTGCAAACTGATGCAGTTGCTGTGTATTTTCATGCCAAGCTAGCTTGTGGTGGTTCAGGCAAAAAAACAGTTTTGGTCCAACAGAAATGGTGGGATTCGCACAAAGGCATGGTGCCATTGATTTGGAAAGGCACACCGTCGTAGCACAGGGTCTACAAACATGTTCCCCTTGAGCCTCCCCGCTTCCTTCCACAAGGCCATGTAGCCACAAACTTGGATGTTGGACATGTGAGTACTGCCGACTTTGACAAACGACACACAGATACAGTTTGGATTTTTTCGGGTCAGCGGACTTTTAATTTCGCATGATTTTTCTTACTGTGAGGATTGGTTTGGCTTGATTTTTTTCCTTCATTCGTTGATTTTGCTCGGCGGCCGTGTCTTCAAACACAGAAAGTAACAAAATTTTTCTCCGGGTTTGGTAGTTGTGGCTGTCTCGTTGAAACGTTCCTTTCCTGCTTCCATCTGCAAAGGTGTCATTCATGCCTGCTGTGCAACATTTTTGTGGTCATGCAACATTTCGACTTGGTCAGAACAAATTCAGGTGGTGCATCCATGAAAACCATGACAGAATTCCTGCTAACATGACGAAATTTTATTCAACAAGTCAGAACAGATGAATGAACGTCCAGTTCATGAAATGCACACAGTGAATTTTTTGAGTTTGTTAGATACTTGAATTCTGAAACAATCGAATCTTTTCGCCCTGCATGCGCCTCAGAGGTCAAGTGGCCACAGTGCAAAAAAATAAATGAACATCAGGTATTTCAAGTGATGTCATATTTGCCTTTATATGTTACATTTATTTACTATTTCTCTTTTTCCTTCCTACCTTTCCCACACTTTCTTTTACCAAACTTTGATCTTCACTGCACTTATTTATTTATTTATGTATTTATTTATTTATTTATATATTTATTCATTTATTTATTTATTTATTTATATGTATGTATATATATATTTCATATCATTTCATATCATATCATATCATATCATATAAAATCATATCATATCATATCATATCATATCATATCATATCATATCGTATCATATCATATCGTATCATATCATATTTGGTCAAATGACCACAGTTTGGCATACATGTCCAGGTCAAGTGACCTGCGCCAACAATTGTGGGATTTACTGGAGGTCAAGTGACCTTTCATTACGCCAAATGGGTTTATACTGATTTTCTTGGCAAAAATTCAACAATCAGAGGCAACCCCATTTCTAGCCATGTGACCTTTGTCGTGAGCTCATACATCAATGGGTTTATTTAAGGTCGAGCGGCGTTTTTACTTGACATACCTTGTCACCGTTTTAGTGCCCCATGCTCAGCCGGGATAGTGGGCGGACAAAGATTGACCCCAAACAACAAAAGAAAACCATCAGCGTGCCGCAAGTGGAAGGGTGACGAACTGTGTGATTTAAATGAGTTCAAGGGCATGCAAGGGCTCGGAAAAGAGACGGGAAATTCGTTTTCGAGGTTCTCCTTGTCGAATGCTAAGACCATGAACACTGCGTTGACAAAGGGCTGTTGGCGGTTGGCTGTTGGCTGTATGCGACTGGTGGTTGGCGGTTGAAGGCTCCATTTTTCTGGTTGCCAAAAGAAGGCCATCTAGCAAAAATAGCAATCTGTAATACCAGCCCTTCCCACACAGCCGAGGGCAATTTCTCAGATTTGGCAAATTTGGCGATTTCCAGGCATTTCGACCAAAGGATCGAAAAAAGACCAAAAAACAATTCAGCCAACAGATAGATGCTGAATAACCCACGGATGGGAACCCCAAAAAATTTGGAAGCACAACTTTTTGAGCATTTAAACTATTTTGATCTTCAGCACAGGACGCCAACAGGCCGAGAGTAGTGGGATGAAACACTATCAGGGCAAGGAAAGACATGTGCAAGGATCTTTCCCAACACGTGATGGATTACAATTTCTGAGCTCCGACCGGACAGGCACAATGATGCGTGCTGCTGTGATCTGGAAAAACGGCATGCAATTACCGGCATGCAACTACCGGCATGCAATTACCAACAAACTGCACCAAATTGAAAAAAAAAATGCAATTTTCGATCGAACCAAATTTTCAAGTGTTTGGTTTCATTTTATGTATTTTGGTTGCATAGTTTTGCTGGCAGGGCCAGGCAGTTGCAAAATCAGACTTTTTTGGGCTGTGGTGGTCCTTGCAAATGTTTGATGTGAAGTCAGTGATCGACGAAGCTCTTACTGGAAAAATACTTGATTTGCAGAGGGTTTTTGGGACATGGGAGCCAAACCATTGCCTTAGATGGTCAGAGTTTTAACCAGGAAGTGAATGCATGTCATGTTTTACATCGGGTTTGATTTCTTTAAAGCAATGTTTCCGTGCCCCAATTTGTCCACATAAGTTGCACATTGTTGCACCGATTGAAAATTGTAATTCAATGTGCATTTGGTATAGCGTTTGAAGAATCCAGATCAAATGTTCTGAAACACCATGTGCCCGCAAACTTTGCCAGAGCGCACGCCAACCCACACGGTCAAAAGCTTTGGACAAATCCAAACTGATTATCCACAACGGGGTTTTGTAATGCAGCGTCTTATCAATCAGCATATTGGCTGTCAGGAGTTGTTCCTCTATGCGTCTTCCGCTCCTGAAACCATGCTGTTCTTCCGGCTGATTTTGATCAAGTCCTTGTTCCAGTCGACCCAAAAGCATGTAACAAAAACATGTGTAGAACAGTTTTACACTTGCGATTGGACGAAAATCACTTGTGAGGACTGCCTTAGTTTTTTTCGCCAGCATATTGAAAAAAGTTCTCCGCCAGGACATGGGAGGTTCACGAGTTGTCAATATATGGTTGTACAAATCAAGCAAGCTCAGCCGAAAATCCGCCGGTGCAAAATGAAGCAATTCCGCAACCAAACCACCTTCATCAGGCGATTTGTTGCATTTCAGTTTGCCGATCGCAGTTTCCATCTCGGCTAAGGTCCACATTGGTTCTGTTCTCACTGGTGGTTGCATCGGTCTTCCTGGCTCCCCACGAAAAACCATTTGCAAAGTTGTGGCAAATTCATTTGAATCAGGGCGCTGCGGCACATTGCAGCCAGTAATGCGGGGAGATAAGAAATTGAAATGGCGCCAGTGAGACGAAGAACGAATCCAACGTTTCACTTTGTCCGATTTCCACTTCCGAATTTCCGACCTGTGAACCTGTCGGATTGCAAAACTTAATTGCCTCCTCTCATTTGCATCGGTGCATGCACGCCGATTGCAAAACTTAAGTGCCTCCTCTCATTTGCATTTCAACAATATTAATATATATATATATATATAAATTTCTTGTTCGAGGCCCAACAGCATTTCGGCTTGGCAACTGGGCCGTCGATAACGCAACAAAATTCCTCAGCATCCAACAATGTCAATTTGGTTCAGCATCAGCATTCACATGAGGCACCCAGTGTTTCAAATTAACTCGCTTATGGTAAACACGCAACCGTTTTGACACTTGCAACCTCAAAATGGCATGAACACACTTGTGATCCACCCCCACTCCAATGTTCCAATCGTTCCAGGACCTCACGGGCAGGAATTGCAAATCGCCCAGCAAGTAATCAAGTTGAACCCGTCGTTTGTCGGAGAACCGTTCACAAGTCCAACTGTCCTCGACCGGGTGTGTAAATCCCAACCGGCTTACAACATGAAAACCATTTTGCAAGATCCAATGCACAAACATGACGCCCCGTGCATTCCTTCCTCCCATGCCAGCAGGGCCAATCATATCCAATTCATCCGAAACGATGCAAGATCCAATGTGGGCATTGAAATCACCACCCAACAAAAGAATTGTTCCATCACGCCGGCAATTATCCAGCAGAAGGCTAAAGAAGTCATAAACTTCGACAACAGAGTCGTCACTGTCCCAACTGGTCGGCATGTAACAAACCAAGGCACAAATTTTTACTCCAGCCAATGAAAAATGCAAAGCGCAAACGCGTGATGTATAGGAATGGAAAACAAGATTGCTCACCTTTGCACGGAATTGACGAGACAGCACTATGCCAACACCACGGGAACAATCACCGCCAGATAAAAACATAACGCAACCTGAAGGAGTTTGATGGGTTTCCTCTTTGTCCTGCCGCCACGTTTCGGTCAAAAACAAGACATCAAAAGAAGCATCATCAAACTCAGCCATCAAATCATGTTGCCGGTCCTCACTTCGGAGGCTTTGCACATTTTTGGTTGCCACATGCACATCCACAAATTTTTGCACAAAGCCACGGTTTTGCTCCACATCATCCGTTGGAAAACTTTCAAGCTGAATGCTATCTTTGCTCTCCAACTTTCTGCGGTCACAGCTCTCTGCGGCATGATCCTGCTCCAAATCGTCCATGAAAGCATTCAAAGCATCACGGACGTCCTGGTTCACCATGTCCTCATTCATCCATGGGACCTCACAACCCTCACTGAAGGTGGTTACCTGCAAAACCCGGCCGTCCACACGACCATGCACCCTGAAGACCTTGTAGCTGACGATCACATCCTTGGGGGCAAAACCGCCGACCTCAATCGAAAAATTTTTCAATTTGCTTGCGGCGTTGCATCGCGTCCTCTCGGCTTTTGATCGGTTCTCTGACGCCCAAAGTTTTTGGTTCTGCATGGCAACATTCTCCTTCTGACCCCGAATGAATTGCATCGCATGCATGGGTGTATCGAA
Organism: Symbiodinium kawagutii; assembly: GCA_009767595.1. NCBI lineage: Eukaryota > Dinophyceae > Suessiales > Symbiodiniaceae > Symbiodinium > Symbiodinium kawagutii. The sequence goes on along the minus strand of VSDK01019893.1, from coordinate 116,717 downwards.
ATGAGCCAAGCCGATTGGAGAATCCGAGGTTGTAACTTGTACCTCTTTGAAACCCCGCACATGCTTTAACAAATCATTCAACAAGGTTTCCGCTTCGTCCACCGATTTGTTGGAAAAGCCACCGACAACCACCATAGACTTGTCAACGGACTCGACATCATCAATCACCACCCGCTCCTTCAACAACATGTCCTCAACCTTTGCCAGCCGCGTTACCAAATCATCATGGGCCGGCATGCTTTCCAATTTCTTCACTCTGTCTTCCAACAGCTGTTTTTTCCTCGTCTCCTCCAACAAATCTTCCCGAAGATCGTCCATAAGGACACCCATTTCCTTTTGCTTTTGGCCTGCACGCCGGTTGGCGGGCCCACTTTGGGCACAGGCGCCTTTGACAAAGTGAAACCGTAAAAGCCGCTACGATAGGCAGAATGAGGTGGAGTCGTCCTTGTGTTCTTGCCATTGTCCACTGTCCTATGCGGTCCAAGTGCCCAAACTTTTGTACCTGCAGAAATTTTCCAGTTTGGTTGTCCACATGCTTCTGGGGCGTCCACGAAGCAGTCCATCGGGAGTCCAATGTAAAATTCGTCGCACCCACCTGTTCGCAGGCAATGAAGCGATGTGTCGCGCAAGGTTCCATTGTTGTGTGCACCAAATCTCCGCCCATGTCGTGTGCACCAAATTTCAGCCCATGTCGGTATTCCTGCACCGGAGACAAGTACACGGACTCGTTCGTTCCAATCATGTAAAATGTCATGCCATTCATTCAACCAATCAGTCCCTGAAGGTGGACGCACGATGTTCCGGCAAAGTTTTCGAAAAACAACGTCACATTTTTCCAGTTGTTTCTTATAAATTGTTCTGTGCCCTGCA
>VSDK01019893.1:103238-115774 GCA_009767595.1 Symbiodinium kawagutii | reverse complement strand
ACGACGCTCGCGCCCATGTATATAGGTTTCAAAGATGAACTTTCGCGTGGGCGTGGCACGATTAAGAACTTGTGTTTCCACTGACTAGGCGCCTGTCTTCGTAGCATGACCTTGGCCACGCAGCGTGGCCATAGCGTTGTTGGACGGCACTTGTCCTGCGGTCTTAGACGCGTTTGGTGTCGCAATCAAAAAAATGTTTGGCAGGCATCGGTACATCTATGCAAATCCACGGGTGTTTTAACAAGCGCGCTGGCCATGCCAAAGCGCCTGAACAAAAAACCAGAGTTGTAACAATCATATAATGGTGTGCAAACACATGAAAAAATGTTGAAGGGCATTTGCCCCACGTGTAAAGCATTGTGGGCCCAAGAAACCACTGTTAGGAAAATTCCTGCAATCGGTTTGTGAATTTCAATAGGAGACCGGATGCCGACTGGATGTCATTTTGTGGGTGTCCAAGTGCCGAAAGGAGAAAAATTTTAGACCGGAGTGTGGATAGGGGCAGCTTGAATTTTTACTTGTGGATGGCTAAAGTTAATCGGGGCAGTTTGTTTGTTTTTGCCTCAAGGATGATGTGCAGGTGGGGGACACAGCCATGCAAAGCGTCGACTCATAATTTGAACGTTGTTCGCCCCGAAATTTGGAAAAACGGAGGACGGACATGTACAGCACCAAGTGATGAATTGGCAAAACCAGCTGCAAAATCATTCGGTGAATTTTTTTTTGCGCCTGCTTGTGCGAATCCGATTGTTGGAGATGTGCCCGCTCCCGGTGGGCTGCCGCCCTGCATGTAGGATCATGCTCAAAATCAACATTTATGCAAAAATGTGTCAATCTAGAAGCGTTTGCGATGCCTTCGTGGCATTATGACCCGAATTGCTTGCTTTGGTGTTGTTCTTGAACCTCTCATTCATTGGAGTTGGCAACGTTCGATGCTCATGTCGCGACGGTTGTGCGAGGCGTGGTTGGCCCACTTGCGGGAGTTGATTGGAGCGACTCTTGGCGCAATGTTTTGCATGTTTGGAACGCAAGGTTGTTCCAATTGGTCCAGCAATGAATGTCTGTTGGTTGGTTGGTTGGTTGGTTGGCCCCTAAAACAACATTGTCTTGAAAAATGCAATGGACGCATCGGTGATCCGGACCCATCGGACCAACAAAATGGCACCAAAGTTCTGCAACCTGCATCAGCGAAAACAAAATCAATTTGCACTAGCGCACCATCCAACAACCGACATCATGTCCAGCAACCGTCATGCAGAAGAACCTCGTTTTGACGAACAATAACGCACAGTTTTTCCTCCAAAACAAAGCGCGCCAGCATATTGCCACGGTCATTCCTTTCTCCCATGCCACGCAGGCCAATCAAATCCAACGGTTCAAATTCTTCGACCGGCCTAATGGAAGCATTAAAATCAGAACTGCCAAAATGAAACGTCCATCGCGGCGAGCATTTGCAAGGAAGATCCCCAATAATTCATATAGGCCACCGCTTTCCTTTTCTGGCGCCCAAGCAATCAAAAAAAAATAAAACGTTTGCTGCCCAGTGCAAAACACAAATACGACAGGCGATTGCTCGCAGGGTGACGGGACATTTGTGCAAATTGATAATAAAAATTATTCGACAAGCAAGTGCCAACACCACAATCACCAGCACCTCCCGCCATAAACATTTTGTGACCACCGGGGGTCGCCCAGCTGTGTTCCAAATCATGAGGCCGCTCTTCGCGCACAAATAGAATGTCAAATCCACACATGTCAATTTCAGCGATGAAGTCAGCAAAGGGCTCTTTGGCGCGAATGCTGTGCACATTTTGTAGTGCCGCATGCAAGCGAATGTATTCCGTCGAATGAGCCGCGTCATCCGGTGAAGACAAAGCACGCCCTGGCCATGACCTGCCGCCAGCCGTGTATGATCGTTTTTTCGAGCTTTCACACACCTGTATTCCGGGTCGGAAGACGTACCTCATGCAACGCATGATGAAGTTTTATTCATAAGACAAAACAGATGAAAGAGTTTTTAACTCTTGAAGTGCACACAGTGAACAGTTTTGTTTGCAACCTTTGTAAAACAACCTGCTGTGTCAAGTGCAGTTGTTTAGTTCGAGTTGCAACTTGCAGTTGAGCAGTTCGAACTTTAAGTAAAGTTCCGTAAGTCTCCCACTGCTTCAGTTTGAGTTTTGAGTCACACTTGCAGCTGTCACGTCATGTCCGTACGCCTGCAGTGTGGCTCACAGGGTCAAGTGACCATGAGCCATAAACATGCACAAGCACATCAAGTGATGTTCTGCATGTTCATGTCAAGTGACATTTTTCTTTTTCGTGTGCCTTTTTCATCACGATCCGTGCCGTTTGTTCCTGGTTTGCAATGGCCGCTGCCTCCACTCAAGCCTTGCAAGAGCAAGCTGAGGTCGCCAGCCGTGAGCGCAGCCGCTCGCCTCATGCGGGTGCTGAAGGAGCCAAGACGCCAACGGATAACAGCGGTATTCACCGCATATATGTCGATGACGAAAGTCAAGCTGTCGCTTGACTATCACCTCGCTCACACAGAGCTATGCTCAGATTTGGGCATTCAATTCGATCCCGTTGGAAGAGTTCAATCATCCACCTGGACTGACTTGAGTGAGGCCGAGGGGTTTGTTTGTTGCTGCTCAAAGCGCATTATTGAGGGGTGGATGGTTTACGAACTTGATCGTTTAGGTTCGCACTAGGAACCCGGAAGTTTCCTGGTTTTCGTGGGTTCTCTGGGTTCTCCGTTGGTCTGGCTTTCCTTTTTGGCTCTGGGCATTTTGCTTTGGTGTGACAGGCCGTTTGCATGTCAGTTTGGAAAGCTTCCCGGTTTGAACTCAATGAGCCGGTGGCCATGTTTGGCTTCAAGTTTGTGGTTTCACAATTTTCTTTTTAGATTTGCCATGGTCTGAACGGACTGGATGGCGTGTTCTGAGGGTTCCCTGGGCGATGATGGCGAGGCATTTTGTCCCTTGGCTTTGACGCCTCCAGCCGACGACGGTGTTTTTGCAAATGATGGCTTTACAGAAGACGATGTTGCGCCGGCTGACTCCCAGCCAGCTGTTGTGGTTCGACGTTTTCAGAAACGTAAGCTAGCTCAAAGTGCTGGTGCTGTGCCAAAATGTAGGCCTTCCCCACTGGATGTGCCAGTGATTCAACAGCATTTTGCTAGGAGTGGATACAAGCCTTTTGGTCCAACCATTCCTCCAGCTGAGCCTGCCCCACCCCCTGTTGAACTACCACGTTGGACGCGTTCTTCACCTATGCCATCATTGGGTTTAGCACCCCCATTGCTGTCTTTGAAGTCGCGGTCGCCCGGTTTCGCTTTTCTCCATCAGTCTGGAACGACCCGTGCTCCGATGTCTCATCCTCAGATTTTCATCACGTCAGACAATTCCGGGAAAGATTTTGATGTGGCTTCCAATTTCCCCTCGATCTCCCAGCTGGTGCCTGCCCCGGTTTCAAGAGTGTCCAGAGCAAAAGTGGATACCACCACCACGTCAAGCACTTTGTTTGATCGCGCCAAGTCACGTCTCCTGAAGCAATGGTTGGAGATTTTGTGTGCTGCTGGTGAATATTCTACATTGTTCTGCGAAACCAGGGGCAGCAACCGAGCTGAAGATCACCGTGTTCGTGTCATTTTGCATTTTGCGCCTGGCACTTTAACAGCATACTTCAATGGATGGGCTACATGGCAAGCTTTTGCTTGTGCTCAAGGGATTTTGGTTTACAAACCCTCACATTTGGCCATTGCGGATTTTTTGCATGTCCATTGTACTCAAAACGCTACGGGCTCTGCATTGAATTTATTTAAGGCATTGAAGTTCATCACCAAGAATGCTGGCTTTGAACATTTTCATTCGGCCCTGTGTCATCCATTGGTCAAGGCCTATACCATCCCAGCAACGCCATCGATTCGTCGTGAGGCTGTTCCCTTGCCTTTGTCTTTCATTGTTTGGATGGAGCGTATCATTCTCACGCACAAACTTTCTGTGGCGGATCGCATGGTGATCGGTGCTATTTTGGTCTTGGTTTGGGCTTCCCTCAGGTGGTCTGATGGTCAATGGGCTTCCCCGCTGGATTTGGTACAGGACGACACTGCATTGCGCGGATTATCTCGACGTACCAAAGTGACTTCTCGGGGTATGCCTTTCGGCTTGATTTCAGCCGGTTTCCTTTCTCAATGGCATGGTCCGTCCTGGGTGTCAGCGTGGATGAATCTTGTCCGTCAAGCTATCGCGGATACCAAGATGGCGTCGCCTCATTTTGTCCCTGATTTTTTGATCCCTGTCACAGGCCCAGATGCCAGCAAACCGGTGTATGTTGCTCCGATGTCGAGATCACAGGGCATAGTTTTCCTGCGTAGATTGATGCAACAGCATGTAGCAGAAGCAGGTCAATCCTCGTCAGCCTTGCATTGCACTGGTGTTCATTCGGCCAAAGTGACTTTGCTGAGTTGGTCGATTCAAATGGGGATTGATGAACAACTACGTCGGGCACAAGGTCACCATCGGTTGTCATCGGTTACTCTTTATTCTCGGGATGACATTCACCCGTGCCTTGAATTACAGCGTACGGTTCGGGTTCAGATCTTGAAAGGTTTCCGCCCAGTCACACCGGTTCTTCGGGGCGCAGCACTTCCTCATCATGACATACCGGTGACGTTGCCAGCATGTCCTGAGTCTTCGATGCTTTCGGAGGACGTTCACATTGACACTGGGGTGGTCGTGCAAACTGAGCCAGAGCTTGTGGACTCTGACTCTGGCGACTCCGTCCTGCCTCCGGAAGATGCTTTGTTCGATTCTCCTGGACACAACACGGCTCTGCCGGTTGAAGGTGATGACGTGCCTTTGTTGCTCAATAATCACACGTTGGTGGCGCACGTCGCTGTGCCGTGTGATTTGCATGCAAAAGGCTTGATGCACATTGAGACTAGTGATGATGGCTCCCAGTCTTGTTTCAAATTTGCTTGCGGTGCCCGGCTCACGGCTTTCGATACTGATTTTTCTCTGGGTTATGAGGTTCCAGAGATGTATCGGTTTTGCCAGCGACCTGCATGTGTCAAAGCCTTTACATGAGACGGCTCGCTTTGCATGCCAAAAAAATGCTGCGCTGTTGTGTGTTCCCGTTGTGATCCTTCAGACTCATGCTAGGGACTTTTCTCTTGCATTGATCTCTTTCTGTGCAGATCATCCCTGCCTTTCTCCTTCACGTCGCCCGCCGGTGACATCATTCTTCGTTTTTCTGTGTCACCCGCTGGTGACATTCCTTTTTCTTGTTGCATGCCACCCGTTGGTGACATGTTTCTTTCCCTTTGCATGTCACCCGCTGGTGACCTGTGTCACCTGCTGGTGACGTTCTTTCCATTTTGCATGCCACCTGCTGGTGGTCCCTTTGCATGTCGCCCGCTGGTGACTTCCTTTTTCTTTTTGCATGCCACCCGTTGGTGACATGTTTCCTTCCCTTTGCATGTCACCCGCTGGTGACATGTGTCACCTGCTGGTGACGTTCCTTTCCCTTTTGCATGCCACCTGCTGGTGACGTGGTTCTTTCCCTTTGCATGTCACCCGCTGGTGACATGTGTCACCTGCTGGTGACGTTCCTTTCCCTTTTGCATGCCACCTGCTGGTGACGTGGTTCTTTCCCTTTGCATGTCACCCGCTGGTGACGTTCCTTTCCCTTTTGCATGCCACCCGCTGGTGACATGTTTCTTTCCCTTTGCTTGTCACCCGCTGGTGACATGTGTCACCTGCTGGTGACGTTCCTTTCCCTTTTGCATGCCACCTGCTGGTGACGTGGTTCTTTCCCTTTGCATGTCACCCGCTGGTGACGTTCCTTTCCCTTTTGCATGCCACCTGCTGGTGACGTGGTTCTTTCCCTTTGCATGTCACCCGCTGGTGACATTCCTTTTCCTTTTGCATGCCACCCGCTGGTGACATGTTCCTTTCCTTCGACATGTCACTTAGCTGGTGGCACTTTTTGACCTTTGCATTTCAGTGACGTTTTGATCAAGGGGTTGTACTTGCACACCCTGCCATTACGTCCTTCATCCATGCGGTTGGTCACTGCTTCATGTTTGTTTTGTTTCATTTCTTCCATGGCGCTGATTCTCATTTTTCTGTTCGGGGTTTTCTTTCAACCACTGAGCGGTGAAGCCTCCTTGGTGATTGCCATTCCCAGCCATGGATCCTCCTGCCGACAATTTGCGGGCGTTGCTGGACGAATGTGGTGTTTCTTCTTTGCAAAGTGATCACATCTACAGCATGGGGTATACTTCGGTGTCGCTGTTTGCTCATGCTTGCCCCGATCATTCACATGTGGAACCATTTCTACAGCACATTTGTCTCGTGGCAGCTGGTGAACCGTATTCCCCTTATGCTCCTCAAGCTGCAGCTTTGCGAAAGGCAATCAAATCTTGCCTGGATCAGCCAGCCAGCCAGCCTTCGGCCCCTGTTCCACCACCAGTGGTTGCTGCATCAAAACCTAAACTCACAGTCCAGGAAGTGCGGGACTTGAAGGAACAGTTCTTGAGACATTATCCTGGTGAGTTTTTGAATGCAGCATCTATGCCTTCTACTTCCTTCCTCTCTTTGTTGAAGGAGCAGGTTGATGCACATTGTCTCTCCTGGATCCCTTGGAAAAGTAGGACATCTGAAGCGGACGAACTGCGGTTCACAGAGACTCGAAGGCCCAAGACTGACAATCAGTTATTGAAGACTTTGCTGGCTTCTACAGATGATGTTGATCCCATTGGCCCAGAAGCAGTGATTAATCACAATGATTCCATCGAAGTTGTGGTTTCCAAGTGTCAGGCAATCCTTTCCATTGCTTTGGCGATGTTGGGCTGCGCTCATCTTTTGGTGTTGAAGCGTTTTCACTCCAAATTTCTGGACTTGGCCATTGCAAAGCCTCGGGATTCTCATCTTCGTTGTCCTTCCTTGGCTGAAATTCGGGATGCAGACAAGGTTGCATGGCTATCAGTGACTGAGCTGATGTATGAGCAGCAGTGGAGCCTGAATGACTCCCTCAATGAGATAGCTTTCTGCCGCCAAACTTTCCATACTTCTTTGGCCCATCGGTTGAAAGCTCCCAATGCTGCTGCTGCTGCCTCAGTGCCGCAGCCTCCAAAACGCAAGGATCTTCCAGCGGCATCGTCCACCAAGGACAAGTCCGAACCTTCGCCAAAGCAAGCCAAGCAGAGTGCTACTCAGAAGAAAGCAGGAGGTGAGGTGGTCTCTTTCAAGAGCAAGGACTGGGATCCTAGTTGGGCCAAGCAAAATGCCAGTGGCAAGGGCATTTGCATCCGCTACCATTTTGGCAAGTGTAAAGCAGGTGACACTTGCCGCTATGCACATGAGTGTCCAATTCCTGTGGGTAACAAGTTTTGCTTTGGGGCGCATACCATCAAAGCGCACAAATCGTCACCCCACTGACAATGCCCGCAGGCAGCGGTTTCGGTTTCACAAGGTGCTCTGCCGGTGGATCCAACTTTTCCAGTTGCGTCATCGCAGTGTGCCACAAATTTTCTATCGCCTTCGATCAGTTCGGCGGCTGTCTCACTGGAGCTTGATTCCGGTCTTGGCCCACCACCTAAATTTTTTCTTGATCTTTACTCTGGTCACTCAAGTCCTGTCAGTGTTGCTGCTGGCCGTCTTTCTGTCGACCGCTTTGAACCCATCGACAAAAATTTTGGGGATCACATGGACCTCTTGGACGATGATGTATTTGCTGACATCCTCGCACTTGCGGGTTCTGGTTTGGTAGGGGCTGCATTGGCCGCTCCGTACTGCTCCAAACATAGCATGGCCACACTTCGAAAAGGTTCGGGTCCCGCTCCGGTCCGTACACCAGACTTTTTGGATGGTCTGCCATCTAACACTTTCGCACAGCAGCTTTCAGTGCAGGAGAGTGCAATCATCCACGACCGGGCACGCCTCATCTTGTCTGAAGTTGAGAAGACGGGTGGCATGGTGTTGCTGGAGAATCCACCCACGTCTATGTCTTTTTTGGACCCACTCATGGCACAATGGATTCAGCAGATTGCTCCTTTCTGTGCTCAGACCGTAGCATGTACCTTCGGACTGGATTGGCTGAAAGCTTGGATGTTTGTGTCCAATAAGGTTGATGTTCATCAGCTTGCCAGTGAATGCCTCCATCCGCCGGGGTCACATGAGCGAATTGCAGGAGTTCGGCTCCCGGATGGGACTTTTTTGACCAGGTTAACGGCAGAGTATCCTGTTCAACTGGCCGAAGCGATAGCGACCATCATATCTCGCTATACCTCTCACCATGGTCAAGTGGCTACGTTGCGGTCGTGGAAGACTTTGTTGCCTCCAAAATTATGTTGGAAGCCTTCGCATACCCGTATTGAAGACGGCGGAGGCCAGATATCCACTGCACTTCATGTTCAGCCTGCATCTCGGGATCCTTTTCAATCTCTTCGACGCATGTGGCTTTCCCGGGTGAGTCGTTCAGGGGATTGCCATCGGATTTTGGCACACATCTTGAGGGCTGACAAGGGACCACCTCTGGATGATGCCGCAATTTTACCTTATTTGCAAGATTGTGCTGCATTCCTGCAGTTGGATGAAGGGTCTTTCGATGACATCATGGCCATAAGGACTGGACAGCCTTTCAGGTTGCAGCTGTGGAAGCGCCTCATGTTGTTGCTGGGTGATCCCGAGGTCTCCTTCTTTGATCGCTTGCATGAGGGTGTACCGCTGGGTGTTTCAGCACCGCTCGAACCTGCGCCCATTTGGCCTCAGCAAGATGCTGCACCTGTCCCAGATTCACCCCTTTTGGTTTGTGAATCGTCTTGGAAAAGCGCTTTATCTGACCCCCAACTGGTTCAAGAACTTCTGGAGGAGGAATTGCGCTTGGGCTTTATTGTGGTGGAACCTGGGGGCGTTGATGCACTTCATCACAAGTACTCTCGAGTGGCCGTTGGCAAACTTGGACTTGTTGTTGCACAGGGTCGTTCGCCCAGATTGGTGGTCGACTCCTCCATCAGCAATGTCACTGCTAATACTTGTTTGCCTAACCGAATGACGCTGCCCAGAATCTCTGACGTGGTCTCTGCTGCCCCAGTCTCTTGCTCAGCGGAGGAGATGATGGCTTTGGTTTTGGACGTGGCCAAGGCCCATCGCCGCATCCTCATTCACCCAGACGATGCTGGGCTCTTGTGCTTTCATTTCAAGGGTGTTCTGTACCGGTGTGTCACACTGAATTTCGGCGCTCGAGCCAGTGGTTTCTATTGGGGCAGAGTTGCTGGGTTGATGGTGCGGTTCTTTCACCACATCATTCACTTGCGGCATTGCTTGTTCCAATATGTGGACGATTTGCTGTGCTGGCTTGACAAGGCGTCAGCTCCCTTGTGGCTCTCACTTCTGGTGGTTTCATGTCAGGTCCTGAATATCCCCATGTCATGGCACAAAGCGGCGTTTTCTCAGCGGATCTGCTGGATTGGTTGGAGTATATCCCTTCAAACATGGTCTGTGGCTCTACCTTCCAAAAAAAATTTTGAACATTCTTGACCTCATTTCGAAAGTTTCTACTGCCACGAAACTGTACGTCAAGGATTTGGAAAGTCTGATTGGCAAGCTCCTGTGGGTCACCAACTTGTGGAAACATTTGCGACCTTTGTTGAGCTCCCTGTACATGTGCCTTCATCATCCGCCCCCAACCATGGTCAGTATCTCGCTTGCGCAATGGGATGATTGCCTGCGTGTCATGGATGAATCATTGGTACTTACATCCGACATTGGCCATGCATCGCTCTTGAAAGGTGTCCGTATCGTGCGGATTGCCAACACGAACTTGTCTTCACTGCAGCAAGCCCGGTCCTTGCTGCACCACTCCAGGCGACTTTGGGCGACCATCTCAGTTCCAATTAGTCCCGTGCGTAAGCTGGACAACTTGGCTTTTGAGTCCTTGCTGGTTTGGAAGAAATTGTTTCATTCCACTCCTATGTCTTTCAGTATGTTGTCGCCCATGTGGATCAATTGCAGAGCTACAGCTGATGCTTGTGCCGATGAGTTTTCTGCTGGCTTTGGCGGAGCTGTTTTTCTGACCGATGCGAGATGTGCATGGTTTCAGTTCAGAATTTCACTTGCAGAAGCTCAAACAGTTTGGCCTTGGGTCTCTTCATCTATGCAGAAACACATTGCTGCATGGGAGTTGCTTGCTCAGTTCGCTTTGACCTTCATCATATCTGAGCTGCTTGGACCTCGGTCCTTCACGGTGGAGGTGCCTCAAGCATCAGATAATTCTGCAGCCGAAGCCGTTGCTGATAAAGGGCTTAGCGTCAATCCTGGCATGGCTTCCATCTTGGGTGCATACTTCATTTTCATGCGTCGGCATCATATTTTTTCCAGGATTGTTCACATTCCTGGCCATTTAAATGACCTGGCTGACGCTTTGAGCCGCTTTTGCACGCATGAGCTCTCAGATGAAGACCGCGTGTCGGTGCCATGGCAGTCCTTTTTTGACCATTCACTAATTTTCACGGCTTCCTCCAATGAAAGCTGTCGGTGGCCGAGCTCACTTCAGACCTAGTAGTGCAGCAAAAAAGGGTTGAAGCTGATTTGACCGATTCATCGATTTCATTTGGGCATGGTTCGCAATCCGGCTGGTCGATGTCTCGATACACTTGGCTTTCCCATAGCTCACCATGTTTTTTAATGCAATTTTTCAGTTTTATTTTCACATGGTATCACACTTTAGGCTTTTCCTTTGTGTGATCCTTGTTTGGTCGTGTGATCCTTCCTCCCAAGCTATCCCGGGTCTTGTCCAGGTCAAGCTTGTTTGGGTTGGATCTTGTCTTACCTTTACCCGCTGGTACTGGTGCTTTTCTCTCACACATTTGGTGTGATCTCTCTGGAGTGAGTTCTTTGCTTTCGCCAACCGAAAAAAGGGAGTGAGCAGCACTTGCACTGCTGCACTGAATCGCCGCCATTTTCGTGGTAGGACATGGAAGGTTTTTTTTTTCAAGCAGCATTGCATAACGTTTACCTTACGTGTCTATGGGGTTTTGGTCCATTCCAGTCGCAGTCCCTAAATTTTTGGGTTGTGTGCTGTTTGGATTTGTGGGTCTTAGGCACGCCTATTTGGGTGTACCCAGCTTGCGTGTTGTTTAGGCTTAATGGGTCTTAGGCACCCTTTTTTGGTTGTGCCTAGGTTTGCCGGCGCATGTTTTTTTCCCACTAACTTGAAGCGTAACGGAAGTTCTGGTGCGAACGGTTTACGAGGATGAGGATGAGGATGAGGTTTACGAACTTGATCGTTTAGGTTCGCGCTAGGAACCCGGAAGTTTCCTGGTTTTCGTGGGTTCTCTGGGTTCTCCGTTGGTCTGGCTTTCCTTTTTGGCTCTGGGCATTTTGCTTTGGTGTGACAGGCCGTTTGCATGTCAGTTTGGAAAGCTTCCCGGTTTGAACTCAATGAGCCGGTGGCCATGTTTGGCTTCAAGTTTGTGGTTTCACAATTTTCTTTTTAGATTTCCCACCTCCTTCCCCTTGTCACCACCCTCTTGGGTATGACTTTATGGGGTCCTTGGGTCCACCGCTGTGGTCAATTGTTTATATATTTCTGTTCTCTTTCAATTGCTCTTTCCATGGCGGGCTTTCCCATAGCTCACCATGTTTTTAATGCAATTTTTCCAGCTTTATTTTCACATGGTATCACACTTTAGGCCTTTCCTTTGTGTGATCCTTGTTTGGTCGTGTGATCCTTCCTCCCAAGCTATTCCGGGTCTTGTCCAGGTCAAGCTTGTTTGGGTTGGATCTTGTCTTACCTTTACCCGCTGGTACTGGTGCTTTTCTCTCACACATCTGGTGTGATTTCTCTGGAGTGAGTTCTTTGCTTTCGCCAACCGAAAAAAGGGAGTGAGCAGCACTTGCACTGCTGCACTGAATCGCCGCCATTTTCGTGGTAGGACATGGAAGGTTTTTTCAAGCAGCATTGCATAACGTTTACCTTACGTGTCTATGGGGTTTTGGTCCATTCCAGTCGCAGTCCCTAAATTTTTGGGTTGTGTGCTGTTTGGATTTGTGGGTCTTAGGCACGCCTATTTGGGTGTACCCAGCTTGCGTGTTGTTTAGGCTTAATGGGTCTTAGGCACCCTTTTTTGGTTGTGCCTAGGTTTGCCGGCACATGTTTTTTTCCCACTAACTTGAAGCGTAACGGAAGTTCTGGTGCGAACTTCTGTTGACTCATTCTCACTGGGGAAATGCGCGAGTCAAGCAGTTTGCTAAGTCAACCCGTATGTTAGGACAAGTGTCCACTAACGATTCATTCTTTCATTGTTCCAGGACGAGTGTCCACAACCAAGGAGACGGAGTCAACCTCTTTTGTATAGGACAAGTGTCCTAGAGGATGGAAACATCCATCAGAAGTTGGAGTGAGTTGACCTCACACTGGAACGAGTGTTTTTGAATTTGCTTGAAAAAGGGCAAGTGCTCTTAGTGCATTCTGTGGCCAAGTGGCCTAGCACATGCATTGATGTGAGCTGCCATTCATGCCACATACAAGAGTCA
>VSDK01019893.1:85265-96663 GCA_009767595.1 Symbiodinium kawagutii | reverse complement strand
TCATTGACTTACAGACTGTTGGATCAGGTGATCTTTGCTACATAGCTTAGCGCTTTCACAGTCTTAGTGCCTCACCCTAAGCCGTGACAGCGCGGCCAAAGATTGACCCCAATTCTCAAAAGAAAAAGAAGCGCTGCTTTGCATTGAGTGAACTGTGTGCCGTTTTGTCAAAAGGAATAAAGGAAAGCGTTCATGGATTCGCGCACATCATCAATAATCACGCTCTTGTCCACCCAACGCGCAAAACTGACCTCTTCGGAGGAGGCCGCGTGTACCGTTTTGCCATTGGCCTTGGTTTGATGATCATCTGGAAGGTTTTGTAACTGACGATCACGGTTTCCACAAGTTCAACTCCGTGGTAACCTGCAGCAGTAATCACCACTTCCCCCTTCAAAATTTCGAAGCCTCATTAACACAAAAGATGTGCAAGTGACATTCCACATCAATTTCGGCCTTGTTGGAACCACCTGCACTCAACATGCAGCCCAGCCGTTTATGGCCAGCTGGGGGTGCCAGAGCATGAAGTTGTTCACCGCGATGTGTTGTCATTGCCGTTGGTGGGTTAGTTTGCGTTGTGATCACCCTTGCTTGTAAAATCTGGTCAACCAAACCAACCCGCCCCAGTTCGGCAACCAATTTTGCCAACATAAACAATGCATCATGACTTGTGCGTGCGAAAATAAAAATCGTAAATCCAACAATTGTGGCATGGCATCTTGTCAATCGATCTGCCCAACCACCCTGCCAGATTGATGGCGTGCAATTTTTTTTTAAAAATTAAAAACCAGGTGATTAGAAACTCCCTGTGCAAACGTTCCCCAAAATGCAGATTACATAAAAAACCGTAGGCGAACCAAGGCTAACTATCCAAACGAGCACGCCGATCATTGAACACCTGTTCTGGCATGCGCTTTCCAGCTCCGACCCCATGCTGTTCCTCGGGTTGATGTTGCTCGAAAACCGCCTTGGCACCATGCAAAACCATATATACAAAAACTTTTTAGGGTCGTCTCATCCCATTCGCAATGGGCCGGCTCGCGTTTGATGTAGCAATCCTTCCTTTTGGGCCAGCATGGGGAAAAATGTGGTTCGCCATGAGTCAGGTGGGTCACCCCGACGTATAACTTGGTTGAACAAATCCTGCAAAACTTGACACAATTCGTGCGGTGCAAATTGCAACAATTCAGCCACGAGACCCGCATCGTCACTTGTTTTGTCCTTCATCCAATGTCCACAGCGGCCCATGTAAATTGCATGGAATGCTTGGTGTTTGAACTTCACCATGGGCTAGCACAGTCAAGTCGCTCGCAAAGATTTCAACCACAGGATGGTTCACAACAGTTTGACCGAATGATCTGCGATTCAAACCCGGCAAGTGCCGCCAGTGACAAGGGTGACCAAACGATTCATCTCTTGTAATTGCCTTCCATTCCTTAATTTTTTTCTTTGGCATTTTCGAGTTGTGAAAATCATTTGTCTTTCACGATTCTGGATTTTCTGCTTTTCTTCGCTGTTGCTGCAACATTTGCAGTCGGACGGATGAAGCAAAGGCACGAACCTGGACCCCGCAATTTATTTCCATGATGAATTCCACCTTTCACCACCGCTATTGCCAAAAAATTGCAAGTGATATGGGAAGATTGCGATACGAAATTGTGGAAAAATTGTGGAAACTGGAGCTTCACAATGTTCATTCACATGCGGCCTCCAATGTTTCAAACTGCGTCTTGGTTTCCGCCTCTCCAACAGGACTGCCCTCAAGTTCAACATGCAATGCACGCATCTGTGATCCAAACCGGTTGCAATCGCGAAATCATACCATGATCGGCCCACAATGGCATGCAAACTTGTGAGTATAAAATGCAAGTGTACATGCGCACGATCCATGCCACGAATGCCAGCCCAGCTGTCATTTGGATGTTCGACCGGCCGCATGTATACATATATTTATTTATGTATTTATGTATTTATGTATTTATGTATTTATGTATTCATTCATTCATTCATTCATTCATTCATTCATTCATTCATTCATTCATTCATTCATTCATTCATTCATTCATTCATTCATTCATTCATTCATTCATTCATTCATTGATTCGGCCTCGCGTCTGGTGACACATGGGTATGAAAGGACGATATGAGATCATCCAAAACAAAACGTAAAAACTCTTTCGCGCCACACTTTGGGTGAAGTTGCAAGAGCCCGTGAAAAGTATCTACACTACCTGCCACCCTCATAGCAAGTTTGTGCACTTCTGCCGCCCACGTGGACTTCGGGCGGCCTCTGCCGCGATGGGAAGTGTAAATGGGATGAATTGCCAGGCCATCATCGCCAAAAATCGTTCTCCTCATAATGTCGTCTGCAGGCAAACGCGCAATTTTTGAGAAAAGGATTTGAAACCCATGTTGCACGACCCATCTTGCAAAAAATGCCCCCGTTCACTCCGAGGGCCTCCGCAAACGCCCAGGGAATCAAGTTCGTCTCCAAAGAGGGGAGCGGCAAGCAATGAAATCACCACCCAGGATAGGAATATACCCTTCTCGCACATAGTTGTCCAATAAAACGTTCACCACCTCGTAGACCTGCAGGACTGCATCATCCCCATCCCAAGCCGTAAGAAAATAACATAAAAACACTCGGAATTTTCTATCGCCAAACACAAAGCGCAAAACGCATACTCTGCTCGACTAAGGCTGGAAAATCACTTGTCCCAATTGTGCACGAATGTTTCGATGCACGACCACTCCGATTCATCGACCATGCTCACCTCCACGGAGGTAAACAAAATGGCCATGGAACGTTTGAAACACGTCACCTTGCTCTGACCTCCATGTTTCGCTGACACAAGCCAAGTCAAAATGAGCATAGGCAAGTTCAGCGCAAAAGTCGGCAAATCTTCCTGTGTCCTGAACGAATTCATTTTTCCCCGTGTTCAAATCATTCACTGCTCCTGGTCGAGGCCCATGCCATCTACCAGCAAAAAAATTCCACGAACACTGCCATCCACAAGTCCATACTCTGAAGAATCCACGAACTCCGACATGGTTTCCTTCACGCTGTCGCTCACATACTCACCGTTTTCATGTGTCCACACAATCTCCCCCCCGGCATCCACCGAAGCGATGTTGTGGAGACGCTTGTCACCACGTACTCTCACCTGAAAGCACTTGTGACTCACCACAATGTTTGTCACACTCAATCAATCTTTTCTCAATTTTGTTCACAAGGTTGCATTTTCTCCTCTCCAGAGGGGTTTGGTCCTCCGATGCCCACAAGCCGTTCTCCACCATGTTTGTGTTGAACCCCTGCGTGCGGACAGACTTCATCGCGTTGCCAGGTGTGTCGAATTGTGCAAATGCCCCCGGGGGAGAACGGTCTGTCGTATACACATATTGGAAACCACTCACGTTCTTCAAAACATCACCGACAAGTTTTTCCGCCTCCTCATCGTCCATGTCCACAAACCGTCCAATCACGACCTTTTCCTTTTCAACGTCGCTCCTTGTGTGCCTCAAAGTTTGGAATCATTTCCTCTAGTTTTTCCCTGGTTTCCTTTTCTTTCTTCACACTTTCCCGCAGACCTTGAATTTTGGTACTCATATTTGCTTCGAATTCCTTGAGTGAGTTGCCCAACTCCTCACGCATCATGTTGCGAAGTGCACTGATGGTAGCCACACTCATCTCTAGTTGGCTAGTTTGAACTGAGTCACTTGGGTCTCCTGAAAATCCATCACTTCCCAATGCTCGCGGTACCATTGCTTCTGCATCCTTTGCAGCCTTTGCACGGGCTGCCGCCTCTCTATCTGGAGTTCCTTCCTGCGCCCCACGTTTCACTGCAGCTGTTTTGCTTTCTTTGTATCCATGACGTTCGTGATGGTCAACCATCCTTTCTCGAAATCACCCGTGAGGTCTTGCCAGTTTGCCCTTGAACGGCATGACATCGTTTAAGTCGCGCAAAAAATGTTTGGACGGCGTTGGACGCGGACAGCATTTCAAAACATTTGATTTGCGCGATGGTCTGCTTTGGAATTGGCAGCAGCCTGGACAGGTGCAAAGCCAATCCAGGAAAACAAACATTTTGCAATCAACGCTGGCTTCCCACAAGGCTGCTGCTTGCCGCAAGGCTGCCTTTTGAGCCTCTGGGGTGTTCACGGCAACATTGCGATGGCCATTGGCGGGCGGAGAAATGTTGTTGAAACGTGAGCCGTGTGGCATCGGGTGCAAGCAGCAATTGTGCAATTGATTTCTCCGAATTTTCCAGCGTAAAACAAAGTAATGTACTATTCCAGAATATGAAAGATGTTTTTGTCCACCTCAGGGTAGCGGCTTGCGCGTTTAGTTTTTCTAGTGCCTCAAAGCAGTTGACACCAGCCAGGTCCCAGGATGTAATTTTAGCACGTTAGCTGGCAGGGGAAACTTCTTTGAGGCTGCATTTTTTTGTTCGTTGATTTCATTCAGCTTGCGGAGCACCCAGTTTGCTGAGAGTTCATCCGCCCCCCACCAATCCCGCACAAGTGATCATTCTCCACATGGACTTTTCCTTGCGCTTTCAAGCACCCCAGATGTTTAAACTTGGGTGGAGTCGAGCCCGGACAACCAAAAATGAAAAAAACACGGTGGGCCCGGCAATTTGTTTCCTGTTAAAGAGTTTCCCCGCCAGTTTTGCATCCGGTCAAGCATTTTCTTGGGCCCGAAATGCTTGAACTTGCGGAGCATCGAACCCAGAAAGTCGAAACTTTAAACACTTTCCCTCTAGCCTCAACGTTCGCCCCACCACAAAAAGCGCCACTGCAATGGAGCATGTTGTACAAGGTCGAGATGGCTTGGACAAGATGCGAAAACACTGGCTATACGCAGTGATTTATGGTTTAGGGTTTTAGGGTTTTGGTTTTAGGGTTCTAGGGTGTTAAGGTTTTGGTTTTAGGGTTTTAGGGTTTTGGTTTTAGAGTTTTAGGGTTTGAGGTTCAGGGTTTGATAACTCAGAAGTCAAAAAACAATGGCCCTGTGCAGGACTTTGAGCGTTTTGAAATGTTCTCAGACCCATGCGGGGCAAACCCTAAGGCTCGGGCGAACACTTTTGTTGACCTCGTATTTTTTTTCCCGTCACGTGTTTTTCCTGCTCCTTATTTGGGCCCCCATTGGCGCATGAGCCTTGGGGTCTTTGCGGGGGAATGCCCTTGGGTCTCCGTGCCAGTGGACAATCCGGATCCCGATTGCGATTTCTGGTTCCGGATGTGTGCAATTTTGCTGCCGAAAACTTGGTTGAAGACTTTGACCCCTTGAGTTTATTCCGGTATTGTGTTGAGCGCACTTCATCGTGCTGAGAGCCTCGCTTCCATCCCCAGAGCGCCGCGATTGCAGCCAATCATGTCATGCTATTTTCACTTCCCAAACCATCAGTGGCGTAACTCATTGGCATTGGAACGCTGTGACTTGAGCACCCCGCTCAATCAGGAGCTTCCGTGGCCGTTCCTGCGACCAGTCAATGTATGGGCGCTCTTCACACCGTGCAACAGCAAATGCCGATGCCGCCCACAGCTCAACATAGTGTAGTTCTAGCATGCCATTCAGAGTTTGCAAAGGCTTGGGGTATGGTTCAACCCTGCAATCGCTGGATGGGTTTGAATCAAAAACCTCATGAAAAACATTTTTTTCTGCTACTGTCCAGGGTTGGTTTTAGTCTCCTCCTCGCATGGGTCGCTGCTTGTGAGCCTTTGAAACTGGAAAACTTCGGAAAAACAGATGCTGCCTTCCAGGTCCTGCAGAGGTCCATGCGTATCCAGTCTCCAAGGACCTTTTTCTAAGCTCAATCGGACAAGCTCCTTCGTTTGAACATGTACGGGCCCAGGTCCCAAGCGAGCACATTTCAGTCCCAAAAAATGTTTAATTGAAACCAACTTGGAAATTCAGACGCGGAAACCAAACACTCAAAAGAAGGCACGGGCACGGGTGAGTAACCGGCAGTATCCTGGGCTATTCTAGGCCTAGAGGGGACTAATTTTGAAAAACTTACTGGATTTAAGCCATGCTAAGCCGCATTGAATTTGCAGGAATAATTCATAACCGTGCATTGGGACTTTCCTGGATTATGTCAGGCCAAACCGGGTTTGAGCCCATGTTAAGCATGTGACGTTATACAAAAAATGACAAACATGTGTTGTCCACGATTTCAACATTTGCCCATTGCAAACCGTTTTGGGCATGTGTGCAGCATGCTTGCAGAAGCTATGTTGGGCCAACTTTCAACATATCTTGGATAATCTTTACCAAACTTGGGCCAAGATCAGGCGCATCTTCAGCAAATTGCTTGGGTATTTTGAACTTACCACAAGCTACGAGAGTATCATTGTATTCTACGTATCATTCTTGCCGGTCAAGTCAACCATCAATAAATTCGAAAGGAGGTACATGGTTCTCCGCATGCAAACTGTCATGCTGTTCGGGGATATCATTTGAGTTGATTTTTTCTAAAGTGCTGCTCACCCGATACGGCAGCAGACATAAAAATGATCTGTACCCTCAGCTTTCCTTGCCTGGTGGTAATGCAGGTGTGCAGATCAGTTTTGTCAATTCATTGGTTTTGCAGATCTCTTACTGCACTTTGTGGCCTTCCGCATTTTGCACACATGAAAGTTGTCATTGGTCTGCAATTGTTGGTTCAGTCGTCATGGCAAAGACCATCCGCAAAATTGCTGCGGGGGTGGGTCCGCATTGCGCAGTTGGCGCATGGCGGGGCAGCCCGCTCCTTGGCTGCAATTCAAATTTCCTACCTGAGGGCGTTCCACTTTGAAACATTGCTATACGTAGGCACTTCCCTTTTTTTTTAAATCACCGGGTTGACACATCAGATTCAGCAGATTTCTTCCACTTGCGTACCCTCAGAGGAGCATGGTGGGTTCGGTTCCCGTTGATTTTCCTCTCCGTTTCCCATGGCAATCATTGAAAATTCAGCGATGGCAGGTGAGGACGCGAAGTCCGGGGCTTTGCCAAAGAGGACAGTCCGCTGGGGGAGACAGTTTGCATGTTGCTTTGGATTGAGGCTTTTGTTGTGCTTTGCAGGGGAAATTTCTTGTAATTTGAAAATGGTGTGACTACAGTTTGATTATTCATGCCATTTTGCAGAGATTTGGCTCCGTGGCTATGATTTCAATTTCAAAGTGCTTGCTTGGGCTAGTGATTGCTAGCGCTTGAGAGAATGCACGGGCATTAAAGGACACAGTTGTCATGTTTCCAGATGTTGATTTGGTACGTTTTGTGGGTTTGCATATGATAATGCAACATGCAATCAACATGGGAGAGAACATGTTGTACGCATGTGAATCATGAATATATAATCATGATGCATCATGCAAGTCTTTTTCAAACACACACATTTTTTTAGCAGTTAAGACGACAATAAATTTGTCATGATGCGTCAGGCTCTTACGTCCATTCTGCATACTCTAGCCCATTTAGCACGGCTGTGGGGTTGCATTAAAAAAAAACCTTGACAATTCACGGTCTCTTTGTCCACCCATGGTCTCCCACCGTGCTCGTGGACATCATGGAAAAGCGCTCCTCCGACACATCAGGGATGCGCCGCAAGAAGAGAAAACGAAAAGTTATCGAATCCTCCTCCGATGAAGAAAACCCTCCTAACGAGGCTGAGCCGAGCTGTGTTCCTGTTTCATCTGAAAAAGAAAAAACCAAAAAAAACGACCAAGTTGATGCAGAGCCTGGACTTCTACAGAAGGATCCTGAACAAACTGCGGCTGAAGTTACTGCCCCAGAAGTTCCGGCGCTGAACCATCCTGACCAGCCATTGGACCTAGCACCAGATCATGCACCGTGTGCTGATGCGCCTGCAATGGAAGCGGCGCCACCCGAGCCGAAGTTCACTGACGAAGCAGCAGCCGCTGAGGAAGCCCCGGATCCATTGGAGGAGCCGGGATCCAATGCTTCTGGTGCTCGAAAACGTGATAGTGCCACGAAGGTCCTTCATGCAGCCAGGGCCTGGTTGAAAGCACCAGCTCGCAAAAATGATGCGTTGATGCTGGAAAGATGTGCCGCAATGAGCGGCCTCACGAAGAAGGAAATCGTTGACTTCGTGGAGGTCAATCTGAACCGAAAACCTGGGGAGTGGTGTTTCACAGTGGTGGACGAGCGCATTGCTGCCAAGAAAAAGGAACAAGAAGCGATCCAGGTCCGGTGTTCTCCGATGGCTCTGAATGCAATCATGACACACACACACACGCTGTATACACACATACATGCATACATGCATGCATGCATGCATGCATGCATGCATGCATACATGCATGCATACACACACATACACACACACACACACACATATATATATATATGTATATATATATATATATTTATACATATGTATATTTATACATATATACATACATCCATCCATACATCCATACATCGATACATCCATACGTACATGCATCCATACATCCATACGTACATACGTACATACGTACACTTGTACACATACGTACATATGTACATACTTAATACGTACATACGTACATATGTACATACGTACATACGTACATACGTACATACGTACATACGTAATACGCACATACGTACATACGTACATACGTACATACGTACATACGTACATACGTACATACGTACATACGTACATACGTACATACGTACATACGTACATACGTACATACGTACATACGTACATACGTACATACGTACATACGTACATACGTACATACGTACATACGTACATACGTACATACGTACATACGTACATACGTACATACGTACATACGTACATACGTACATACGTACATACGTACATACGTACATACGTACATACGTACATACGTACATACATACGTATCCACACATGTAAATAAGTAAACCAATATATATATATATATATGTTTATGTATTTATGTTTCTTATTTTTTATTTTTGTATTTATACAGATTTGTTTCAAATTTACATATATATATATCTATAGATTCATATTTATATATATGTATGTTGTTTTTAGATGTTTGTATTTAGACGCTGGCCATCCCTAATTAACCTACTTAGAGGAGTTTCGGTTCATTTTGGCACACGTTGTAAATTGGCATCTTTTTTCGTTGGTCCATTTTGAACTCGGGACGTTGATTCCAACTTTGGCAGGTGGCCACTGGTGCAAGAACAACTTGTGACCTGAGCCCAGCCGAGGAATCCGTTGCATCGCCAGACGAAGCAAAACTTGAGCAGCTCTTTGTGCAATCGAAGAAGGCCCCGGAAGTTGACAAAACTTCAGCACAAGTCGCTGGCCAAGAGATTGAAAGCCAAGATCGCTCAGAGAAGCCAAAGGCACCTGGTTTGGATTCAGGTTCGGAGACGCCAAAGGCACCCCCTGTTCGGCGTCGAAGCCAGCCCAAAACCTCGCTTCGAGGTGTGCGCTTGGAAGGTGCCAACGCTGGGCAGGTCCCCGAATTGTCGTGCCTGGAAGCCCACTCCTCCGGTCCTCGGAAATTTGCTCCCTTGCGGCCAGGGACAAGAGCAATTCGATCCACTGCCACATTGACAGCTGAGCTGTCAGGTTCACAGCCAAATCCCAGCCGCAACTGCCGACATCCCAATGTCAGCAAAGGTGCGGATTGCTCCATGGTGTGTGATGTGTGTGGGGAAGAGCTGCTCTATGATGGTTGGAGGTTAGAGCTTTGCGATGAAGATGCGCCTGCGGCCAGCTGAATTCGGCTCGCTTGCGGATGAAGCTGCGGACAAAATGGAGCTCACTTGAGCGTCTTTTGGTTGCTTGAACAGATGTGACCGACCAAGTCAAGGGTGTGCTCAGTCAACGCAGTCCTTCAAATGCGGCAGTTCAGAATTTCTTTGCTGCAGAGCTGCGCTTAATCTTTGTTGATTTATATAATATTTCTCTTTCTCTCTTTCTTTCTCTCTCCCTCTCTTGCTCGCATATTCCTGTTTCTGTCGTCATTTCTCATGCAGCATTTGATGACGAAACAAGTTAATCCTTGCAATGCCCGTGTGAAACACTTTGCCCAACATCTCAAGGAGCTGCTTACATCCATGGATGTGGAAGAAGCGCGCACCAAAGAAAAGTTTGGAGCACCCAGGTCTGGCTTTTGCAGGTGCCGGGCATCCTTTCAGTCAAATTTCGAGAGCGTGACAAAAGAGTTGCTTGGGTCGTGGTCATGCATACGACAATGACAGCAGTGGACCTACTCATCTTTCGCATGAAGATGTTCAAGTACTATGCATGTTTTGTATGCGCATCTTTCTCTCTATCATCTCCGTATTTTTTTCTTCCTTTCCCTTCGGCTTTGAATGTCATGGTCGACACTTGTCTGCCCGTGTTGGGTGATGTATTTGATGCAGAGAGAAGCTGTGTCCAGCTGTGTCCCTTGCTTTTTTTCACTCCAAGGTTTCGAGGGAAGCTGTACATTTTGAGCGAAGACTCGGCATGGCAAGAAGCCGGCATCGGTCACGCGTCCCTTGGGATTGTAATATGCTTGCAGTGATGAACAGAGTGTGGAGGACCTTCATTCATTGAGATTTGTTGATTTAAAATGCCGTCGCAGATTTTTAAGGGGTTATCTTTAATATGCTGCTTCATGGTCCTTTCCGTTGGTGGCAGTTGTCCATACCTATGGAGATCGGGTAAAGCTGCATGACAGCATATAGCATTATGAGTCAGAGATAGTCAGAGTCTACAGTTACAGGAGGAAAAAGAGCATTGACATTGGCCGCCTTTTGAGCCCAGGTCGGTTATCGGCACTGGCACCAATCGACGTCTACAGTTCAAAGATGAGGACAGCAGGGGTCCAAGAGAGAAGATTCCCACAAAGGCCTCCATGCGCACATTGGTCAGAGGCCTCTACCAGAGATCAAGTCACATCAAGTCACATCAAGTCACATCAAGTCACATCAAGTCACATCAAGTCACATCAAGTCACATCAAGTCACATCAAGTCACATCAAGTCACATCAAGTCAGCTGTTCTAAGCATTTCTAGCCTTCAGCCTTGCAGTCTTGGATAAGGTGGAAAAATCCTCCATGATCGACCCGTCTTCGCTTCGGACGTCTACCAGCTCCAAGGGGAAGGCGGGAAGGTCAGTGGGATCTCGACATGCCCCAATCCCTCAAGGGATGGCCACCTCTTCTTGTGCCAAAATCCCCACATTGAACAGCAAGGGGATGCAAGGTCGGAACCTTGCGGCTGCTGTTCACCTAGAATCAGCTCTGAGACTCCCATGGGGCTGGTGACCTCTGTTTTTCCCCAACAGCGCAAGCTTATGGGGTCTTCAGCCCAGTTAAGCTCCGGTGTGAGCCGGTGCAGCTTCCAGGCTCAGGTTCCGGAGGTTCCGGAAGGTTCCGGGGAGTTCCGGTGCAGTTGCCAGGCAAGGTTCC
>VSDK01019893.1:67129-85076 GCA_009767595.1 Symbiodinium kawagutii | reverse complement strand
GTTCCGGGAGGGTTCCGGAAGGTTCCAGGATGTCCGGTGCAGATGGTAGGCCAGGTTCCGGAAGGTTCCGGAGGGTTCCGGTAAATTCGTGCAGATGTAAGGCAAGGTTCCGGAAGGTTCCGGGAAGCTGCACCCTCAGGTTCCGGAGGTTCCGAAATGTTGTGGGGAGTTCAGGCAAGGTGGTGGAAAGTTCAGGAACGTTCTGGAAGTAAAACATGAGGATTGCGCAGAAGCACCCTGAGCGATATTTACACAAACTCAATGAATGTTTCTTAGGCATGCCATCGTGATCATGCCTCAGATTTCTTTGTTACATACCAATATGCCCCCAAAAAAATACACGCGGAATCATTCAGATCTGTGGCTCTTGCTGTTGGGGATACCACCTTAGTTTATTTTTGGATGGATTGTTAAGATGGAAGCAATCGGTGCCATCAACGAGGCAGCTGTTGGGCAGCAAGCCCAAGCCAGGAGAGCGGAAAACCATCATTGTCTGGGAAGACCAGGAGGATCAGAAAGATTGGGTCAGAAGCTCAATGCACGGAGAAGAGGGCCTAGGCGCTCAAACAGCACAATGCATTGACTAATGGCTGATGAAAAAATGAAAAACAGTGCATACTCGCTTTGACTACTCGATGATTGCCTTGACGAGGCACTGAGCTTCCAAGATGATGAGGGATCCCAGGCAATTTACAATCATATTTGCCACGAGCCTGGGCAGGTGCCTCAAAACATCACTAGCTTTCACAAGAAGTGCTGAAAGATCCTGAAAGAAAACCAGTTTTGTTTGCTCTCCCCTCCTTCCTCTCCATCATGTTGCTCAGCTTGTGCCTGCGAATCTTTCCCTGCTTCGATATATCAGCATGCACAGACTGAATTCCCTCAGATATGCACAAGCACCATGTAAAGAACACTGACTTCACCATGTCCACAGACGGATGTTCACCTCCCCACATGTCCGTCATGTCTCCGCTTTCATGTTTCCTAGTTGCCCACACCCCCGTGTCCCTAATGCAGTGAATGGTTGCGGTAGATGGTAGATGTCTTTAAAGCGTCCATTCCTCGATGTCTGCCTCTATGCTTCCCCCTATGTCCCCTCCAATGTCGTTCCTTTGGTGAGTGGTGGTTGCAAATGTTTTCAAACGCCTATTCCTTTATGTCTGCCTGTATGTTTCCCCTCATGTCCCCTCCCCATGTCTTCCCCTTTAGTCAGGTGTGTTTGAAGCCTTTAGAGCTTCCCTCCTTTCTGTTTCCTTGAAAAGGATCATTTGCCGGCGCAAGCGAGTCTGTTTGGTCGGCGCAAGTGAGTCCAAACCCACTTCAGGGGTCAGTTGAAAGTTTTCCTAATTTCCTTAGGCGGTTGCTGCCGGCTCCGAAGCTGACAAACCTCCAGGACAGCCATCAGCGGTGTGTAGAGATTCCAGAAGGAGAAACACATATGCAAGTTTCTCGGATCCTACATGCGCACCTACACCTTCATAGGTGCCAAGATAATGATAGACTTATATATGTTTCAGTCTTTTCATTGCTGTTTAAAGATGTTATAATTATTGGGTGCCCAACTGTTTGAGCACATGCAGTGACATTTCCCCTAACCGTGTGGCCACTAAGGGGTTCTGGCAGAGAGTGATTCGATCGCACTTCCACTTTTGAAGTCTCGTAGTTTTTTAATTTCTTACTTTAGAATTATGCACCCGCAGAGGTTCGTTTTTCAAAGGAAAACTCACATTTGACCTGTGGGGGCAGGACGCCAGGAATTCATAGGGATTATGGTCTCTAAAACGTGGAACTATGTTTTGCATTCCTAAGGATTTCTATGTGGAACTGTTTGCATTCTTAGGACGCTGTAAAAGGATCATGCTGTGAATCGCTGCAGTTTGCAACGGAGGACCTGGCGCGACGGATCGCCCTGGTGAACCCCAGCATGGGCGGCCCAGCTTTCTCCAAAGCTTAAGCAGAAGTGCGCGGAAGTTTCAAAAGGAAAGAGAGAGAGAGATAGATAGAGATGGTGCTGGAGAGAGAGAGAGAGATAGATAGATAGATAGATAGATAGATAGATAGATAGCTAGCTAGCTAGATAGATAGATAGATAGGTAGATGATAGATAGGTATGTAGACAGGTAGACAGACAGACAGATGGATAGACACAATGTGACTTCGCGTGTGCCCATATACACACACACATATATGTATACGCTATAGACTATACATGTTAATTGAGATGCTATGAGGATGTACTACCCATGTTCTTTTTGGCAGCGGCAACCGAACTTGCAGCCTGAGGCCAGCGCGAGGCAGTGGCGGCGGAGCTCGGAGAGGCCGAGTTTCTGGCAGAGCTGCGAGAGACTTTCCACAGCGCTGAGGCGTCCGGGGAAAGGACGAAGGTGATGGAAGGTCATGGAAGCCATGGAAGGAAGATGGATGAAGCACGGAGGAAAGGAGAACCTTAAGGAGAACCTTAACGAAAACCTTAAGTAGAACCTTAATGGAAGGTCAACCCAGAAGATTTCCCAAATGTATCGTTGCAGTGGCAACGTCGATCTTTTTTGGGTTTCTTGTTTCAAGCCTGAGCAAAGCCATAGCGGCTTGTGCCGGGGGATTGTAGCGACCTTCGAATATCCTGAGGCGATTTTCTTATGGGGCCGATTTTGGGAGAATAACTTTGGTCCCTCTGTGCCTTCTGAGGTGTTTGCTGTATCTTGCACGGTTTAACTGGTCGGATCGCTTTCGGATCGCTCGTGGCCGGAAGGAAACTGGTTTGTCATTATAAAAAAAATTGACGGCTGTTGGGGATCTCACGCTGATTCATTTTTTGTGAGCGGGACCTACTTGCGCATGTTGTGGTGAAAGTAAAGAGGCTGCAGACAACTGAAGATGAGAAACTACCAAAGCAATGGAGAAACAATTAGGGGACACATGCTGCATAGAATTTTCCATCTCAAAAATCACAGAAAAAACACTGGCAAAGAGGCAAGTAAGGGGAGACAAAGTTTGGACGAGGAATTGCTGGGTGGGAGCGGCATTGCGGGGCAAAGGGAGACCTTTGGGAGGGCGAAAAATCGAACAAAAATCGCAGCAAGCAACTTAAGCAGAGCCACAGAGAAGCAGACCTTAAGCTCCGGCCCCGCCAGTTGTCTGCGTGCTTTCTTCCTTAAGCCTTACTTCTCTCCAAACTTGTTCATCTAATGTTGCCCGAGTCGTTTCAATCTTGCCAACATGGTTTGCTGCAAGGTAAGGCTTAGGCTATGCATAATAGCATAAAATTCAATGGTTCAGCATATTTGACAACTTGCTCGTCGGCTGGAGACGATCATTCTGGGTGAAGGGCGGGAGACTAAGAAGGAGACTCAATTTAACGCGTCATTTTCATGATCCATGTCAATTTTCACATTCTGTTTTGGGCACACTTTTCATGATCCATGTCAATGTTGCAGATGTCCGCCTTCTTGACTGATTAGTGGATTGGAAGCCATTTGAACCTCGGCTCAGCTTGTCTCTGCCTAAGCAAATTCACTCTGACCGATGTTGGGTTCTCGTGAAGTGGCCAGCTACCATGCGCTACCACGTCGCAAGATGGACGAAGAAGCGCAAGTGATGTTGCCAGCTGCGCCGCCCTCCTCGAAGATGTCCCAGTGGATGGTTCGAGGCGTCTCCGGATTCCTTGCGCTCGGTGCGCTGGCCACGGTCTGCTATTTGAAGTTTTCACCTGGGTCCTTTGGTCAGGCTGATGTCTTGGCATCCCAGATGAAGATGGCAGAGTATCCCGCTTGCCCAACAGGCACCATGCATCAGTGCCCTGAATCCTGGAAATCTGCTGGTAATCCAGGCGTGGTGGGCATCCAGGGCTGCATGTGGCTCTGCCTCAAACTTTGGGCCAATGTATTTGGTATGCATGTCTAGGCTGTTTGTCAAATCTATCAATTTGCCAAGTGCTAAGGGTGGCCGGTCAATTTGACACACTAAGATGCCTAGTTCGAAATGAAGCGGTCTTTGGCCTGGGAAGACTTTCGGAGTGGACTTGGATTTTTGGAGCGGTCAGCAGGCATCCATGAGGCATCCAAAGCAGTTGGTCGACCTGTTTAGACTGTTTTTTTTGGCCATTTTTCGAGATTCCGACCTGTCCCATAAGTGCATCATTTCTTGTTTTGAAAGGCGGTTACCATTGCCTGCACAAGCTGAACTTTCAAAGCTCCGAAAAAGCCTACAAGGCCTCTGGTGGAGCCTGCCGACCTGCATCGCAGGGCCCGTTCCCGCTGGACAACTGCCAGGATCAGTGCAAAATTGGAGCCTCGGCAAAGCAGAAAGAGAGGTTCCAATGAGAGTCATTGAGGGATGATGAGAGATGATGAGAGGTTGTGATTGATGTTGCCGTCTTTCTTTTGACTGCACATGTAACATCTCTTTGTTTTTGGCTCATGCTTTCCCGTCTCATTGCAGCCATTGCTCAGGAGGACACTACTCAGGAGGACACTACTCCTCAGGACACTACTCCTCAGGACACTTCTCCTCGGGACACTTCTCCTCAGGACACTACTCCTCAGGACACTACTCTGGCAAGTATGGCGGGCACTGGGGCCATGCCACCCACGTGATTCACGTCCATCACCATCACTATGGCTCCTATGGTGACCATCACTCTGGCCACTATGGTGACTCTGGCAACCATGGTGACTATGGTAACTATTACCCTAGTGATGGATACTGGGGTGCTGGTAGTGACTACTTGAATGGAAAGGGCCCTGCACCTGTCGACTATGGCGACTATGATGGCAGTGACTACTTGAATGGAAAGGGCCCTGCACCTGTCGACTATGGTGACTATGATGGCAGTGACTACTTGAATGGAAAGGGCCCTGCACCTGTCGACTATGGCGACTATGATGGCAGTGACTACTTGAATGGAAAGGGCCCTGCACCTGTCGACTATGGCGACTATGATGGCAGTGACTACTTGAATGGAAAGGGCCCTGCACCTGTCGACTATGGCGACTATGATGGCAGTGACTACTTGAATGGAAAGGGCCCTGCACCTGTCGACTATGGCGACTATGATGGCAGTGACTACTTGAATGGAAAGGGCCCTGCACCTGTCGACTATGGCGACTATGATGGCAGTGACTACTTGAATGGAAAGGGCCCTGCACCTGTCGACTATGGTGACTATGATGGCGCTGACTCTGCTGGTGAAAGCATTGATGCAGGGGAGACTGTGGATGGAGATGTGACTGCACCAGAGACCTTTGATGCAGGCGAGACTGTCGATGGAGATGTGGCTGCACCAGAGACCATTGATGCGGGGGAGAGCATTGATGGAGATGTGACAGCACCAGAGGCCCTTGATGCGGGAGAGACAATCGATGCGGGAGATTCGACAGCACCAGAGACCGTGGATGCGGGAGACTTGACGGAGCCCGAGACAGTTCTTGATGAGAAGTGATGCACCGTCGGAAACTTAGCGGCTTAGCTTCCCAGACTTTGCCAGTCATAGTTTTACTGCTTGCGTTTTGGCTGCATACGGAGTCTGGTTTCATCACTAGGATGGCAGTGTGCCTCAGAATCATGCGCAGTGTCCCAAATCTGGACTCCGGCCAGCCCAGCTGATCCTGGTCAAAGCACCTGCTCAACAGGAGCACTGAAACATGCTGCGCGTCAAACAGGGCGCCTGAGAAGCCTTGGCTGAAGCTACCCTTCCTGAAGAATTGCAGCCAACTGTTCGGCTCATTTTTTGGATGCACAACTGAACGAGGAAATCATAAGTCTTGCACGGAGCCTTTAGATGCACACACACACAGCGGAAAAAAAACCATGTAAATATAGTTATATATATATATATGGTTTTTGTTTAAAAATATGCACATATCTTAAGCATAAATTATGAATTTGATGAAAAGGCTGAGTTCCTGTTGAAACGCCAGGATTTAAACAGCCAAAAGGACCTGAGCACCATCTTCCAAATTGTCAAACGCACCTTGGTCACATTTCACAGAGAGACCGATCAGATCAAAAAATCCAATGGCTTCCCTTTCAGCCATCGATGCCTTGGCTGAGGCATTTTCCTGATGTCCACACACTCCTTGACGGAGCGCTATTTGGCCGAAGATGTCTACGAGGATGTCCGCTGCTCAGCCGGCCTTGGAAATTGAACGACTCCTCGCATGACGTATGCTCGACACGCAACAGACACACAAAGAAATACAAAGGACACACATTTGTAGCTCGCACGCATGCACACAAGTCACTCACGCATGCACATTTTGCATGCACATATTTGTACAGGAAACGTTGCCGTACATTGCAGCGCGTTACATGTCATATCATTCCGCTACCATGTCATGGCATGAACTTACAATACATGGCACTGTAGTACGACACGTACATTCACCCACGTATGATTGCTATGTTTCTCACGAAAGGATGCCAGATGCCTGGGCTGATGTGTTGTTTGCAAGCACCGGAAGTCGCAGTGATTCAGGCATCGACTTGAGCATTTACGGTTACAAGATGTGATGCCAGTGGGTTATGGATTAGCCTACGGTGCGTGGATAAACGCTCTTGGGGGCTTGAAAGGTGAGCAGTTTGAAAGGTAGCGGGGATGATGGTAGACCAAAGAAAGCTAACGAAGCACATTGAAAGCAGGCAGCCCAAAAACGTCATGGGAGTGCATGCAGCTGTTGTATACATCCGATGTGCGCATGGCCCATGTTTGGCTTTCTGTTTGTGCCTACGTGGGCCCGTCAGGCTATGCATCGTCTCCCAACCGATCACATCATCATCATCATCATCATCATCATCGTCGTCGTCGTCGTCGTCATCATCATCATCATCATTATCATCATCATCGTCATCGTCATCGTCATCGTCATCGTCATCGTCATCGTCATCGTCATCGTCATCGTCATCGTCATCGTCCTCGTCCTCGTCATCATCATCGTCACCGTCATCGGAATCGTCATCGTCATCATCATCATCATCATCATCATCATCATCATCATCATCATCATCCTCACAAGCATCATCACTAGCAACATCACTAGCATCACAGCATCATGACCAGCATCGCCCGGTCATAGTGCTGCAAATCAACCACAATTAGCTGCAATGTCAGGCAACAATGTCCGGCAATGTCATGTCAAAGAAAGTTCAGCTTCACTCAACCGCACAAAAACAGAGAGAGAGAGAGGGACGATCAAACGCACACAATGACAGAGAAACACCGACAGAGAGGCGCCTCTTTTTGCTTGTATTGCTTGTGCCCTTGTGGAAGCTATGCTTCGTTCACCTTGGTCCAATGGATTAGTTCTTTGTTTTGATCTTCTCTGCTGCTTTCCAGATCTCTGGCTCGAGGTCCTAGGCATGCTCGAGAACGACGACACACTTCCGCCGGAAAAGCGGATCCCTCACCGCGAGGTTGGACTGCAATTTTTCGCCTTGGAGGAATGCTTCTTTTGAGGACATAGTCATATTGACTCACTTTTCTTTAAGGGCTCGTTTCCTCACTAGTTTCCACTAGTCATATTTCCTCACACAGTCACTTAGTCTTCCGTAGGACTTAGTCCTCAACGTCAGGTCATGGCCCTGATGGCTGGTCATAGTGGCATGCCCCTGACCTGACAATTTTTTGGCTCAGCCCTGTTGGCTCCCGGTGCGGTGCGCCTCTTGGGCACCATGCAGCTTGGTCTCAATGGACAATTTCGTAACTGTCGAAGCATTGTGAAAAGCATGGGATCGCCAGAAGAGGACCTCGATCCATGAGACTCTAAAGGATTGCAAAGATCCATCAACCAAGGTGAAATGGGATGTACTTGACGATCAACTTTGTTGGGATTTCACACTGAAGATGGACATGGTTGATTTGAACACCTGGCAGCTGGCAGGCCTTCAAATGAGCTGTAGGATATGTTTACGATTCTAGCGCACTTTGGTTGGAGCATGTGACCGGAACAGTTGGTTTTCTCGAAGCCAAAATGGACCCAAGCACACACACACACACAGATCAAAAAATGTGGTATGTAGTGGTGGATGTTTAAAAACATATGTTAGACACAGGCGTAGGTTTTCTAGAACGAGTTCATGCATTTATTCTTACATACTGCACATATGTGCCCACAAAACCGACAGATAGTGATACAGAATGGTACCCCCTGGTTAGAAGTTGGTTTGAGGCCACCTAAGTATAGTTATGTCTACCATAAATGGTAGTTACCCTACTTATGACTTATGACCTAAGTATACCTAAGTTACCTAACTGGGGGGTTCCACACTGTAGACATTTATATACATATATCACACACAGATGCATGTATATAGATGAACGGAACACGCACACACACACATATAGATAGATAGATAGATAGATAGATAGATAGATAGATAGATAGATTTATTTATTTATTTGTTTATTTATTTATTTATATTTACACAAATGTATGCGTGATACATGCTTACATCATATTTACATGTCTGCCAATTTTTTAGTAGTTTGCAAAAGAGTGTGCATATCAGTGCTTTCCTGCAGTTTTTTCAATGCTTTGCTCAGGCAATGCAGCTGGTGGTGGACCTGGTTCCTACCTTGTGCCACAGCGAGTTTTTTCTCTGCAAATCTGAGGCACCAGCTCAGTATGAGACATTCCACTAGCACCATGTGTCAGAGTCGCTACACATTCGTGCACTATGCGTCGCATCATTTGGCTGCATCCGCTGACACGGAAACTTTAACCCTTGACTCCACTCCATTCCATTCCCCTCATATCCATTCTGATTCATCACGCACACATTTCTGTGTTTATTATGCGTGGAAGCTCCTTCTTCACAGCGAAAACACGTGCTTAATGTGCTGGGGAAGTACCACAGCCGAGAAGCCTTGGATCGCCACAACACATGGCAGGTTGCAACAACCGTGGCATCCGCAGCTTGAACGCGTCCGCGAAGCTGATGGTCAAGTGGCCTTGAAGCGGAGAACCAGCGAGGATGCGGTGTGCAGATTCTCAACGACTGCGAGAATCTAAAGCATGAATGCTCATAGAATTAATGTGCAAATCAAAGAAAGGATAGTCAAAATCAGTCAAACACTTGACAACACGTTGTTTTGTCGAATACGCTCTTGTCATAGTAGAACAATGTCAAACATTGTTCTCACAGTCACACATTTGAAACAGAGCTTGGGTGTCTACATCGTGATTTTGGACACATTTCCAAGCAAAAATAAGGGAATCTCACTGTGTTCCCCGGGTGTGTCTAGCATCCAGTGTAGAGGAATGCTTGGCAGCAGATGGAACTTGATCTTGTGGCAAGTGCTTTGTGAACAGACCTGTGGTACTTATATAGATTCTGGTAAAGATGGGAACTGTAGATGGGCAGATTGAAGGATGAACGGACAGGTGGACACAAGCAGGCGTAAAGATAGAGGGTACAGGAATAGGTGCTGCAGTGGCCTTGCCCCAAACATTGTAGCAGAGAGCAAGATAAGGATGGATGGGCCTCGCTCCCCCGAAAGGTTGTCTCTCGCAGCCGACCCACACTGAAAAGACAATAAGAAAAATGACCAGTTTCAAACGGCGGAAAGTACACAGCCAGAGTTCTTCAGTGCTCTTTTGGAGAGGGCCGCGGCATATGAATTGCAAACCTTTGTAAACCTGATCAGTTACTTCTTTCAAATAAGCTCAACTAGAACCCATTGATGGATTTGTTCCTTAATATCTCTCAATTCAATCCAACTAACAACGAACACGCAACGAAACGCAAGACTCACATGTAGTTCATTGCCAGCTGTCCCTTCCCTTTATTTTGCACGGCTTTCTCCTGGGTCAGTGGCACTTCCCATAGCTTTTGTTCCCCAATTCTGGACCTCAACCTCTTGTAGTGCTTTATTCTCCAGCTTTTGTACCTGCCTTCTGCTTCTTTTCTTTCAAAGGACTGCCGTGGTCACCCATGACGCTTTTCCAACAATCCAAATGCTATTTGATTTGTTTGGAAAGTACCCCAAAAAAGCTGGGACATCCAGGCCAATTGTATGGCCACCATTGCCAAAGCTGAGTCTATTTCTTTGGAACATAGCCTCCAGGCACCTTCCCTACTGGCGGATGGGCATTGCTTCACTTTTGTTGAAGTTGTTCGTGCTGGCAGGATCTTCCTTCGACAGAGCGCCCAGGCTGCCCTTGCCCACAGGAGGGGCAAATCTTGATGTTGCTCATTGGCGTGTTCGCACATGGAAAGAGATCGGGATTTATGACGTCAGTAAAGTACAAATACGTATCATAGAGTATGCTCATACTTCTACATGCAAGTCATCCAAACCCTCCGAGAGGCCCCGGCCAAACAATAGCATGCACATGTAAAGGATGGAGAGGGAGAGGTACTGTATATGTAAATATGTAAAGTGGACATGCGTAATTGATATGTATGTTTGCACGTGTATGACGCATGGTGCGGGGCACGTATCATACCGTGGTGAATTCCATCAGGGTTCATTCTTGAATTTCTTGTTTCGCCAGTGCGAAGCTGCGAAACTAACCTCCTTTTCTCAATTGTGATAGAGGTTTCCAAAAGTGCCTGAACTACCATCAGCCATCCAGGTCCCTCTTATCTGTGATCGCATCTTGCTTCCTTGCACTCCCCCGGAGTCTTCGGACCCAAGCGGAATCCTCTCCACAGGAGCTGTGGCTGTTCATGTTTCTTATTCATGTTTCTTATAACTCATTAGGGCATGCCGGAGTTGAAGGTTCATGAAGCAAGCATGCGTCGTGGAAGTGATTTGGGAATGAGATGTTTCAATCAAAACCCTCCAAAACCGGTCTGCAACCTGTGTTCGTTTTTGGTGGTGCATTTGACCATTCTTTACTTCGCGGATTGACTTTAGCCAATTCTGAAGTAGCTGCCCGGCTTTCCCATGCCCGATTGCCACCGGCAATCTTGTCACAAAAACGACACAGTTGTGAGAGGCATATACGTATGTGAATGTGTATGTGCATAGGTGTGTGCGCATGGGGCAACTTGGACCAGCATACATGTGTATTTGCATCGATGAGTGCAACGCGCGCAAAACATCGCGCACACGCATACACATGCTCATGGAATACACCTACGAACAGTTGTGTTCAGATACACTGGGGGGAAATCTTGCAACTCAAGAATCCAGCAATACGATGCGACAACCCTTCTAGGTTCAGGAAGCTCTCGGACCAATTTCGTGGCACTTGGGAGTTCCGCTGGGTGATTGCAAACCTGGGAACAATGCTTTGCAACAAAACAACATTTTGAAAAAAAAAGTCTACAGAGCTTGGTGGTCCAGTGCAGGTGACTGTCCCAGGGTCACAGCCGCACAGCCGCCCTGGTGACAAGCGACAGGACAAGCTCTCGCTATCCCAGCTCCCAAAGTCGGGCCATGTTGAGCTGCAAGCTTCTCAGCCCAGGCACGAAGCATGATGCTTGGCTCGGTGTGTCACATCGAGCTGTGAAGAACTGACTTTGGAAGAAGTTGATATGTCAACTTTGGAAGAAGTCTTGCAGATTTCCCTGGGTATTTTATGAGAAAGCTGATGGAGAGCCACGATTTTTTCGCGCTTTTAAGGAATGGTTTCAGAAACTGACCCAGGGTTCTGACCACGACGCACCTTTTCATGCTGCTGTACTGATTGAGAAGCTTGTCAGACACTAATCTTGAGTCTGTAAACAATACTGAACATTTGCAACCTTTCGAAGTTTCATTGTTCCTAAAATAGTCTAAGGATACCCAACTGAGGGTCAGATTTGAAGTTCTCCGAGTGACCAGTCGTCCCCGTTGCAACTTGTGAGGCCGACGTCTGCTTTGCAGCCCAGCCCAGTAGCCCCAATGTCGCTACTGAACCTGCAAGAGGCTGAGCTGCCGGGGATGGTGGGAGCTGTGGGGTTGTTGGCATAGCGCACACAGAGAGCTCAGCGCCGAGGAATGGGCACATGGGCACATTGTATGTGGGGCTGGAAATGGTGCAGGTTGTGTTCCCCTCCTAAAGGAATAATCGCATGCCATGTGCAGTGTAAGTACTTCCAAAAAGTTGAAAACTATAGTCGATCCACACCCAGGGGTTTTTGCCGTCCTCACACGCGTGTACTTTTTCTTCGAGGTCAGCTGTCAAACAGCCGGCCCACGGCAGGTAAATTCCATGTTAGAAAGGACTAGGACGGGAGTACCTCAACGAACTTGAGGTTTCCCACCTCTTCCACA
The DNA here is from genome assembly GCA_009767595.1 of Symbiodinium kawagutii. Classification (NCBI taxonomy): domain Eukaryota; class Dinophyceae; order Suessiales; family Symbiodiniaceae; genus Symbiodinium; species Symbiodinium kawagutii. The sequence continues at coordinate 72,877 of VSDK01019893.1, read as the reverse complement.
GTGTTGTTGGGGATGGCGTAATCCATGCAATCGACATTTTCACAAAGCCTGGGAATGATCAAGATGATAGAAGATGATAGGAATCACAGATTGTTAAAAGATGACAGATAAAGATTCCTCACGGTTTTGATGCAAGATGTCCAATTCCCAGTCAGAAGAGATCAGGTTTCCTTTCGCAGGCAGACATTCACCAAGAAGTCCTGCAGCTTCGTCAGCAGATTCAACAAGCGGAGGCGCAGATTGAGACGTTGCTGACCGTGCAAGACATGGACGGTGATTCACCGGCCATTTTCAACCGTTCACTACCAACCAAGTCACCCATCATTGATGGCTTAATGCTAACTAACCCAAGTCATTCCAGTGACCAGAAGACCTGGAGGTGCACCTGAGGGGAGGCTAAGAATGAAAGCGCGCTAGTTGGTGTGATGGATGTTTGACGGTTTTCATCCAGCGTCTGCTATGCTCAAGGCATCAAAACCCAAGAGGATGACATGATAATGACATGGACGCATTCGTACTTAGCCATCGACATGCGCCGATCAAATTTTCCATGTAAGTTATGACTCCATGAAGTTCTATTCCTAGCCCTAGCTGTCTTCTACTGGAGCCCAAGATTCTCCTCATGGTGATTTGGTACTGGTAGCCATGTCATGACCAACTCCACGCTGTGAAAGCAACGAACGGTCCCACATCATGTTTGGCTTTCTGTGGGCTGCAGTGACAGGGTGGTTTCGCTCACAGGGGCCAGGATCCTCTGTCGATGCCGGAAATGATGCCCTTCTTCAGGGGCCACCCACCCCAGCGGACAAAAAGGCACAGTTGCCCAGAGATGCAGCAGGAAAGCAGGCGCAGGTGGAGACAACTGTCTCTTCCGCACCCAGCGCAGCAACTGTGGAACCTTCAAAGCCACCAGCCAAAGCTGACAAGCAAGCCCAGCCTGTGCCAGCTGCAGCAAAGATGCCGAAAGATGGGGCAGCAGCAAAGCAGGCGCAGGTAGAGACCATTGTCTCTTCCGCATCCAGCGCAGCAACTGTGGAAGCCCCAAAGCCACCAGCCAAAGCGGGCAAGCAAGCCCAGCCTGTGCCACCTGCAGCAAAGATGCCGAAAGATGGGGCAGCAGCAAAGCAGGCGCAGGTAGAGACCATTGTCTCTTCCGCATCCAGCGCAGCAACTGTGGAAGCCCCAAAGCCACCAGCCAAAGCGGGCAAGCAAGCCCAGCCTGTGCCACCTGCAGCAAAGATGCCGAAAGATGGGGCAGCAGCAAAGCAGGCGCAGGTAGAGACCATTGTCTCTTCCGCATCCAGCGCAGCAACTGTGGAAGCCCCAAAGCCACCAGCCAAAGCGGGCAAGCAAGCCCAGCCTGTGCCACCTGCAGCAAAGATGCCGAAAGATGGGGCAGCAGCAAAGCAGGCGCAGGTAGAGACCATTGTCTCTTCCGCATCCAGCGCAGCAACTGTGGAAGCCCCAAAGCCACCAGCCAAAGCGGGCAAGCAAGCCCAGCCTGTGCCACCTGCAGCAAAGATGCCGAAAGATGGGGCAGCAGCAAAGCGAACACAGGTGGAAGTCTCCCCCACATCTAGTGCGGCAACTGTGGTGGAACCTTCAAAGCCACCAGCCAAAGCGGACAAGCAAGCGGTGGAAGAGACTCCGGCTATGGAGTCAGCGCCGGGTAGCAAGACATGTGCGTCCGCCTCTGATGTTCTTCCAAGAAGACTTGAAGAGCTCAGAAAGAGCTTAAATCAATTGAAAGAACTGAGCAACAAGGAGGCAGAGCCGGTCCCGTCACCCTCAAGTGGTGGTGATGAATCTGATGATTCTTATGGTCGCCGTGCCCAAACCTTGAGAGAATTAAGGCAGCAGCTGCTGGAAAATCTCGACAGTGCTCAAGCTCGTGGACGACCAACAGAAGACCGACCCACCAGTCCTCACTTTGCAGATGAATATGTTGAGCACGAAGACATGCCTCCGAGAAAGCGCCGAGCGGTGTTGAAACCTCCGCAGGAAGCGCATGTCCAGGACTCCACTTCAGACCAGTCTGTCTCAGAGCACTCTTCAGAGCTTAGGGACTGGCGTTTGTTGGACCAACCCATTTTGGAACAGGAAGATCAGGAAGATGAACAGTATGTGCCCTCTAAAAAACGAAGAAGAGGAAAGAAGAAGAAGAAGAACAATGTTTCCCGTGAAGCAAAACAGGAAGGAGCTGAACAGCCTATCCAGAAGGAAACGGCCAAAGTAGACTCTCCAAGAAAAGGCCGAGATGAGACAGCAGAGTCAGAAGAAAAGTCGCGTAAGGAAGGAATAGAAGGAAGAGAAGGACCAAGGAAAAAGAAAAGGAGAGAAGGAGAAGAAAAAGGAGCAGAAAGAGAAAGAAAAGGAACAGAGGAAGGAAGACTTGAAGAAGGAAGAAGGAAGAAGAAGGCGAAGAAGGCTAAGAAGGACAAAGAGAAAGAGGAGCACAGAGAAGTCGACGACGTGGAAGACAAAATGTGGGCAGAACAAACCGACAACCCAGGTCAAGTGAGTCAAGAGGCACATGGTGACAAGGATGACGGCATTTCTGTGAGCTCAGGCAGTGGAGAAGATCAAAGTGCCTTGCACGATGGCCACGGTGTTGTGGACTGCACTTTCATTACCGAAAATGATGCAGCACTGGGCTTGCGGCGGCGCATTCAGCGGCACAAGACTAGGGCTTTGGAAGAGGCTCGCAAAGACGAGAAGAAAGCGAGGAAGAAGGCAGGCAAGGCTGCGGAGAAGGCCTTGAAGGCTTTACGGAAAGCGGAGAAGGCCGAGGCGAAAGCGGCTGAAGCGAACGGCCACGGCAAGTCCAAAAAATCTAAGACAGATTCTCGCAGCTCCCAGGAAGCGGAGTGGACAGCTTTGCGAGAACTGTCTCAGACTTGCGGTCGTTTTCAAGATGATTAGGATCATAGCTGCCCTGCTGTGTGCGAGAAAGTGCCGTGACATAGCTGAGTTGACGGCCTGTTTCGATTCGTTCAATGCGCAATGCTAAATCATGGTCAGCGAAAGCAAAAATCAAATCAAAACAGATGGTAAGCCATCAAGGGGTTCTTTGTGATTTGGTCAGCAGCTCGCCGAGCGCTCTGTGTATGATTGAGCTTGCCCTTGCAGGGCGCCACTTTTGCTGCACCACCTCCGCAGATGCTCCAGACTCCAGATGTTGCTCGGTGGCACAGGGAGTGCATGCTCCAATTGAGCATACCTGAGATGATCCAAGCAAGGAATGTCTAAAGGTGTTCTACCAGATCAACTACAGCTTAGAAGTGGACTAAATCTCAACCGAGACGCATGGAGATGATGCAGATATATGATAAGTGCACAGCATGTAGATCGGTAGATAATAGCTGGTGGATAGATGCACCCCTAGCCTACACAACGCACGGGCCGAAAATATGTAGGAAAGAGGTTTCACAGAAGCTGCTTCCGCCCAGTTGAGTCTTAGATGAAGTTGCCTGGCCCAGGTCGGCCCTCCAAGATGGAACGCCCAGGCCGCAGCCTAGCATAGCAGTTTAGGAAGACTCACCCTGAGCAGTTCAGTACTGTGTCACGGGAGGCTTCCGCGCCTCCTACGGGTGGTTGGCAATGGGTGCCTGGATTTAAGGGCGCGATGGGTGGAAGGCAGTCTGATTTGGTGTTGGGAAAGGCTTGGAAGATGGGCGATGGGCGAGGCTTCTTGGATGTTGGCTTACATAGCCATGTCAGGGTCCCTCGAAGGCAAATGAAGTCATAAAACCTTGGTCCACCATATCCAAGGGAACGTGTGGGCGAATGTGAATGTGGCTGGTTGGTGTTTTCACACCCCATGAAGATGGAAACCGTTGTGCGTGGCCCACAAGCGAAGGGACCAAGACCTCATGCAACACCATGCTGCACCATGCTAGGCCATGCTGCATGCCAGATTCCTACCAAGGTTCCAAACTACGCTCAATACATGTGGCCTGGCAGAGAAGTTGCAGCACACTCCATGAAAAGTTCTCACGTCAGCAAAGCACCGAAGCATATGCAGCGCATGTACGCGCATGTAACATAGGTTTGCTTCAGCGCCCACGGCAAGCAACACAGACACACATACACACTCACACATTGCGGCGAGAAAGAGCGACAACAAGTCGTATTTGCTAGTTGTGAGGTGCGGTCGCACTTGCACGTACATCAATACAGCAGACAGATCAACTAGACAGTCAAATAGATGAAGTTTGATGAACAAAAATTAACAAAAAGATTGACCACAGATGACAAGTCCATGGTGGTCAGAGGGGTTTGTGTCATATGCGATGAGTTGTTTGAGTGAGGCATGTCAGTATAAACTTGTCGCATGGGAAGGTGAAGACTCACGGTTTATGTTTGCCCGCCTGTTGGCCTCGTTGTGAGTTCGATCTCGTTTGAGGCCAGGCCCTCCACAGTTTGGGCCCTGGAGGTAGCTGCTCCACCTGGGTGACTGCCTCGCCGAGTTTAAAAAGTGACCAACGCTGCCTGGGGCGTTCTGTGTGCGCTTGTTTTGATGGGCAAGCCATGAAACCAACATGTCTGTAGACCTTCCACCGAAGTGTGCGACGTCAATTGCATGGCCAGATCAGCAGCTCGGAGGTGATGAAAGAAAAAGTGAAATTCAATGACGTGGTTAGCTTTGAAGATGTCTGCGGCCAAGTTTTCTCCAGAGCATCAGTTGCTCCAACTCAGTTTCCTCACAAGAGTCGGCCGTTTTGGAGGCTTAGATTGTTGTGATTTGTTGTGCCCTCCGATCCCTCGAATCTGCACAGGTGGAGACGCTGAAGCGAATCCACTTAAATTATCGGCTGCAGTATCTTAAGGCCGCACCACGACTTGAGCACCGAATTGTGAAAAGAATGTGGTGTTGATCACTTTTTTCATTTTCAATGCATTTTATAAAGCATCTTGTATCTGCCCCGCTGCTCAAGTTGCTCTCACGATGCTTTTTCTGTGCGAAAAATCGTAGTTTTGCTTCTGATGAAGAATTGATGTTGCCAACTGCAGGATATTGTTCTGCCACGGGCCCTCGATGATGCCGCTCGCTGAAAGACATGCAGTAATTCAAGAGGGGCTCCCTTGCGGCTAATGGGGTTGCAATGGAAGAGATGTAGCTGGCAGTTTCATGGAAACAGACTTGGGGATCAAACGGTGCCACGCTGAGGGTGCCTTTGCTTCTCTGCAGCAGTTGATCCACAAAAACCTTGCTGTGCTGATCCCAGATTCGGCAACTGTGACTACATGCAAGACATGCAAGTTCAAAACTCGTCATTGTACAAAAACAGACTGCCTAAAAACTCCGGTTTGAATCGAAAGTATTTTAAGCAAAGGCGTCTCTAGTTTCAAGACTTCATGTGCTTTACGGGGGCGGGACGTTTGTTTGCAACGGGTTGTGGATGCAGGCCATTCTGGAACACCTTCAAAAGACAGACGCAGTTCTCGCGCGTTTGATGGAGCAGGTTCGGCAGAAGGCACGGCCGGCCAAGTATTCTACATTTTGGATCATGACAAACCTGGCAACACACTTGCACTGGAGTGGCACCATCCATTTGCAGGATATTCAGAGTCTCTTGTTCCTGGAAGATGTGCTTCCTGCCTGTTGAAGCGCTACTGACGGCTGTGCCCAAGGGCTTGGCATGTCTCCGAAATCCAATCTACACTGCCCAGTTACTGTTGGTAGTAGCAGATCTAGTATCAGTACCACTGCGAGCACCAGCAGCAGCAGCAGCAGCGGCAGCACTA
>VSDK01019893.1:52029-66658 GCA_009767595.1 Symbiodinium kawagutii | reverse complement strand
CGTCGTGGTTGTTCTTGTTGTTGTGGTGGTGGTGGTGGTGCTGCTGTTGCTCTTGTTGATGTCCTCATTGTCCTCTGCTGACAACACCCTCGGCGAGGCCCGTGATGAGGAAGAGTGAGTGGAAGGGGTTCTGAAGTTATCCTTGAGCATCCCCGAGCTGTACTTTCGCGGCGCCGATTGCCATCCGGTACGAGCAATGGACTGGTCACCCCCAATAAATGACCTCCCAAAAAACATCACGCTTGCATATACCAGTACCAAAGACCGAGCCCAGATTGGAACAAGGTAAAATGTCGTGGGAAGAGCTCAGATGTCCAGTTTCTTGCCAGGCCTGCCGCTTATCCAGGCAGATTGCGCCAGAGCAACGGCAGGAGCGGTTGTGGGTAATGTGATGGTGTGTTTGTGGGGCCCAGGAACCGGCTCCTGGACTTCTTTCGCGAAATGGCATGCATGTCATTTGGAAACATGGCCAAGATATGAGAAAATCAAGCTTTGGTCTTGGAGGTAGTGGATGCTGTAGCGTCAGGCTTTGTACACCAAGATGGCAAATGCTGGTCTGTTTGATGCCCTTGCGGTGTATTTCACGGGCGACTGGCAACAAGGCTCAAACGGGATTGCTGCTTGCCTGTGATAGTGAGACGGGTAATGTACGTTTTGGTCCTCTGTGATGCCAAGCATCTTCAAATCTACAAAGTTTGGTTGCGGCATGGTTTCTGGCGAGCCTAGGATAGAAATGACATGAAATGACACTTGAGAACTGGGAGTCCACGTAGCAGCAGTCGTAGCCGATGACTCCCCGAGTCATGGCACTTCTAGGTTGACATTGGAGTTGCAGTCGTCAGACTTCGCCACGTTTCCCTTCCAGGTGATGCGCTGAACAATGCTGCTAACGAGGCCAGGCAGGCACTGGTCACAGGTTCAAAAGCCCCAGCTCCAAGTGGATTAAATCATATACATGCTGTAGTTATCTGTAGTTATATGAATGTATATGCATATATATATATATACATCTCTATGTATACAGATATATACATGTGTGTTTCTTTATGTAAACTACTTCTATCAAAACAAGTATTTCCGCGCGTGACTTCCCCAACTTGGAGATCAAGTGAAGAGGCCTATCGTGACCTGATGTAATCAGCTGAGTTTTGACATTTACTCACAAGCTCCGGGTCTTAGGACAGTGATATCTGCAAGTCCTTGTTATCTGCCAGCACATGTGCCCTCTCCAGATTGGTGTGCGCAAGCCATCCGAGCACCCTGCACAGCACCATGCCGTGGAGGCGGGCAAACTTTAAATTAAGAATGGATCATGGCACATGCTCTGGAACAACCGGGATTTGCCACAACTTGCATGCACGCACACTGTGAATAATATACTTGCAATATGTTTCAATGTAAACATTTTTTTTTAGAATAGATGTTTATTGCACATACAAACACAAAAACAGATGTGTATATGAATGCAAATAATATATATATATATATAGATATATAGATATATAGATAGATAGATAGATATACATTGACATACTTTCAGATAAACATCTAAATTTGCATGTATCTTGTACAAGTGGAACCCAGTGCATGGGCGTTGTGCAAATCAGGTCAGAAAACGGGGGGGGGGGACAAATGTCCTTGCGAGACTTGGTCCTCAAGATTGGGGCACCTTGCTGGTGGAAGTGTGGGAAAACACCTCATGACGGGATCACTGCTTTAAGATCTTTAAGGCCGTGGGAAAGTGGCGTGGCGTCGTGGTGAGAGCTGTCCACTTTTTGTTGTGTAAAATCTTGGGCTCGGAGCCTCCAAATGGTTCTTGATCAACCACTACAGTGGCGAAGCGTGCATGTTGTTGTATCACTTTTTTACGAATCCTTTGGTTCAGTGGCGTGCCACTGAGGTGAGAGCCCTGCGTTTTTCAAACACGTTGAGTAGCCGACATTTCAGTCTTGGAGGGTAGCACGCGATTGCGGCTTAACCTGAGCAGGCACAGTCAAACTAGGATTGTCCGCTGCAAAGTTCGCGCTAGCAGGTGCTGCGCCATTCGCACTAAAGGGTAGGCTATGCAGTGGCCATGCGACAGACAGAAGTCTGCGAGAGACCCATAACGTACTTATACACAGCGTCAGCAAGTGGATAGCAACACGCATAAATACATGCACACACACACACACGTATACATCATACATATGCATTGAAATATGCACATATTCAAGGAGTTCTTGGACCAGCTGAATCAGATACAAGGATAGATATATAAACAAATGAAACATGAGAACCTCCCAGGAGAAAGCCTTGTGCTTTCTGCATTTGCATGCAAGCCCAGCAGACGATGAAATCCTAGTTGGGGAACTGGAAGAGACTGCACATATTGTTTGTCAGACTTATTTTCCAAGCGGGATGGCAGGGCCATGTAGGTCAGTTACTTTGGTTCGTTTGGGGGAAATGCGCGAGAGTGCGGCACTGCACAATAAAGGTGAAATAAAGGACGGAAGTGAATGTAGAAGCGATATGCCCAGCAGAGCAGGCAGTGTTTTTGGTATTCTACTGGTACTTTATCAAACTATGCTTCAAAATTCAAAGATTGCGAATCGTTGCACATTGAAATTGCTTTTTGTTGACGTGCAGATCTTGTTGCTTCACGTGCGGAACTCAGCTTGACAATGCTGACCTGAAGCTGGTAAAGGAAGCGAACTCGAGATTTTGAAGCTCAGGCCACCTTTCATCCAGGACATTTGCGGAATTGGTTGACCAAGGAGAAGAATGAGGAGTGGCCGAGTGGTGGGGGGAGGTAGCTTGGAGTTTGTTTCCTCGTTGTCGCAGCTGTTGCTTTGCGCGCACTTGCTAGGATGGTCGGCGAGTGCTGAAGGACAGATTTTGCGGGAGAGTTGGGACTCCTTATCCCAGGAATTGCAATAGATGATATAGATGATGCAGGTTATCAAAGCATTGAGATGTGTACAGTACACAAAACTTAGGACTGTACAAATGTATGCTTTTTGACAGCATGATTGATCAATTCATCATGATGATTCTTCCAGCCACAGGATCTGACACAGATGATGGTGCATGAGTTGGACCAGGCACATGTCGGTGCCAGGGTCCAGTGCACACACCGTGCACACCGTGCAGATTCCAACAACGTAGCAGTTTCAAAGGACACAACGCAGCACCTGCTGCTACAAATCTCCGGTGGGGTTGTAGAGATGCATCCGAAGGGAGAAACAAGTTACAGTCACAGTTCAGTCCTTGCAGTGCAACAGAGCTGATCTTTGCAGTCCTTTCTGCTTAAGGATCTTAAGGTATATCAATAGGTCAAATTCTTCATCGGATCATTTCATGAACTTCAGGTGTCCTAGGTTCTTGGGGCCAGCTTCGAGCAAGCATCACAGTAATTAGCACCTACAGCCTTTGAAATCGCGGCCTCTTGCGCCGTGTGACACCAGAGGGACCGGGCGGACACAGCTGTCGCCATGGATCTGAAGATCAATGAGAAGGCGGCCATTGCTCAGAAGCAATTTATGGAAAAAGCCTCCAAGCTCATCGACAATGTGAAGCTCGGCAAAGCTTCAGCACTAAGTATAGTCGGGATGCATTATTATGCCTAGTATACATTTTCTCTCTCTATATTGATTGATTGATTGATTGATTGATTGATTGATTGATTGATTGATTGATTGATTGATTGATTGATTGATTGATTGATTGATTGATTGATGTCAAATAAATAAGGAAACATATATATATATATATATATATACATATGTTTAAAATATGTATGATATCGTATGAATATGTAAATAAATAAGTAACCAAATAAAACATAAATAGAATAAATAGATATAAATAAGTGTAAACAAGTGAATAAATAAATAAATAAATATATATATATATATTATTCAAAAGTATACGCTGATTGCTGTATATTCAGGATGTCAGGGAAAACCGAACGGATTGAACAACTTTTCTTCAGATTAGCCGGCAGGCTGTATTGTATGTATAGTGAGATGGCCAACTGAAGCCCAAACGAGTAAAGAATAGAACTAGACATGAAAGATCTCATTTGCTGGGCTCTTCTGGGTGCCAGGCCAGTGGGTCAAGTTAGAATGCTGGGCCTTACAAGGATTGTGGATCACGATCTTCAGCCAGGATTTTCATAGGAAAAAGGTTTTTCCCCCAACAGCCATGCCTTGCTATGGGGTCTTCAGCCTAGACTAGCTCCGGGGCGATCCGGTGCAGCTTCAACCCCAGGTTCTGGACCAGGTTCCGGAGGGCGCTGGTGCAGATACCTGGTGAGGGGTTCCGGAAGGCGCTGGTGCAGATACCTGGTGAGGGGTTCCGGAAGGTTCCGGCGAAGGGTTGCGGCGCAGATGTATACTGAGGTTCCGGAGGGTTCCGGCGCAGATAAGGTTCGAGGTTTCACAGGGATCTAGTGCAGATACCTGGTAAGGTTCAGAGGATTCTGGTGCAGTGACTTTTTGACTTTGGGAGGGTTCTAGTGCAGATGCATTGGTGTCTTCAGCCCAGATTGGTTCCGGTGCCATCCGGTGCAGCTTCCAGACTTGGTTCCGGCACGCAGCATCCACCTCGGGTTCCGCAGGGTTCCAGCCTAGATCCATGTCAGGTTCCGGAAGGTTCCGGTGCAGCATGTAGATTAGGCTCAATGAAAGAGAGATGTTTCTGGTTGTTGGAGATGACACGTGCTAGGCGCAAGAAGAGTTGCAGATGGGCCATGTGCAATGTTGAGGTTGAGGCACTGGCAGTGTGGAAGACCACCTCTTTTTCTGCAAGATGGGTATCCTCAACTGACCACAAAAGTATCACATTATATAGCAGGTCAGGTCAACCATCAATAAATGTCCGACAGGAGGTACATGGGTTTCACGCAGGCTCCGCATACAAACTGTCATGTTGTTGGGGATGGCACTTGAGTTTTTTTTGTTATAGATGACATTTTTCAAAAAAAAATGTACATAACAATGGGTGTTGGATTTAGCGGGGATTTTTGTTTCCATTTTGTCGTCTCGGCAATGTTCTGTACCAAGCTGAGCAGTGCCTCACTTTGTTTACCACTCATTCTCACCTTGGAGCTCGGCCCTGGTTTGGCTTGAGAGAGATCAGGAATTTTCTCCGATTTTTCACATGCATTTATGCATTTTTAAAGTTTATGATTGATATCTCATTTTATTTACTGTATCCCCTTTTCCTTTCTACTTCCTGAGCAGTCATCGTGGGTAGTGCACCCACAAAGAATATTGCCGGAAGCTTGCCAGTCTTGCTGTGTCCTTGGAGCAACGAGGAAGCACGAAAGGCAACTTGAAGAGGTGGGCGAGCTTTGTGCCAACGAGTACACCAAGCTCTTTGGCCGTTTCGGCACTCAACCCTTGCTTGCTGCAACTCGGAAGCCGGGTAGAGTGGGGCATGATTCGTGGAAGCGCCTGTTTTCGTTGGTGTTACATGGGACCCCGCTCTGCTGGATCCCATCCGGTACTTCCAGGGGTTTCTGGACGCTTCCTGAAACTCAATTCAATTGCCTGGACATTTTCGGCCAAGTATCTAGAATTAGCTGTGGGAAGTGTATGCGCTACCGTAATTGTATTTGAAGCATTTTTTGCTTGTACTACGCAAGTTCGGAGATGTTGACAAGACTTGCTGTCAATTTTCAATGTGCACTGGGCATCGAAAGTTTGAAAGAGGCCCCACCCTTCAATGATAGAATGCCAGACTAGGATTTCTGCTTTGGACTCCTGACACGCTTTTCAGGCTTTCATTTGTTCTTCATGTCCATATATATATATCATATTATATCCTGGAAACAACTTTGCTTAGGGAAAACTCTGCCAGAAAGCATCATGAGATCCCAGGTAGCCACGATTTTGGGGTTGATGGTATGGTCCCAATCCATTGACCTTCTCAAGAGCGGTCTATCACACTGTTGTTTTTCACCTCCATGCTGAAGACATGGAAATCGAAGAGATCTCCTTCTAAGGTCAAAGGTGGAAAGAAGGCACCGCGATATTTGCTGGACCGAAATGAGGTCTTTGTCATCTACAAACCCCCGCTTCTTGGTGAAGGCATAATGCCAACTCATTTGGCTTCACCAGGAGCACTGCAGCAAAAAAGGGTTGACTTTGACATTGAAGACTTGCACAAGACTTGCTAAATCGGCAGTAGTTGATCACAGATGATAAAGCAGATAAGGCAGATAGGTTGAGAGGATCGATGATGCGTGTATACAAGTGAAATATCAATCGTAGCCTGTTTTTGGGGAATGATGGTGAACGTGTTGAGTGTGTTGGTTTCCAACTTTTTTCGTGCATGCTTCTCCTTGAAACTGCCGGCATTTGGAGCCCAGGTTATGGCAGATGGGAGCCAACCCCGTCAAGTGGGACCCAGCGGTCAAGAAACTGGTGACTTGTCAGCACTTCGCTGCTTCGCTAGTCGCAGTGGTCTCATAGTGCAGGCGGCCTCTGAAAGCTTCAATCTGCGGGCATTTGTGTCTGTCCACCAGAAAGCTTATCGATTTTTGTCTGAAATCCTGGTTTTTGTTGAGTCGTAGGTTTCTTTATGTTTCCTTTTTGGTGTGTTTCTTTTTCATGTTGCTCATTCTTCATGGTCACAGCTGCGAGTAGAAAACTGATTTCTTTGTTTCTTGTGTGTCTCGCGTCCTCGCAATCCCGCGCGGAGGGGAGTGCGGGTTCGGTGGGGAAAAAGGTTTGTGCAACTTCTTTTGTTTGTTTGCCTCTGAATCCCTTTGAGCTGGCTGATTGTAAGAGGAATGCGGCCGTGGGATGTGGCTAGCTACGCACGCCTGCAATGTTCAAGAGTGCCTGAGGCATCTCTGTACATCCACAGGGCTGAACGCATCCATACGCTACCTGAAAGCGACATCTAATTTGTGGATACTTATCTGCGGTTCCTTCATTTTCAATCATGGCATCTCTTTGTTTCTCTTCCTGCATCCCCTGGTTTTTCTTTACCTTTGTTATATACTTTTTTATTCTAGTGTTTTTTGGTTTGAACTGCACTCCTGTGTGCCCAACAGTTGTTTTGTATTGTATAGCGGCACCCCACTTTTTCGAGAAGCGTGACTTTGAATTTCTGTTCTTGGGGCCTCTCCTCCTGTCTTAGCCCTTGCTGTGATTTACCAGTGCTCTTTTTTTGCCTGTTTTCCTTTTGGCATTGTGTGCTCCTCGTATCCTTGACTTGTGTTTCTTGTTTTTCCCTTCTGTATTCCCCTTTCCCTGCGGCAAAAGAGTTTGGTAACATTTGTGATGCTATTTCCTTGTGCTGTACAGCTTCCTCTTTGCGGCTTGGCGTTGTGGAAACGAATGTGCAAAGCGAGTCTGGGACAGCGCCAAAGCCGGGCCTAGGTTGGAGAGACGAAATCACTGGAAGAGGCACAGAGGAAGATGCTCGAGGAAAAGAAACCATCCATTCTGCAAGAATGGCATGGCCTCACCGTCGGCCTCCGGTGGATAGTGCCGCAAGACGAGGACTACTACCGCAGACCTGTGAAGGACCCTGCTGCAGCAACTTCTTGGGAAACCAAGTTGCATGGAAGATGACACAAGCAATGAATTTTGGGACACCGGCGGTTGATGGAAATGAATGAGGCAAGGAATGTACATGATTCTGATGAGATATGATGAGTTATGGCCATTTGCCGCAAGGCTTTTTCTGGAACCTAGTGGCTCAAACGCTGTCGAACTAAAGCTGCGAGTGCAAGTGTTGGAAGGGTCAGATGCAGGCCACAAATCCAACAAGAACTTGGAGAGTTGGGTCATGGAGATGCCACAGCCGCGCCAGGACTGGGGCTTCATCCAACGCTTGGATCTGGAAACCGATGGCCCAGTGATCACCGCCAAAACCTGGCGTGCCCAGCGCATGCTGCAGGCAGGGCCGGTTCTTGCAGCAGATCCAAGGGTATCCATGTGAAGAAGCCGGCAACAGATCCAAGTCATTCCAAGTCCCTATCGATTTGTAGTGCTTTGATACACCGCAATGAAACATTGGGAACGGTCAGTCTTTGTCTCCGCCGATGTTATCGTTGGTCGGCGAGAGCGCCAGAGGCTCCCAGGCTTCCAAAAGTGTTTCCCAACATTTCCCAAAGATAACCTGCAAAGTTGGGGAAAGTTAAAGGCTAACTTCGCGTGCAAAGTTCCAACAGAACAATGCATGAGCACGTCAAGTGATGGGGGATTGCAATGGCCGTCCCCAAGCTCTCCAAGGTCCCCAAGGCACAGGAAAGACATTCGCCGGCCCCACGAGGGACGTAATAGAGGTCCTGAAGATACTGTAAAATGCGGTGGCTTCAGGTTTTCCAGCATGGCCCAGGGTGCGAAGAAGGAAGCTTCAAAGTTTCCCTGACTAGATCCTCGACCTGTTGTGCAGCGTTGTTGGTCAAGTTTTTGGAGGCCACATGCTCTCCCAGGAATGTCTGCAGAACGCTCGAAATCATGTTTTGAGTGTCTACTGTGGAAATAGGACTGCATGCTGAAGCGAAAAGGCTCCCGGCGAATGAAACCTGCCTCAAGAGTAAGAGGCTTTCCACCCAAACAAGACATGACACGGAAATACCTCAAATTTGGCAAGATGTCATGAACACAAAATTTTGCTATGCAGCAGCCAGTGTCTTGGCTTCTGGATGGAAACAAGAAGTGCAGGTGACAAGACAAAGGGGTCAAGGTTCAAGCCTGAAGCTTTTCCAAGAGCATTCCTCCTACGAAAAAGCGTCTTCACATGTTGCAGCCCGAAGGCATTTTCGAGCGGTGAAGGTCTCAGTTTTGACACTAGCATCTGCTAGCTGTTCAAGGAGACAAATACAGTACAGAGGATGCAGGTTTGACAGCCTGATTGCCTACAAATGAATCCTAGCATCAGTGTTATCAAAGAAACATTAACATATTTACAATATATGTATATATAGTTTATGTATATCTCAATATGGGGTGTATATATATGCACACATACCCACATTAAAATTACATCAGCATAGACCCCAGATAGCAGGCACATTGCGCACAAGAATTTCGAAGGTGTGTACCATAAACCTGTGTTTTGAATCGCATGGAAAAATAATGATCCGCAAAGTGGAAACAAAGGGAAATAAGCCAAGGCAAGCATGAAGGGAGACACAGGTCAACAGGTCAAACACGGAGGGAAACAAGCATGAGCAGCGGCAGAGCAGCGGCAAACAAAGCGCCGATCCAGAGCCACAAGGGAGACAAAGGAGAGACAAAGGAAAGACAAAGGGGAGACAAAGAGAGACAAGCATGAGCAGCGGCAGAGCAGCGGCAAACAAAGCGCCGATCCAGAGCCACAAGGGAGACACAGGAGAGACAAAGGAAAGACAAAGGGGAGACAAAGAGAGACAAGCATGAGCAGCGGCAGAACAGCGACAAAAAAAGCGCCGATCCAGGGCCACAAGGGAGGCAAAAGAACACAAAGGGGAGAAAAAGGGGAGACAAAGGCAGAAAAGGGGAGACACAGGAAAGGGGAGACAATGGCCAGACAAAGGGAGACAAGCATGAGCAGCGGCAGAGCAGCGGCAAATAAAGTGCCGATCCAGAGCCACAAGGGAGACAAAGGGGAGACAAAGGGGATAAAAAGAAGAGACAAAGTGGAGACAAAGGGAAACAAGCATGAGCAGCGGCAGAGCAGCGGCAGCGGCAAACAAAGCGCCGATCCAGAGCCACAAGGGAGACAAAGGGGAGACAAAGGGGAGACAAAGGGGAGACAAAGGGGAGAGAGAAAGGCGAGACAATGGGAGACAAGCCGATCCAGAGCCACAAGGAAGACAAAGAAAAGACAAAGGGGAGACAAAGGGGAGACAAAGGGGAGACAAAGGGGAGACAAAGGGGAGACAAAGGGGAGACAAAGGGGAGACAAAAGCGAGACAAAGGGAGACAAGCATGAGGTGCGGCAGAGCAGCGGCAAACAAAGCGCCGATCCAGAGCCACAAGGGAGAAGAAGGAAAGACAAAGGGGAGACAAAGGGGAGACAAAGAGAGATAAGCATGAGCAGCGGCAGAACAGCGCAAGGGAGACAAAAGAAAGACAAAGGGAGACAAGCATGAGCAGCGGCACAGCAGCGGCAAACAAAAGCGCCGATCCATGGCGCTACCATAGAGAAGTAAGAACCCCTCATAGCTTGTCAGCTATCTGGGGAAAAATGTTCGAAATTCGAAACGTGCTTGCTTTGACCCCGCAAAGCCGCAGGTGCAGTTGAAGGAGCACATCTTCTCAAAGGCTCCTTGGTAAGCCGGATCTTCCAAACATGGTTCTCAGACACATGGGCAAAGTTTGTGCAAGGTGTGCCATGGTGTAGCAAGTTGTTTTCAGTTTTTTGCCCAGCTCTTGCCGCGATTCATTCGCTCCTGTACAATTGTTTCAAGAGCAGGGATTTCTCCGGACGCAAGGGTTGTTCGTCGAGAGTTTGAGGAACCTGGGGCAAGATCTTTTGAATGCCATGTGACTTTGAACTTCTTACAGGTAGCTCATGGCCTTCAAGTGACCATGCATTGCTATCATCCTGAAAGAGCTACCGCTGCAAGGCTTACATGTGCTTGGTGCATGGCAAACTGGAGAACCGCACTCAAGCTGTCGTATGCAAATTTGCAGAGTTGGGAGGGACAGAAGGCCATCCCCGAAGGGTTCAGCCAAGTCCTTTGCTAGTTGTCGGGATTGCTGCTTTTCAATGTTTATATGGGCGTATCGCTTCGCCACCATAATTACCACGATTTATCATCATCTAGTGGGCGACGTCCACGCCACGCTGTGTTTGTGTGCAAAACGATGCAATGTAATGTAAGCAAGGTGACAGTATGTGATTGCAATGTACGGGGCTGTGATGTACGCAAGGTCACGGAATGTGATTGGTCTCATCTAAATATTTCCACTAAAAAATCCCATGCAACATGCCCAAAATTGGAATAAAAGCAGACAGGATTCTATAGTGCCAAACTTCCTCACTTACCAGGGTTGAGATTTTTTAGTGCCTGTTTTTGCCCCGTTCAGACCTTATATGAGCCCTGGGGGTTCAGATTTTGTAGAGTGACTCGGTTGGCTGTGGGCCTTCTTGTGGGGGACGTGATATGCATTTGGTTAAAGGGCATTAGAGGGGCTGCAAATCAAGATTTTGTCGTGTACTGGGCTCCGTCGTGGTCCTGGGAGAAACCATGGAAGCCATGGAGTGTGTATGGGTGTGTATGGTAGGTGTGTGGGAATGTAATTTTGCAGGTTGTATGTTTGGAGGTGTGCGGGCAGGTGTGTAAGTAGTGATGTAGCTATGTAAATATGTAGGTATGTATGTGTTAAGGTAACGTAACGTGATGCACAGCACAGTCGGAAATGCGGGTAATGTATGTAGTCAAAGGACTGTCGATGTTGCGTACGCAGTGTATGTAGTAAATGTGTATAGTGTCTATGTGTAGCAATGCAATGAAATGTTTGCGATGTAGGTAACATATGCAATATCGTATGTAGTAGGGTCATGTAGTGCAAGGTTTGTAGTGGCGTGTATATGTGTAATGGAATGTAACTTGTCACAATGCAATGTGTCATGTGGGCATGAATGTATATCATGTACGGTATATACATGTATTTGCGGGGGCGGTGTAGGTTATGGATGTCACGGCGTGCAATTAAGAATGCATGTATATCATGTATGGTTTGCTATGTCGCGCATTCATCATTTTTCTTTAGCGCAAGCCACATGCACATGTAACGTAATGAAGCATATGCAATGTATGTAATGCATGCGATGCATCTAGTCATGCAATGCCTGCAAAGTGATGTCACATAGAGTAGTGTGATGCAATCAGATGTAGGGTGATTTCGGGTCATCACGACTATCATCATTCTCATCACTTCCTGCATGGGTAGAGCCATCTGGACCAGGCACGCAGATTATGTTGAAGTCCCTTGTCAGCAATGGTCGGCAGAGTTGCCGAGGCCCTGCTGTGGGTCCCAAGGCTTGGTGGTACTCAGGATTGCTCAAGGAAAGCTGTTTTGCCAATGGATTTATTTTCGAGGCAAACGGATTGCAATGTTGGTCCCACGGGTTCTAGTTTCATTAGCTGCCTTAGCTGAGTGGTGTCGAAATTCGGCCAGCCATCGATACGCTCAGGTATGACAATTTGAACGATCCCTTCTACAGCAAGCACTACAATGGCCAGTTGTGGTCAAGGAGACATGTGCGTCAGGCAAAAACCTTTCTGAAGCCCATTGCGTATTACAAGAAGAAGGATGACGGGACAGAGTACACCTTAGTGTATGTGAATATTTTGAGTGGCATCACGCACCAGGCTGGGGAACTGGGGGGGGCAGCCCTCCATTTGTGCAAGTCCAATCTGCTTCAGGTCCGCATCACCTTGCAGAGCCTTGGTCACCCTTTGGTCAGCGACGATCGGTACCTGCCCCGCGAGCAAGCCATGGCCGACTGCCAGTGGTGTCCCCGGAACTTTTTGTCCGAAGTACGCGCGGATTGGTTTGACATGTGTGGACCCTACAAGAACCCGGAACGACGGCGCTTCGAACGGATCTCTGTGGAGAATCCTTTGCCCCAACTCTTCCAGGACATCTTGGAGAAAAAACTCACGCTAGTACAAAAGCTGGACCCCTCTGCAGATTTGTACCAAGGTTGCTTGGAACATCTTGGAACAAGGTGAGAGTTTTTTGATGCCTTTTGATGTTTTTTGCTTCCGGCATCCTGGTTGGCTGTCCTTTTGGCATCAGTTGTGGTGACGTGCAAACGCGAGGTTGTCAGTACTGGGCTTTGGGTGATGAACAGCTGATGGCGGACCATCCCAAAGACACAGAATACCGGAAGAAGGTCATGAGATGGGGAAGCCTTGCAGCAAGGTGTGTGGGTAGCCATTGGTGGGTCAATTTGATGACTTCCATCCATTGATCCACACACGTACATGTATGACCCCGTACGTGCATACATGCATACCTACATACATACAATGTCTTTGATTCAACCTCCACGAGCGGAATGCTCACTGTATGTTGTCGTTGCGGGACTGTCTTTGCATCTGAACCACCCTCAACCAGAATGCAAGTGCCTTGATCTGAAACAGCGGTAGGAATACATTTCAATTACCTGTAAATATAGTATCTATACAAATGTCTATGCATACATACAGGGCACACCCTTGCAAAAACATACAGCAGCAGAGAGTTAGGGTGCTGCAACAACGGGGAGCGCAACTGTTTGAGTACAGTAGTCAAAAGTGTTCAGACATTAGCCATGTGAACGGTGTAAGTGTGGTTTGATGCAGGCCACTTTCAACTCCAACCTTTCTTAGTTTACCGTCAGCTTGTGGTTTCATCCGGATTTGGCCAGCTGGAAGTCGATATGACGTTTGAGAATGAAGCTAGTCAAGCTTCAAGCTGAAAATGAAGGTCAAGACTATGGTGAAGCAGAGCAGGAGCATCAAAAGGACAAAGTAGACGACTTTAGAAAAAGACACCGATAAGACAGAAAGAAAAAGACCAACTGAAAGAAAAAGGGACAAAGAGGAAAGACAGAAAGAAGAAGAAGAAGAAGAAGAAGAAGAAGAAGAAGAAGAAGAAGAAGAAGAAGAAGAAGAAGAAGAAGAAGAAGAAGAAGAAGAAGAAGAAGAAGAAGAAGAAGAAGAAGAAGAAGGAGGAGGAGGAGAAGAAACACACGATGGAAAGAACATGACAATTCTCCCGTTTCAGCTTTGCTGGGCTTTTGCTGACCGGGATTAAATCCCTCGATCAACCCCTTCAGGATTAGTTGCCGATTTGCCAGTGTTGGTCCAACTTGTCTTAGCCTATCACACCTTCAATGCTGACACTCCTGAATGTTAACAGGCAGCAACCTTCCCCAGGCGTCCCTGCTGGGGTGTGCCTGTAACCACCCACATCACATCGTGGATGTGTGCCCTGCCCACCAGAAGTGAGCTTCAAGCTGTCATGCAGCTGGAATTCGTGGACATTGCTAAGATGTCCAGGCTGAATGTTAGGGAGGAATTCTGTCAGTGCGTGAGACAATAGAGGGAAGTTGCAGGAAAAAGAATAGCACCACACTGGTAAGTGTGCTGAAATGTGCTGAAGAGACTGAAGTTGATTCAGGATACAAGATAAAAGAAAATGAATAATCATGGGGAGACATGGGGGGTAGGAGGAGAAGAAGGCAAGACAAGAGAGGAGTAAAGAGAATGGCTGATAGAAGATGTTTCCAAAAACACAACGAAAGGGATAACACACAATGTGAAACAA
Source organism: Symbiodinium kawagutii (assembly GCA_009767595.1). NCBI lineage: Eukaryota > Dinophyceae > Suessiales > Symbiodiniaceae > Symbiodinium > Symbiodinium kawagutii. The sequence continues at coordinate 52,406 of VSDK01019893.1, read as the reverse complement.
GAAGCCGTAAAGCGAGATTTGCAAAAAAAGGACGGACAATCTAAGAAACAGAACAGGTGAAACAAAAAATCATGCGAAAAAGAAAGACAATGATGAGCAGAAGATACCCTGCGATCAAAGAGAAACAAAAACCAACCTAACATCTAGAAAGGAGAAAAGGAAGAACAAGGTCACGCCCGCTGTAACGGTCCCGCGCCTTTTGCTCGTTCTGATTTTGACATCTGAAGTGTTTTCGGCAACCCTTACAGGATTTTGTGCTGGCGCGCATTTCAGGACATGTTCATTTTACCCTGCGTTTTACATGGTTTCGACGCTGTGAAGTCGTAGTTCTAGTGGGGCAAAACATGTGGAAGTGATTCCTGAAAACGAAAAAAACT